>JASVER010000049.1:5584670-5965109 GCA_030449065.1 Oceanodroma leucorhoa | reverse complement strand
TGGCCTCAAGTTGTGCCAGGGGAGGTTTAGATTGGATATTAGGAAAAATTTCTTCACTGAAAGGGTAGTCAGGCATTGGAACAGGCTGCCCAGGGAAGTGGTGGAGTCACTATCACTGGAGGCGTTCAAAAAACGTGTGGATGTGGYGCTTCGGGACATGGTTTAGTGGGCATGGGTACTGGGTTGATGGTTGGACACGATGATCTTAGAGGTCTTTTCCAACCTTAAGGATTCTATGATTCTATGTTTATTTTAAATAAATAAATCCACATTTTGCATAATGTGCCRTTGTAACAGCTAGCAACATCTTATCATAGAAACAATGTGGTTGTGTTCATGCTATAATTAATAGGAATGGAGTAGCCTCATTTAAACTTGCTATATAGAAAGCAAGAAAATTCTTATACACTCATCTTAAACCTAAAGTGCATATTAGAATATACTAGAAGTTCCTTGAAAATAYGTATTATCATCTCCTTCAGCATGTTATTTCTCAATACTTTTCTTATGCTTTTGCTTCCTTTCTTCTTTTTTTCTCCTTCAGTTCAAAGTATTCCAGAGCATCAGAGGGTTGTCTTGTATCTCACTATCTGGAACTTTTGCAGCAGGCTGTGCACTGCGTGTGTTGGGGCTAGAGGGCACCTAGGGGTGCTTGGGGATGCACAGGCTGCTAGGGTAGGAGTGGAGAGTGCATCCCCCATGCTTTAGGCAAGCCCTTGCTGCAGTAAACTGTATCTCCAGAACTGCTTCCAGGCTCTTCTGGAGAGAAAGGAGAGAAAGGTTGTAGGAACATTACAAAGCAGAGCCAGGGAGCAAGTGACATGTGTAACCGGGATCTAGTCCTCACGTTTGTTCCTTGGCCCTCTCTAGTAAGTGTAGCATACCCAGTAAGCCATACTATATAGTGAGTTCAGTGATAGTCTGACAACTCTAAGACTAAAAAATCACCTTCAAACTTGATTCAGCATAATGTCTATGCATCTGCGTGTGTGTGTGTGTGTGTGTGTGTGTGTGTGTAATCTGACCTGAAGCCAAAAGAAAACTTTAACATCTTGGAACAGGCTCATCAAAATTGAATAATTTATTCTACCTCTGCTCTTTTCTATACATGGGAGAAAATTAGAAAAATTAGTGATCAAGCCTACAGGGTGAATTCAGGGTATAACATCTCAATTCTTTCATTTAACTAGTTGTGTTCATCTCATAACAGTGGGGACTTTCAGTTACAAGAAGTGAATCTGCACTTTCTTTTGTGCAGCCTGTTTTGTGGCAATGTTACAGAAATACCTACTGATGTTTTGGGATTGTTGTCAGGTCGTCGTCTTTTTTTTTTTTCATTATGCTACCCCTCAAACACTGGTTTATCAGAAAGGTTAATTATTTTGTCTCCAATTTTTGTATAATGGGTAAAGGAAATAACTGAAGAAGAACCCCAGGCTGGTATACGTCAGCGTACCAGCAAGTATACATCAGTGCAAGCAGTGCAGTGCAGAGACAACCATGGGACTACGCACCCAAACCTCTTGTTTCCTGCACGTAACCAGAATCAAGAGCATTCAGAGCCCCACAGGTTTGCCATCTGCGTTAGAAAAGTTATGATGAGAAGCACATTTTCTGTGTCCCAAAATGTACTTTGTGGTATGAGAACTTCCTCCCATGCATATTCTTCCTCTGTCACAATATTGCATGAGGCACGTGCGTGTAAGGAATCATCTGAGAGGGCAAAAACTTTTTAAAGCTTTGCCAGGTATGTCCTGATCTCCTTTTTCTCTGGATGTGACAAGTTGTCTTGCTGTGAAACACTGAGAAAGGAATAAAAGAAAAACAAATTTTAAAAAATTTCCATTTTTTAGACTACTAGAAAGGTATTTGTACTATGGCAACAAAGGGCATAGCTCTAGTCAACATCTGGAAATTAAAACAAAAGACCGCCTTGAGACTGCAACACAGATGTTACTACTCAATATCAAATATRTAATTTAATTTTCACTTATTGAGTCCTTTTGTTGATCTCCTGATTTCTCTTCATCTTCCAGTGGTCAATGCTTTAAAGTGGTGTTTCTCAAGTCAGCTTACTTAACTTGTTGCCTTGTATTGGAATGTGTACAAAATTCCAATAATGTTACATTTCACGGTTGCTATTTGAAATAAAAATAATATACTTAACTACTTCTACTTCTGTTTATTTGGTGACAGTCATAAAAAAAATGCTAATTTTTGTATTTTCCTATATTTCTTTGCTTCAGATCAACAGGGTGTATATAAAGACATTAAGAATGAAAGGGGAACTTCGGGAAATTCAAGCTTGAATACTTTGAGAATTGGAGAATTCCAAATTAGCTAGGGTTTTTTCTTTTTTAGTTTATTACCTTCTGACTACCTAAGAGAAAAAAAAGTCTATTATTAAATTGATTCCTTTTGTTTCATATCAAATCTACGTTTCTGCCTTATAATATTTAACTAATTAAGTTCTCCCTTTCTTCAGTGAGAGCCTGAGGCTTCTTCAATTGAAATTCTCACTTCAGTTCTTACTCCTCTTTCTTGCCCTCCATTAATCAAGATAATAACCATTAATGATAGTAGGGGAAAAAAAAAAGACCTATTTCTTAATATAGAATTTTTTATTACTGTTATTAAATCAAAAATAATCAAAACACTGTTTCTGTTACAGTATAAAGATTTTTAAATATTTCATTTACATAATCAAGCTTACAAAGTTTCTGCTAAATCTTCTAAGGAAAAATATTCCAAAAAGTAACCAAATTAAAAGGCAGGTGACATCTTTTGAGAAATACAAGACACGCACAGGCAAGCAAATCTCAGTCATCACTGTATAGTAATTTGGAAAAAAATCCTAACAAGCTTACATTTGCTGCTGTTGTTGTCCAGGTTAGTTACACATGATAGTTTTTTGAGGCCTTCTGAATTTCTAGATATATTACTGTGTATGCCAAGGAAAAGAAATAATAGATCTTCCCTAAGAAGAGACTCCGTGCTAACAATAAGATGCTATAAATATGAAAAATAGGCAATAAACATTGAAAAATCACAGTAACAGTCAAATGAAATTGCCATTCATTTCAGGAAGGTGGATTTCACTGACTTTCCAGAAAAAATGTTTTTATATTCACAAGTGGCAATGGTGTCTTTTATTCTCACCATGTACTTCTAAGAGAAATGTTTACTTGTTTTCATCAGAGTACTATAAATGTTCTGAAATCAAGACAGAGCTGTGAGGAGAAATAATATCTTGCATTAAACCAACAAATAGAGCTGGAAAAATCAAAGACCTTCAGAGCATGCAGAACATTGACCAAGCTTAAATCTCAGAAACACTGAAATTTATTTTGCTTGGAAAGGGGATCTCCATGTCAATCAAGGCAAATCCTATTTGTTCAGCAACAGGCAGAAGATTAAATGGTAACTATGCAATTTTTACTTACCTGCTGAAATCCAGCTTTTTTTGCCCCTTATTCTATACTGATTATGTGCTGKAGTGATCTGTGGTTCATATACAGCCTGAATGCTCAGGTTTCCATACCATGGAAAGCAAATAGCAGGAGGGCTGCTGAGTGGCTGAATCTTTCTCCAARATATTGATTAGACTGGGGCATACATCCCAAGTATTTTTTTTTTCCCTAAATACACTGATGAGAATGTAACAGGGAGTTCTGCCTGAGTCTGTAAAGTCAGAAGCACTCCCACATTCATCAGTGTAACTGTGCAGCATGTGAGAAACCTTACATGAAATAACAGCCCTTTGATTCCCTCATGTAAAATTTCCCTGTAATATTTCACTAGAGAAAGGTGAAGCAGTACAACCACTTCTGGTCCTGGTGTTGCCTGCCTGGGCTTCACTTCAGACATTTTGTGGGTGGTCATATCATCACAGGAGAGAACTGAGATTGTTCTCCCACCTTACTAAAGCAGGCATAACTCCTGTTGACTTAAATAGCCGTTACATTTATTGTTGGATGCTAAAATATAGTATAATGAATTTAAAATCTATTTAAAAGATTAGAACCTCAGAGTCAATATACACACATTATATGCCATTAAATAAGAAAGAATTATAAAAAAAGGAACTACCTATTTTCCTCAGTTGTTTGTTGAACAATTTTCCCTCACTGTATAACAAGGTGTGGTTTTAACAATGTCCATCTGACAGCTTAAGTGAACTCTTAAAATTGCAGATAACCTGAAAAAAAGAAAGAGGCAGACAGACAAGAAAACAAGGAAGCAAGCAGGCAAGAAAAAAATGTTTGAAAGCACAATAGAGAATTAAATTTATTTTACCACATGAAAGATTAAAATCCCATTGGAAAGAAATACAATAAACTACTCAGACATGAGTTTTCAACAGGCTATATCCATTAGCAAAAACAAATATGGCATTTACTTTTGACACCTCAATAAAAAAAACAAAGAATGAAGCAAATATAGAACTATTTCTTTAAGAAAAGAATACAGGAAGCACCGAAAATGTTAGTGACATATAGATCAGGTTCTTAACTCTCATTGCCTGTTTCCAGAAAGATAGCACAAAATTATTAGAGACATAGGGAAGGCAAATTTCTAAATATCATCACGGCTCAGTTCTGAGAGAACAGACATCTGAGATGGAAATGGCATTAGGTCACTGCAGAGAAGATAAACTCATTCCCACATCAGAGCCCTTCTTTGCAGGGCACTCTTTAGAGGATTTGTCTCAACTTAAACTGACTTAAGAAGAGGTTATGGAGCTATTTAACAACCAATGGTAACAAATTGCCTGGGCCAAACTGATCTTACTTGGGAGTCTGAAGACAACTCAAGGATGAAGAACCTGAATCGCTCATGCAGGTGGCTTATCTCTCACTTAGAGCTGCCTTAGTACCTGGAGCCTGAAGGGTGCTCTGTGTACCTTTGTGCATTGCCAGAACAGCTTCCAGTGCTCATCCAGGGAATTACAATCCCACAAGCCTGATATCTGTATTGGGAGAATTAGAGGAAACTATAGTGAAAAATAAGATTAATAGATACCTGATAAACACGATAGACTGGAAGAGTCAACACGGGTTCTTTGTTGACTTTTGTGTGCGTGTGTGGTGTTTTGTTTGGGTGTTTTTTTTGCACGCAGTCCTGTAAGTCTATTGGATATATTTCAAATTCAGAGTAAAGAAGCACATAAGTTAAGAGTGAGTTTGGTTGAGGCAGGTTTGTAAAAAAGTTCTGGGCAAGGACTGGCCACAACAGCTTTAAGGAAACTGAGTATCCACAGCAGAAAAAGGAGAGCTCTTGCACAGATAAATAGTTGGCTAAAACTTAAGAAACAGAGAGTGAGACGGAAGGGACAGCACTCCCAAGAGTTTATCAGTAAAATGTCACAGACATCTGTCCTGAGATTTCTGCTGGTTAACAGCTTTGTGAAATACCTGGGCAATGGGATGAGCAATGAAGTAAAAAAGTTTTATTATGATACACAATTACCCAGGATCATAAAGGCAATAAAGAATTTGAGATGGACTTTAGAAGACTAAATCACAGGGCAATAAAATGGCTCAAAATTCATTGTYGGTAAATGTGAAGTATATGAGAAAGAAAAGATAACCATCCCAACCCTGTGTGCTAAACAACTAGTTGACTATTAATCTTATGGAGTAAGGATTTGCAAGAAAAGGTCAGCTCAGTGTTTGACAGGGTTCAAATAGGCAAATAAAATATCAGTAATTCTTAGGCAGAGAACAGAAAACAAAGCAAGGGGCATGATGCCACTGTTTGGATCCACGGTTTGCCCACATCTTGAGGGTGCAGTTCTGGTCCCCTCAGTTGATGTAGTAAAATTGAGAAGAGTTGAAAGAAAAGCAACCTGAAATAACCTGCCTACACTGACACTGGCGCTTCCCTGACTGCTGAGGAGCCCACTCAACTTGCCAACCCAGTGGAGAACTAACCCAGCAAAACTAAATGAATGTCCTTGACCCAGGTAGGAGGGAAGGGGCAGGATGCTCATCCTTTCAATACAATTAATGGGTGGTCTATGTAGAATTTAAAGAATAAATTAGACATCCCTCTTTATTTTCATGAAGACATTTAAAACTAATAAAAAAACCATGAAAATTTAAAATAACACTACTTACCTACAGTACTCTCTCCTACAAGAGAGCTGAGGGTAGCATCAAATCTTCATATCTATTAGATCATTTTACACCCATACAGCAGTATAAAAGGGATTGAAAAACAGATGTAAGTTATATTGGCACACACATTAAAGTACTGTTGGGGTAATGTCAAGTGCCTTCAGGGTAAATGAAATACTGGTTTCGCTATGGCTAATAAGTGTATCCAATTACATTAGTCCATACCACATTAAATGGGCAAGGAATACAAACTTTCAGACCTCATAGAATAAGCCAATCACTAATTAAGGAAGCTTGAAAAAAATTGGTTTGAACAATTAACTGTTGGCTGTGTTTTGAAGGCTATACATTTCTTCTAATTTCTGTTTTTTGTTACATTTTTAGACAAACTTGTTTTTTTCCRGGATACTGGGCTAGGTGTAACAACTCATGGGGCAATTCTGTAAGTTCTGTGTGGTAGAATTTGAACAAACATTAAGTAGAGTAATCTTTTTCAATTTTCGGAGAAGATCATTAACTCATTTTTCCACTTTAGGAAGCCTTTCACTGAATCCTATCTTGCTCATGTTGACAGATTCTTATCAAGCCATATATTGAGTAGGAATTAAGTTGCTTCAAATTATTTTTTCTGAAACTTTGCTTTCCTCTTTTCTGTAAAAGCTATTAACCCACTTATCAAAAATATTAATCAGACATTTACTTATGACTTAAATTCATAAGAGTTAAAACTTTCCAGAATTAATTACTTGTATAAACAAGTAATTAGAAAATACATTGTTTGCTGATCAATGTGCTATTTCAAACAATAGTAATATCTGGGTAGTATAGATGAACAAATCACAGCAAGATGTATAACCGTAAAAATAATACATAGTTAGGCATCTAATGAATTCTTGGTATCGTACAAGCTAATCAACTAAAATGTATCCATAAATCTTTTTAGTGCTCTAAGCCATTATATTTTTCAACAGGAAATCCCGAAGTGGCCCTAGAAGGCAAAAATTCCACAGCCTGCCCATTTTTTTCATAATTGGGAACTACAGCATTTGGCCTGTGGGTTTGCAGAAAGAAATACGGGGTTTTTGACATAATCCAGATGACTCATTATTACTACATGCCCAATTCTGAATGATTGCTCCCCTACATACACACACACACACACACATATATATATACACAACAGTGCTGCTACTATATATATATGCCACATATATAGTTCTTGTCTACGGTCAAGGATAGGTAAAGTCTCACAATTTGTATGCTCTGACCCATATATTTTTTTTCTGGTCGAGAACAGTTTGGCTCAGGCTATGCCCTTGACATATATAGTATTTTTTTTGATTATGGAAGGTACTGTAGAGAGGCAGGAACCATACCAGCTTCCATTGTTTTTTGTTCTCCGGTGTCTATAGTGTTTATTTCCAGTCTTAACTCCTTCCTGGATCCCATAGTCAAAGAAAGGTGTATTGTATATTACAGTGCATAGTAGAGCACTACCGTGCACGCTAGGGTCTTTTTCTCTATTTTTGTATGGAGCTTCTTTGCATACTGATAAATGTTAAGGGTATGGGACTGATTTGTAAGACTTCATAAATCCTGGAGGGGATTCCAGGATTCCAGGATTAAATTCAAGTCTAAGTTTAATAATTATTAAGCTAGTAAACCTAATGTTAGAGGGGGGAAAGGACAGCAGATGATAACACATCAGTCTGTCTTAGGACTCTGACGGTTTTGTCATTAAGCTAAAATAAGCAGACACATACAATGGACGTTGCAGTGACCCTGTCCAGGCCTTTTGCTCAGATTCACGTCACTAATTTTAGCTGTCTAAAAATTAGGTGTGTGATCTAAGCTAGCTGTCTAAGCTTCCTTAGTATTCAGCAGAGAGAAAGGCACTTCTTGAGGGTGATTCATCTGGCTTATTTTACTGAAGTGTTTATTACATGCGTATGTTGATTCAGCTTAATAACCGAGCTGCTAGGGTTTAAATAAGCAACTTCCTAGTAAACATGGCAGGGGGTCATACAAATTCTCAGTGTTTTTCATGGCCAATTCACAATGTTGAAAGTAATTACGATCAAATCAAGTAGGAGAAGTAATTTTTGAACAAACTATGTAGTCTTCATGCATGACGACAGGAAATAAGGAGGCCTAGTTTCCYACAGATCTCTGGCGATGCGGGAACGCTGGCTCCAGCGCTGCTCACAGCTGTGGCACGTGTGATGCCACATAGATCTTCTGGGGCAGGAGATTATGATGGCAGTCACCCCCACGGCTGGCTTTTCTTGGCTATTGATTTTTCATGAATTTATTGGTAATTGGGGGGTATCTTACCCCTGGAAAACTGAGGAGAAACTGAACTATAGGTTCAAATACTAGTGGGGATATGGAGGAAGGAAAGCTCACACACATGCACACACACACAAATAAATGCTTGTCATGATCACATAAACCTCCTTTTCATAAGAGCCCATGCTAAAAAGTAAACAAAAACAATACTTCTCCAAGAAAAATTAGATGCTCTAAAACCACAATCTAATGTTTAATCTTCTCGCCCCACCATGCTAATTAAAAATGCTTTGGCTGGCCTACTTTCTACTTCAGGTAAGGCTGATGTTAAATAGCGGCTATCATAATCTTATCCATAAGACCACTAACATTATTCAAATGGAAAAATTTGTACACTGATACCAAAAGCTGAGTGAGTTATATGCAGAGAATGATAGAAAATTGATAAGTGAAGCAAAAAAAAAAAAAATTACAAACCAGAAGCATTAAGTACAGTACAAAGAAACTTTCAATGATTAAGAAAAAAAACCAATGGACTAGTAGTGTTGACCTGTCATTAGGCAGATATTGTGGAGATCTCGAGAATAATTCAGAGAGGCTCAGATTTTTCAGTGGAGTTTATGTTCTGCATTTGGGAAAAAGCAAGCAAACAGATGATGTATTCCTGTTGAAGAAAAATGATGAATAAATATGTGCTAACTAAACTCTCCCTCAGAACAGGGTAATCAATAAAGATAGAGGTTTCTAAACCAGCAGCTCCAGAGGGCTTCATCCAGCAGCTGTCCAAGAAGTTCCCTGAGCTGGCAGAAGACTAGCATTGCACCGCTAGCCAACAAATTGAATAAGATAACATAAAAGGTGATCAGTCCATCAGCCAAGGCATTGATCCTGGACAAAGTGATAGAATGGCTGCTGCAGGAGTCAGGAAAGATGGGGCTGAGAGGACTAAGCAGCAGAAACTTCACAAGCTGACTTTTCTGGCAAAGGAAACTTGATAAAAGAACAGCCTCTATGTGCTTTCACAGTTTTAAAGACTTTTTTTTCTCTGCTGCTAGTGGAGTCACTTCTTGATGAAGTTGCGAATTTTGTTGATAAAGATAATATTTTGGATGTAGCAGACTTGTTCCTGTAAGGCATTTGACCTCGTGTTGCATGACATCTTGATCAATTATCCAGGGTGGTACAGTATCAACATGGCACTAATGAATTTAGGACAGACTAAATGACAAGTCCCAATAGTAATTATAAATAAGGAATCATTACTGAGTGATTGTGCTTCTCGTGAGACCCTGCAGAGATCAGTTCTTCGGCCTCTGATGCTTAATGATTTTATCCGTGTTCTGAAAGAAAGTCGAGTATCAGAGATGAAGTTTGCAGTTAAGCTGGAAAATTAAGTGTTGAATTAGGGGGGTTTTGGTTACGAAGGGAACATGTATTCACAACAGCTCTCTGTTTCTGTAAGTGCTGTGGAATGCAGTCTATCAACAGCTAAGATCAGATAGAGCAGTGCGTTGCTCTCTGCAGATCTGTAAAGAATGGTTGAAAATTAGATTTCTGGTATGGTTGAGATGAAACTGTGGGTATTGTGCTTGAAGCTCTGAAGCTCATTTCAATTCTTTTTCCATCTCTAAGCACTGTAAAGCTAGCTGCAGAGAATAATTAATTGTTTTCTGCTTGGTTAATGATCTGATACGGCTCACTGCAGGCTGATGAGTGCTGGAGCCAGCATGAAGAGGACAGGGTGAAAACACAGTGGAGAAGAGGGGTTCTGGGGAGGGTAGAACCATGGTGACCAAAAACCACAGCACCTCCTGTGAAACTGTCTCTTCCCAGAAGGTTCCTCAAAACCATATCCACAATATAAAACATATAACCTCATAAAGCTATTTTATTTACTCGTGGGAATAAATGCATGCAATAAATGCATGCAGAAATAACCCAGCTCTCACCTGAAAGCAAAGTTGAGAGCATGGGCTCAGTCTGGAGTGTGAGTGCAAATATGGCACGGTGGCCTCTGACACAGTCTAGTAGAGGATGCTAGCGAGATTTCAAGAGAGGTCTTCAGTGCCTACAAGTTTCTGTTTGTTCCTCCGTTTGCAGCTCCATAGCTCTGCTAGCTGGCGTTGGCGGAGGGCAGAGACCTGTCCTGTTGAATCACAGGCATGCAGGGTCACAACCTGCTTACATGACATTCCTCAGGGGGCCTGTTTTTTCCCTTTTACAGGGCTACATCTGAGTAATGACCTGAGATAATAAGCTAAAGGAGATTGATTATGATCCCATTTAGAAGCTAATCTCACTTGACTTTTTGAATTGTTCCATTTTCACACCAGTTCAACTATGTTGGCTTCATCAGAGCTATTCCCTGAGAAAAGAGACTACGTGAAAGGAGGTTCTATCCCTCACTGATAAGGTAATACGACCTATTACTTAGAGCTACATGACATGTTTTCTTTTGCAGAAAAGTCATTTTTAGAGATTCCTGATTTTCCTGTTGTGCCTGCTCCTRTACTTTTTTGCTATCCCTCATTTGCACCAATTCTAGTGTTTTTTTGTACTGAAGACTGGTGAAAAGACCAGGTGAAAATAACACTTTTCCTTTGGAGGATTGATTACTTTAATGGAGATCATCGCAATGGCAAAGTGTTCCACAAAAGGTTGTACCAGCATGTCTGATAGGGAAAGGGCTTCTGCAGGAATCAGGAAAGATGGGGCTGAGAGGACTGAGGAGCAGAAATTTCACAAGCTGACTTTGCTGGCAAAGGAAACATGATGAAACGACAGTCTTTATGTGCTTTTGCAGTTTTAAAGATATTTTGTCCATTACTTTCATGACATCTTTGCTTAGTAATAGTATAATGTCTTTTGTATGTTAAAATTAATATCTTAGCTGTTATAAATGATCTGCATCCTTACTATATCCTTCTGCTTTAAAGCAGAAATGTTACCCGCTTCAAAGTGGGAACATTACCTACTCTCTCTTAGATATATCACTTGCAAGGTACTTTCAATATAGAATTAATTTCAGACTAGATCAGTACAGAATAAATCCTTCCATGTGACTTCCAGTCTGGGAATACACAATTAATTTAGCTCACAAAGACATTTCAAATTAAGCCCCCTCACTGTGATATTTTAATTATACTAATTAGTGAAGTAGAAGTTTAATGGAACAGGAAGTTAACAGTTCTAAGTGAAAAATAAGTAARACTGCTATGATCTAACTGGCAAATATTTCTCTGTGTTGAAAATGTATCTAACGTTACGTGGTTTCACAAAGAGGTATGGAAATTTTTTCTGACTGCTTATAAAATGGCAAAATATTTACACTTTCTAAATGAGAAAGACAAGATAAATGGCRTGTATCTTCTTCAAAGATAAATAACTCGTACTAATAAAGTTGAATCTATTTCAGCAACTAATAGAAGATGACAATGTCCTTTTTTTCTTCTTGCTATTTGTCCTTTGGACTTACCTTAGTAACTCAGTAGTGACTGGGGAGATAAGARAGAATTGTTAAAATCAATATTTAGTATGTTCAAAAAGTAAAAAGTTTCACAGCAGAGCAATGACTTACCTCAGAGCAATTTTCAGTATGACAGAACATGTTTTCTCTGCTTCCCTTTATATATATTTTTTTATTCACAAAGAAACAGCAATATGGATATTCTGTCATCTAGATTTTAAAACAATATTAGAAAGATCTTAAAACATCCTGGATAGGTAACAACAACTACAAATACATTTTTGCAAGTAAAGCATAAACAGAAATCACAACATTTATATTTGTATTGTCACACTTCTACTGAATTACAGGTGTGCAGGTGGAAGCCTGAGCTTGGGAATCATTATGTATTTCTAGGGCAAGATTATAGAATCATAGAATCATAGAATCATTAAGGTTGGAAAAGACCTCTAAGATCATAGTGTCCAACCATCAACCCAACACCACCATGCCACTAAACCATGTCCCGAAGCGCCACATCCACACGTTTTTTGAACGCCTCCAGGCATGGTGACTCCACCACTTCCCTGGGCAGCTTGTCCCAATGCTTGAGAACCCTTTCAGTGAAGAAATTTTTCCTAATATCCAATCTAAACCTCCCCTGGCGCAACTTGAGGCCATTTCCTCTTGTCCTATCGCTAGTTACTTGGGAGAAGAGACCGACACCCACCTCTCTACAGCCTCCTTTCAGGTAGTTGTAGAGAGCGAKAAGGTCTCCCCTCAGCCTCCTTTTCTCCAGGCTAAACAACCCCAGCTCCCTCAGCCGCTCCTCATAAGACCTGTGCTCCAGACCCTTCACCAGCCTCGTCGCCCTTCTCTGGACACGCTCCAGCACCTCAATGTCCTTCTTGTAGTGAGGGGCCCAAAACTGAACACAGTATTCGAGGTGCAGCCTCACCAGTGCCGAGTACAGGGGCACGATCACCTCCCTAYTCCTGCTGGCCACACTATTCCTGATACAGGCCAGGATGCTGTTGGCCTTCCCGGCCACCTGGGCACACTGYCGGCTCATGTTCAGCCGGCTGTCGACCAGTACCCCCAGGTCCTTTTCTGCCGGGCAGCTTTCCAGCCACTCTTCCCCAAGTGGTATTGGACCTTTTGATATATTGTTTATTTTTGTTTATTTTGCTTTCATTTTATATTTCAGTTGTGCCAAGCACATTGCCAAATGAAAATCTTTCTTTACTCCGAACTGACCCTAAAGGGTGTAGGACAGTCCTTTTAAAGGCAGGAAATATTAACCAGAAGAATCATAGGCCCAAGTCCTGCACTGTGCAACCACATCTCAACCATGAGATGGGCTGGTCCAAGCTTCCAGCTTGCTCCTTTTGAAAGAGGTGGTTCTACCCTCTCCTCCTCCTCCTTCTCCTTCTCCTTCTCCTTCTCCTCCTCCTTCTCCTTCTCCTTCTCCTTCTCCTTCTCCTTCTCCTTCTCCTTCTCCTTCTCCTTCTCCTTCTCTTCTCTTCTCTTCTCTTCTCTTCTCTTCTCTTCTCTTCTCTTCTCTTCTCTTCTCTTCTCTTCTCTTCTCTTCTCTTCTCTTTCTCTTTCTCTTTCTCTCTTCTCCTCTCTTCTCTTCTCTCCGCTCCTCTCCTCTCCTCTCCTCTCCTCTCCTCTCCTCTCCTCTCCTCTCCTCTCCTCTCCATTTCTCCATTTTTCCCAGGTGTGTGGTCCCATCGCTCCCTAAAAGGTGCCTGATGGGCAGGGAGCAGATCCAGCTTGCCACCCTGGCCCTTTACAATGCTTTTTTGTCTGGTGTGAATAATCCTATTATGCTTGATGAGCTAATTTGAAAGAAAGTAATAAGACAATGGAGAAATACTTATTCTCAGAGGAATGTTTGCAGAAGTCTGTGACTGTAAACCTGTACCAGATCGACTCTATAATTTCTGATATTAAAAATCAAAGCAAAGAACTGAAAGCAAGAACATGATGACTATACAAGCAGTAAACGTGCCCCACTGGGATTACAAATGCCTACTACAGCCAGCTTGCTCTTTTGCAGTGACAAAAAGGGAACTAAAGCTTCAGAACTTGATTTCAAATAACAAGACTTTGTGATGACTAATATGTCAGTATAATAGAAGTAATTAAACAGTATTTTCAAGCCCAAACATGTATAAATTACTTTATTATTAATGTAAAAAATGAGTGAGAAATCTCATTAATTTTTAGAAAGTATTCATCAGAGTTATTATAGACAAATTACTCAAAGTATTGATCTATGATTTTTTTTTTGTCACTGGAACATTAAAAGTTGCCAATGGTAACCTAGTATTTGTTTATTCCATACTAACTTAACTCCTAATGTAACTCGTTACATCCATGCCTCCTTCTCCTACAATTATGCTTAAGCAAACAAAGATATAACTGACAGAAAGCTGTTTTAATTTAAGAACTAGCTATGCATTAGCCCTGAAAGAGGAAATACTGAACCTGATCTTGCATTGCTTGCTTCTTTTATCTGTGTGCATGCTTGCACAGACTATAGCTAGATGTCCTCAGAACTATTAAAATGACTACACAGAAGGCAGGACTCTCCTGACTCTGAATCCAGTGCCTTCGGATAGACATAAATTCAGGGGTAATCTTCCTTGATGCTATTTACGGTCTTTGTTTCCTGGTCTGGCATGTAATTGCAAGAATGGCCGATTGCCAAATGTTCCACAAATAGCTATGATACTGTAATTCTTTGCAGGTAAATGTACAATTACCTACTCTTCCTATAAGCTAACCATACCAATGCTTATGGATGTTGCTATGTCAGAGACGTCCTTTTTTTTTTTTCCCCTCAAAGTAACTTCTGAAGTTCTTAAAATCAGCAAATAAAAAATATCAGCACTTACCAAAATTGACGTAAAATAAACATACTGCTCTTTTTCCCATCCATCAGTAGTCACATATCTACTGTCCCACTAGTTCCCGTTTCTGGCAATAAAAGACCATGCTGGAGAAACCAACATATATAATACATAATTGAAATATATCATAGCTCTGTGATAACTGCATACTTATGATGTGTTTGTATGAATCAAGTGGACTTTCAGACTTGACCCCAAAGCTGCCTGCATGTAACCAAGTGATAACGGGGTATCTGGTCATTTGAACTGCAGCCAAAGACAACCGGAGTTTCTCTCGAGTTGTTAGCTACAAAAGCACCCTTTAATGCCATCGAACCAATAACTGGCCTTGGCTCGAAAATGGTGGTTTCTGCAAAAAGGGAGAATGGCAAATTTGAAACTCAATCCTGGTCTTTGCTGCTAACAACTTATTCAGATTGCATACAGGAGAATTACACATTCTGCCATTGCAGCTCTCCTAACACTTTCATGTTTCATATTTTGGATGCTGTTCTCTTAGGAGTTTGACACATGAAGAAAAAACCCATAACAGGAATCAAAATAAAAAGGTTAGAGAGCAAATTAAATAGTCCTAGCCTCTAAACATCTTAAAACAAAATTATACTGAACTACAGCCTATGGCCAAGAGAAAAGCAAGGACTGTTACCCYGCCCCAGGGATTAGCTGGTGGGGAAGCAGAAAGAAAGGACTGCACTCAGGCTGCCTCACTAAAGAGAGCTGGGGCAATACAAGASAATAATACCAGCTGCTGATTTTGTTCACATCTATTGGCAGAGATAGGCAAAATGACGTGGATGGGGCCAGCTCAGTCCTTAACATCAATCATATGCTCCCCAGTAATCAGAAGAAATTCTGGTGAAGTCAGCCAGGAGTCCTGCTGCAACGCTCACAGCTCACACAACTCGTCTCAAACAGCCATCTGCACTTAAACCTTCTCTGCTTGCCCTCGAATCCTTTCCCCAATAACACTGTTCACATCTTGTAAGTGTTCATTCAGAAGAAACCACCTGCCATGTCCACAATGGACTTTATCAGGGACAGCCTTTTCCCAATTCTTTTTGATCTCCTTCAAGACAGCATCCAGAGGAGTCCCTTTCCCAATTCTTTTTGATCTCTTTGAAGTCAGCATCCAGAGGGGTTCTGTGGGTCTGAGGACAGATATGCATAGAGCTTTTAGCTGTTGGTCCTCTGGTTCACAGAAAGTACATGGTGACCCCTCCAGAAGGGTCTCTGTTTCTCAGCTGGAGTGGCTGGGAATGAACAACACACTTGTCAGGAACCGCATGGGGGAGAATTTACTAGCATTACAGCAGCAGTAACAGAGTTTGCCCTCTAAAGATCTGTCAAATTATGTTCTTATGAAAGACATTTGTCCTGCCGTGTAGCGCAGGCGCTGCGGCTGAATGCTTGAGCCATGGGACCGATTTGTTCTTTATTTTCAGCTTGGTTGTACGTTTTCTCCAGATATGATTGTGATATTCCTCGGCACAGATTCTTCTAACAACTGCTTTCAGTTTCCAGTTTCTGCAATCTTCTGCCACGTTTTCCAGGATAATTTGCACTGCAAAATCAGAACCACGTAAGACCTGAATTTCAATTCACAGTCTCTTAAATACTCCTAAATTATTTTAGGGTAAACCTAAGGTGATTTCACTGATGAAATCCAGGTGGAAGGAATTTGAGAGGTGGAAGAGATGAAAAGGCARTTTTGCATGGCAAGAAGAAAAGGAATGAAATTTGGTGGAAGAGCAAATCTGTAAAAGTGAATTGTTTGAACTAAACACCAGACTTTTGAGTCTCATTTTACATAGTTTAAATGCTAGCTGCAGTTGAAAACCATCAGATAGTAACCCTTTTACTAAACAAACCTGAACTGGAGGTAGCAGTCTAGTTCCACTATCCCTTCCAGCCAATCTAAAAGCATGGTACCACCCAAAGCAGGGAAGGAGATGCTGGTGTCCCCACCCACACTTCAGTCCCGTGTTCCCTCACTTACTCTTCTATCCATTAAAGAACTCGACGTAGCTGTGCGATGACTGGAAGCAAACTTTATATACAAAAAAAGGATTTGTGTTCAGTCAGATTAATAAACTGGTCAAAGTCATGAGACTATGCCTTCATATAGGAATATACGGTCATGGCCAGGGGAACTGTGAGATCTTTGTCAGCAACATGGTTTTAGACCATCTTAGATTGGCTGACAAATGTGTCTCTCATGCTTATACCCAGAATGTGATACACAGAGGACATAGAAAGAAATTTAAATTTCACAGTGAGRGTGATTTTCATCTGAAAAGGACTATTACAACATTGTTTTCCAAAGTACATGAGTAATCTGCAGCAGAGCACTGTCTCTGCTGGGTCGTTGATCATTAGCACATCCTTCTGAACTGCAGCCTGGGAGAGTCTCTTTCATCACCAATCCTGGGAAGAAAAGCCTCCCAGTACAACAACCTCACTTGGTACACCAGAACAAGTGAAACTGGTTGGGAATGAAAACTGGGGAAAGGGACTAGCTTTTTTGCTGGGACAGGCAACCAGCAAATCTTTATTTCCATGGGATAATAGGAATAGATATCAGTGTAAGAACCAAGTCTCCAGTTCACTGAATCTATTTATTTACTCAAAACTTTGTGCAAATAGCTATTCCTTATTTTTCTCTGTGACTGTCTTCAAACTGAATAAATCTGGATCTCTGGGATAATAGAGGAATGAGGGCAAATTTCTTATCTCCTCTGTATAATTAAAAAACTGGTAGTATGAATATTAAATTCAGCAATTACGTATATGGAATTTTATTGTCCTTTTTATATTCACTATAGAATTGGAATAGCAAAAGCAACTTCAGCAATGTGACAGGGTAAGAATCCCTGTTCCCAGACATGTGTCTCCAAATTTATCAAAAATAAATGACAAGCTGGAACAGGAAAGACTGAACACAGGGAAAGCCCCAATCCAATGGCTTTATTTTTATTAAAACAAATGCTTTGTGAAAATTAACTCACTCTGACCTACGCATCTCCTTGATGAATTTTATTACTAGTTTTTTATTTCATTCTTATTGGTCATTATTATTAGTTTTRGATGTGTTTTGAGCTTGGATATGCTCTGATTCTCTTTTTCTGTTTGTTCCTGTTACATTTAGGCAGAGATCAAAGTGTTTACAAATTAGTTTTCCTCCCTATTCCTTTTCTGGGTTTGTTATTCAATTTTGAGTTACCTTTGAGAGGTCTTTATCCTTTCATGTATTTTTTACTTGTACAAAAATATTTTCCTAGGGCTAGTAGCACCTCATGTTGACTTTTATTGAGTTTTGGGATCCTTTTTGCAAAAACTTGTGCATAGACTTGGTATTTAAGGCCTATGAGGAGAAAGAAACTGTCCAGGAAAGCCCAGGCAAGGAGGAGCATTGTGCTGATATACGGAGGAGAGAAAAGGAAGGCACAAAAGAGGGAGTGCTGCACTCTCTGCTTTTTCGTATAGGATGGTATTTCTGTAGAAAGGTAGTGAGGGGTGAGGGTGCCAGAGAGGGAAGGAAGTGCAGAACTAAGATGGTGTGGGGAAGTCCAGGTAGACAGAGGTGAACGTTTGAAGCAAATGGTCACCCTAACATAAGGCAAGAGCTTACAACCTTGCACAAATCAGGAGCGTAGGACAAGATAAGGAAAAGAGAATTTGTATAAAATATTTTATTTAGGCATCAAGGAGGTTGCATGGTTCTCTATACTGCACTCTTTTTCTAAATAGTAGAAATCACTAGCAGAAAAGAAGGGGTAACCGGAGAGGAGCAGCTATCTATGAGTGAGCTAGCAGAGCCAGTTGGGCAACTTTTTTTGCTTAAAACTAGTTTGTAGGAGTAGATGGTGGTAGTTCACTCTTCTGTGTCAAATGACGGTCTTCAGGAGGTTGATGCCATTGCTTGGTGCCTGACTTCAGACATCTAAATCAGCATTTTCAAACTTAGTTTTAGAAGTTCATAGAAAGCACTAGAATTTCAGAGGCACTGAGAAAGAGGAGGGATTTTTCAGAAGAGTTGGTTCCCACCACTACTAGTTATTTTCCAAGTTTTGAATGTTGAAAAGAATGAGGCCTTTAGATATTTCTTGTTTGACTCCCAAAAAAGGAGACCTCCATTCTGTCAGTTTGTCTTAGGTTTACACCCCGCTAACTCCATTCTGTGCATGTTATTACTGTGCTTGAATTTGAGTAAAATAGCCTGGGGAGGAATAAAATCTCCAGAGGCCTGGGGTTCAGAATAGACCGAGGAGATTATTTTAATCCCAATCTCAGCAGCAGCTGCATTTGGATTGCTATCATTCACAAAAGTGGGAGAGAAAGCCTGGCTTCTGCCTCCATCATTGTCAGCTTGTTTCTGCTGGAGGACTCAAAGGTTTGAAATTATGAGCAGAGTTCAAGGAAGTGAGTTGGAAATGAGCTGAAAACCGTGAAACTGCTTATAAATACCATACCTAACACCTTTGGCATTTATATGAGATGTGAGTTTCTTGGCTCAGATACCTACCAGTGGCAGCTTTGTAAAATGGACTCATCTAGATGTGTTTTGATCCAACCCTGGATTATCTGTCATTTTAGGAGAGATACTGTAACTGGAATTTTATGGCTCACCTTCATAATTTACTGGTTGAGAAAGATCCAAGTTTGATGTCTGTGTCAATTCATAGTCACCCCTTTCCTTCATTTGCTTGAAAAATCATTAACACTAAGCAACTGGGGCTGACGTTGCTTAAACTTATTGACATCATCTACAAAAAGAGGTCCAGGAAAGGCAAACAACCACCATATGTAGSCCCTGTGTTTCTTACTGCACTCAGCAGCAAGGATCTGGGAGAATCAGCAGTAGCAGCTGCCACGAGCACTAGGTCAAGTTTCACTGGAGAGTCGCAGTGTGTTGAAAACAGCAGTGAACCATGAAGGCATTTTGAGATTTCAGTCCCGTGTCCGGTGTATCCAGCTAGCAGAAATGCTCTTACCGGCGTTAGTCATCGTAAGGCACTTGGTAACCAGCTACATGTGAAATTACTATGCGAGAGAAACTTTGTTTGCTAAAGAAGAGTGGTGAGGGAGGTTAGCCCACCGAGGATATTTCCCTGCTGCAGCTGCCAATGCAAAGACACGAAGGTGGCAGCAGAAGCAGCATCACCGTTGCCCTGCTTAGCCCCGTACAGCATCCTTCCCGGGGAATACTCAACACTAACAGGGGCACTGGTAATCTGAAGAGCTCGGCTAGATAAACTGTAACCTGCTGCTGCTGTTGAGAAGCCTGCTGCTATCAGCATGACAAGCGATCACGTGCTTTTGCATATGTGCTTTAGAGTTGTAGTTCTTTTTTCTTTCCCCTTGCACCAGCACATTCATTCGCAGCTAGCAAAGCACAAGACTATGTTTGAAAATCACGTTCCCACACTGGCCGCTGCCRCACTGATGATGTGGTCCCAGAGTAAACGGATTAGCGATCTGCACATTGCTACATTCCCAAGAAATGCTCAACATGCTACATGCTGAGGGGTGAAATGATGGTCTTTTTCCTTAACAGCTTATATTGACTTTAGGCTGCCCAGGCGCTGTGAATTCCTACTGAGGGTGACACCTATTTGGGAGTTTTCAAAGCTCTCAGGCATTGCCATATGTCACACACCCCTGTCTCTCTTGGATAGTCAACTGGACTTGCTTCTGCTCTTGCAGTGCTTCCTCCTACCCTGATTACCTCTACTGTCAGGTTCAATCATCAGTCCTAACTAAGGGTGGTTCTTAGTCCCTATATTCACCTGCAGCTTGACTAAAATATTTGTTATCAAGCATGCATTAATAACGGGAATTATCCACATCATGGGGAATATAAAAATTTTATGATGTGGTGCTTTGCTTATGCCTAAAGTCTTAATATCATCAGTAATATCCAGAACAAGAATCCTAATTTGTGGTATAGTGGGCACATTGGATAGAGTCAGTTCTCCTCCTTTTTTACATTTTCRTGTTTTTTCTTTCAATAGCTACAACTAATTCATTGAATCCTACTGCATGTTTTAGCAATGGAAATGATGAAAATAAGAAAATTATTTGGCTTGTCCTTTGTGTTYCTGGGCATTTTTACACCTGGATGACAGCAACTAGCCACTGACAGTTCCACTTATTTGGGTATTTCACAGCAGCACCTGCTACAGAAAATGAGCATAAACTGAAATGCCACGTTTTGTTGCCATACCAGCTGATCAAGCAAATGTTGGCTATTTATCAGATAGATACCTGGAGAATGACAGAGATGAAGTTCATCAACTACCAGTGAGAATCTTGCATATACTCTACCATGGTGCTCAAGGACTATAAAATATCTGTAAATTCTCCCCTGTTATCAATTGTATGTATATATACATTATAATTTATAAATTATCTCCTTCGGTGTTTATAACAGAACTCCAAAGTTAATTTCCTGGAATCGGGAAAGAAAAACCGGTTGATGAGGTCCAGACTTACCTTGGATCTTCAGTGTTCGGCTCTATAAAGCTTAACAGTGTCAAAGTGGTCTCTGATTTTGCATTCCCATCCATGGTGCTCTGCAATGCTACATCACATCTTGACATGCTGCATCGTATCTGAAGTGACAGTCTATGCCACATGATGGATCTAACAACATGCCAGCAAAACAACCTGAAGACATCAAGGGCTTGCACTAGGGTTGTTTTTACATACTGGATGTGTATATTTGAATTTGTTGTCATTGTGATTGTTTCCTCCCCTCTCCAAATGATGCTCAACTTGCATTCATTTCTGTCAAGGCAGGTATTGCACTTTCCTTTCTTATACAGCTCCAACATTTAAAACAATGCCCACAGGGACACCTGGCACTCTTAAGAGGCAGCATTCTTGTCTCACCTTCCCAATGATGAAATCTTTCCACTCCATCTTTCCTTAACAATATTATACCTGCAATCATTTATTCAACTAGTCCTACTTACCAATGGCATTTAAACAGCAGTAATATAGGTGTTGTATGCTTGTCCATTGAAATATTAGATACTAACACTCTTTAATACATAAGTACTCATTTCTCTACCTGCTGCACAGCAATTCTGAGGTTACGCAACAGATTTAAAGTTACCTGTTTTATGTTTCCAAATGAACAATTAATGTCTACATGGAATGGCAAATTGTGAAGGTTCATTTCAGAAGATTGTTGGTGACTTGTTACTAAGTGACTTTCTAATATGTATTTGTTTTTCCAACATCTTCTGCATGTTAATGCCATCCTGATGTTTGCTGGTGTCATAGAGAGTCACTTCAAAAAACTGGAACTGCACTATCCAGAAAAGAATAGCTTGGTAGCTGAAATACTGATTGAAACAGCCTAAGTTCAACCTTTTTGTTTGGCTTCTTTGGATGGATCATTTGTACCTCGGAAAAATTTGTCTAAACCTAAAATCATTACTTCATAGAAGGTAAATGAGGCGTGCAAAATGCTTAGGAAAGATAGATATCTGCAGTTTTGCAGTGCTCTCTCCCGTTTAAAGAGCGCAGTAGGAAGAAGGGGAGGGAGATACTTCCGGAAGAGAGAAAGGAGGTTAACAGAAGTAAACATATTGCATATGTTTATAATCATTTATGTTTCACCGAAAATCCATTCACTAACTGCTAAACTAAAGCCAGCTGCCCTCTTTCCCAGAATTTCTGCTGTAAGCCTGTGTCCTGGTTTCAGCTGGGACAGAGTTAATTTTCTTCCTAGTAGCTGGTATAGTGCTGTGGTTTGGATTTAGTACAAGGATAATGTTGGTAACACACTGATGTTTTAGTTGTTGCTAAGTAGTGCTTACACTAGTCAAGGACTTTTCACCTTCCCGTGCTCTGCCAGGAGCACAAGAAGCTGGGAGGGGGCACAGCCGGGACAGCTGACCCAAACTGGCCAAAGGGGTATTCCATACCATATGATGTCATGCTCAGTGTATAAACTCGGGGGAGTTGGCCGGGGGGCAGCAATCRCTGCTCGGGGACTGGCTGGGCATTGGTCAGTKGGTGGTGAGTGGTTGTATCACTTGTTTTTCCTGGGTTTTGTCCCTCTCACTCTCCCATTGTTTTCCTTTTCATTGCATTTTTTTTTTAATTTCAAGTATTAAACTGTTCTTATCTCAACCCATGAGTTTTCTTACTTTTGCTCTTCCGACTCTCTCCCCCGTCCCACAGGCAGGGGGAGGGTGAGCGAGCAGCTGTATGGTGCTTGGTTGCCGACTGGGGTTAAACCACGACAGCCTGCAATAAGAAGGTTGCAACTATTTGCTGGTTTGTTATAAAGCAAGAAGCAGAGGCATGACTGGGTACAACCTAGCAGTTCTTAGGCTTTTTCCTCCACCTGATGGATGATAATGGCCTGTGAAGTGCAGTAAGAGCATTCTAAAAGGCCTGTCTCACACAGGTAGTACTGAAATGTGCTCTGGGCTCAGAAATCATGCTGTAAAAATATGAGCTACTTACAGGCTGTTCAGAGGTGTGAGCTATTTGATCAACCCAGATATGGCTAATAATTTTTTCATATGCTTTGTCTATTTCTTATTCACATGCTTCATTTAATAATCTGTTATCATATCTGCAAAGAGCACAGTATTTTACTTCATCTTCAAGGAGTATGTAGACCTTCCAGCATTCCTGAAAGCCTCCAAGTTTATCTTGCTGACAGAGTTGTGGGTGGTGAATAGAATCGCAGCAAAATGTTCAATGTCTGACTGTACTCAGATCRACAAAAGGTATATCCCGTTGCAATGGTGATAGCGAGGCATCCATGCAAAGGGAAATGATGTACAGGCTTCACTGTTATCTCATGAGTAGGTTTTGGAGCAGAAAAATGCGCACAGTTGTTCGATATGAACACGGTGTCTGTTTTCCTCTTCTAGCGATGGAGAAGTCAGACTCCCACCCAGCCGCAGTGCTGAGGCTCTGCCTCTGACCACGACTCCCGAACCACCCTCGCACAGAGGAGAGCCCCTCACGCTGCTCCTGCTTTGCTACTGCTTCTCATCAGTGGGAGACACACTCCATCAGCGCCATTGCTACAGATTAATTCATTGACAAAATTGCCTCAAGATACTGCCTCCTTTTTGATGCAAACCCTAACCCATGCATCAGAGCCTTTTACACCTTCACCTGTAGCTGGATTACTGTAGTGGCAGTGACCGTATGTCTCAAAGAAGATCCCAAAGAGCTCCATATGCTATASCCCCCAGAAAGGTCTTGCCTGAAGAGGCATCACACTGGTGCTCCCACAGCCCCGGTGGTCTCAGACTGGTCAGGGCAGGTGAGGGCCAGAGAGGGAGTTCACAGAGAAGGTGCTGGGAAATTCCTGAGGTATGAGCTGATTGCCAGGGAAGCTGCGGAGGGATGCTCCTTCTGGCCACAAGTTACACCAGCTGTTTAATCGGCCAGTCCTTAATTAGGTTCATCTTTTGAAGCAGTCACATGAAACTGGGAAAAATCATTTCAGGAATTACTGTACAGTAAGAACAGCAAGATACATTTTAGCATGCCTTCTTACAACATTACAGCCATCGGTTTGTTAGAACATTATGGCGATAACATTATCCTAAGAGTTGCATACCATGCTTGGACTCTACCTGGTTTTGTGGAAAATGGACCAAATGGACAACAGTTACCTGCTCTTAGCAAAAGAGCCATTCCTTCATCAGAATAAACTGCTGAAAGTTGTAGTTTTTGACCCATAAACCATCCAATWCACTTATCTATGTACAAAGAATTTTTTTTACCTAATGAAACACAGAACATACCTTCTTCTATTGAAAAAAATTGCACTTAAATCTTCCTTATAACATCATCAGGACCACAGTATCATCGAATGTTAACTTTGAAGGCACCTTAAATGTCTATAAGGACCCTCAGTGTTGAAACAGATTCATTACCTGGTTTGCATGCATTTCAAACCTAACATGAATACCCAGCAGTGTAATGCTGGTGTTATGCTATTAACATGAATCATATAACCTTTCTTTTTATATACATAATCTATATACATAATACATTGATAGAGACTTACCTTATTCTTACATCCAAGATTCCAAATACTTTTATGTATGTTATTACAAACCACCAAGCTAATCCTCTCAAATCCTAAAATCTATTTCCATATCCATTGTGACAAAAGGCTTTGAAAATGACAACAAATATCATAGTACTGCCATCTGTATTATTTTAACTTCCATGTTGTCTGCATTTTCATAACTGATATGTGAAAACTTTAGAAAGTAGAAAAGTCAGAGCTTCTTTCCCAGGGATACGTTAATAAAGTTTCTGGCTGCTGTTTAAATCCATTCTGGTGCCTATTTTCAGGCACCAATGTAATCAGTCTCTACACAGCGTGCAGGCTGAAGCAGTGTTAGTCAACATACTGCTGGCTGTTGTTGTTATGGCATGATTAAACATATTATTCAGGATGGAGAATGAATTTTTATAACAGCAGGCAGTTAGCATTCATTTGCATCTGTGGAGTCTTTCTAGAATATAAGTTCTAAGTAAGCCTCCATATTAACCCTCATCTATTTTAAACAGTGAATTTTCTATTAAAATAAATGCTAGGAGGAATATATATGCATATATATATATATATATACACACATACCATGAACCAGATAAAACAGATGGGGGAGGGCCATAAATTTTAGGCAAATATTGTCACAGGCTAAAGACATCCAACTTTGTGCTGCAAGTGAAACTGTGAAGACTGAAGACCTTCCTGATGAAGGGAAGACCCATCTTTCTTGGTGCAGTTTATGTTTTTTAAACAGTATCTTAGTGGCAAAATCCAAGTGTCTGATTTCTGTTTTTTTCAAATGGACAGCATAAACTAAAATTTAAATTTCTTGGTGAAAAACTTAAAAATGGAGCAGATATGGCAGCTGCAAGTAGCTGTTGTGAAGTGTCCTCAGAAGAAAAGGTGGTTTCCCATCAGACTCCTGCAATCTTCTGAATCCACGGAGATGAGCAGCCAGAGGAGTGAGCTACAGAGCTTCTTCAGATGGACCAGGATGTGTAGACACACACCACCCCCTGTACATACACAAGCAGAAACATTTAATTTTACTGAAATGGAAGATCAAATTCATATAGGTATGGTACTGAAAAATGTGCAACTACATATTCTAATAACATTAACCAGAGAATACCTAGTCTACACACAGGGTTAGGCAGTAATGAAAGGGAGAAGTCAAGGCCAGATTAAACTGAATGAAGAGTACCAGAAGACCAGAAGGGCAAGTTTGTTGAATGAGCTCTCCAAACTGTGGCAGGAGTCTGGAAAAGTAATGATCTACTGAGCAAGGCAGAGAAATACAGTAGGTGCCTATCTGACTGGGGTGTGCATTATTGCTCCTTTTCTGCACTGAAAGTTTGATGTGGAGGTCCCACAAAAKTTTGAGACCCATAAAACCAGATACTTGCAAATGGGGAAATATTATTAGTGAGCTCTGGGATGAACATTAGAAAATGAGAAAAAAATCTGGATCTTATTTTGTATACAAGGGGGAAACATAGTTTGAACTCTTTCTTTCGGAGAGTGCACTTACAAGACTACCTATCTATGACCAAAGATTCATGTTTTCCCTATTCCCTGAAAAATTGTCTTATAGTCCCAGGAATTATAAAGAGAACAATAACTTCACTACTACTAAAAATTGGACATCCATGTAAATAAACATCATGTTAAAGAGAACTAGTTCCTAGTTGTAGTAAGTCTTACTAACTTGAAATGCACCGGGGAGAAACAAGAACAGTGTCAAACTTGTTTTCCTGCCAATCTTTCTTTTGTGGTTTTTTTCATATTGTAAAAAACTATCAGCTGTTGATGAATGCCACTGTATTGTAACATATCATAATAAAGCATAAACAAAATAGGTACTTACAGAACACACATCCTACTCCACCCATTTAGAATCTGAAAAATGTAATGCAGTATAGATATGCACTTTTTCAACAAATCATGTATCACAAAATTCTCCCATATTTGCTTTTGACGATACATGCTAAACTTGCTTATCAAAGTCCTGTGTTATTTACATATAAAATATAATTTTGGATTGTCGAGGGACATTTATATTCCCTGGCACTGTGGGATATAAATGATGAATTAATACCGCCCTCTGCAGTTATTCTGGATTCAAAATCTCCTTCTACTGCTCTTACAACATTGGTAGCAATGTTGTGGTTACTATGATAGTCTAAGGATATAGGAAATGCATTTTTTAAATTAAATTATTGTAGCTTGGAAAAAAAAAACACAAATGAGGTCTGGGGAGGGGGACACAAGTTATTGTTCTGGTCTAAAACAGAAGCACAAAACTGGGAGAAAGGCTGGGAGAAAGGCTGATATGCTGAAAGCTCCTCTGTTTCTTACAACCTGTATGACTAAAATTAATTAAAGATATCACCATCCCCTACAAACCTTTCTTACCTGAGTAACTGAAAGCACACATGTGTATTGGGTAAATGTGCAAGGACGTCCAGCTCTGCTGTGTAGCTTTCTGAGAGAGCTCTGCGACCGTCTGAATAGCTCGCCTAAAATCTCTCTTCTTAATGTGAAAACTGGAAGTGGTGGAGAATACTCTATATCCCCACGCTTATTTACCCTCGCTGCACAAATGTATGTCTTCTTATCCACAGCTGGGCACAGGAAAAATGCTTCTAGGTTTATCTAATTTCTTTTTTCTCCTACCTGTCAGCCTCCCCTGACTTCAGGGCCATAGATTTCACCTACAGCATGAGAAAGCCAGTCGTAGGACAGCAGTTGAAACCCTGCTCCCCTCTAGCAGAAAACCTTTGACATGCTTATTGTCCAGGCTGCGTTGTATGCTTTAACCATTTTGTAATGAGGAGTCCTCATCCCTTGCTTTCTTAGCTTTCCACAGCATTTAATTTTAAGATTTGGCCTAGACCATTATAAGCTCACATTCCCTGCTGAATTTAAAGATCTGGTGAAAGGTTATTACCTTGTAAAAATCATGTGGTAACTTGGAGCGGTTGGTTGTTTCCACCTGCTGGGTAGGAGGTATTGCAAGGAAAAAGAGTAACTCAGACATGGAAGACTCAACTGTCTCCTCCAAGAAAAAAAAATCAGGGGAAAAAAGTAAGCTTTAACATCATTTTACAAGGAAGATGCATGTTTTACAAAGTGGAGGAAGAAAAAGACAAAGACAGGCATGTTGATATTCATGTGAGCACAAAAGGAGCTATTGCTCCTCACACCTGTCACTTAGATCTGCAGCATTCTACAAATACAGATTCGTAACCATACATCTATTGACTGAAATTAAATCTAACACGATATTTGAAGCAGAAATCGTGCTTTCAGCTGGACTACTAAGAGGCATTGCTACAAAGAGATTTCTGGAGACCACATTGCCTTTGTTTGATGTGGCCCCTTTTTGAGTCTCCTTTATTTTCCATGCCAGTTTCCCTGCATTTCATAAGTGGAGCCAAACTGCATCTCCTCTTTGCTACTGACTACGACCATTTTCTTACTGTTTTGTTTTTCCTAACTCATTAYCATGACTGGGCGCAATGAATCCAAATACACATTTCATTATGTTTCTGTTTCCAGATTCCAGGTTTATATTTTGTTATTCATGAGGCATTAAAATCCTGTTAACAATTTTCATTCTATTACACTACTGGAGCTGTATAGGAGGATGTAACAAGAAGATATTAAAAACGATAAATGTAGGCATTCTCCAACATAGCATGGAGCTATTAAGCCAAATTCTACTCTGTTTAATACTGACAAATCCCTAATAGTTCTACTGAAATCCCACTTTCTATATCCTCTTGCCCTGGTTAATGAAAGTAGAATTTAGTCTGTTGGTTTTAAAACACAATCGGAACTTTGTCATTGTCTCAAATAAGGGCAGGATTTTACCCAGTTTCAGGTTTATTTACATCATAATAGGTAGACTCCATTTCTGATATCAAATTCACTTATTTATTCCTTAATGAATCCAGTCATTGATTTTAATATTCATTTTATTCTTTACCTTTCTTTGAAACAAATGCAAACAACATTATGATGAAACACCTAACAAAAAGATTTCATGAAACCCATGGTGAATCACAGAATATTTAAGACAAGAGCAATCTAGACTATATTACATCATTCCAATGGACTGCAGCAATGGTATTGTACATCTTTCCATTAAAGGATTTGCATCCTTCATTGTTAAGATGTGACTTTACCGATACGGCTAGTTGAAACTCTTTCTATCTGATACCATATTCATCCTAACATAATGCCTGAAGACTATTACATTAAGGTCAATATTCCTAACTGAGTTAAATAGAAGCAATAAAGTTTCTAAAATCAATATTAGAGAAATTTAAAAAGATAACCATATGATCTGATAACTTTTGAATTATTTGCAATGTACAATACCAAAAAATACTCTGTAAACTTCATCTAAATGAAATGTATTCACTCTCCCAGCAAGACTAAAAATGAATGCTTCTCTTGTGCATTATCTTATTAACATGTGCAGAACACTAAAYCATACCTTGCCTCTTCCAAAAACTGATTCTCTGACTTCTGTTCAGTTTGTGGCTTCAGGACAGCTCTAGATAACACTGCTGTGATCATTTTTTTATTACTCTGCTTTTGTTTCTAAGCTGTGAGAAGGAAGTCCTGACACACCTGTAGCACACCCATTCTTGAAGAAAAGACTAGGGCCACCATTTGCTTTACACAACCCTGAATGCAGGCCCATACAGGAACATGTAAGGACGTCTATTCTGTGTAAGGCCCCTTGAAATTAAATGCTTTTCCTACATAGTAGAGATAGCACAAAAGAGTGGTTAAAAGGATTTGTCATTTTTTGAGATCATTAATCAGAAAATAGTTAATCCAAATTTGCTCTCTTTCATGCTCATTTTTCTAGTGTTTGGTTCTAGTATCTTAGTGAGTTAGCTATAACTTACTTTAATAGCTTATAAACATTTTCTAAGGTAGCCACATTCAATGCTATACTGGAAAACAGGTTTTAATAGTTAATATTTGGTATCCAAATAATGTATTGACCTGTTTTACAAAAGTACATCATATGGAGAGAACTACTTATTACAAAGCAGATGGAAATTTACAGATATATAACATATCGTGTCACTGCTATTTTTTGGGAACGGACGTATATTTATTCTGTTAATGGTGTCAGTTCTAGAAAGTGATTTAAAGTGTGTAAACAATTAGCTGTTCTCCTTATTCGGATGTTCAGTGACTCCCAAGTTCTCAGGAGGAAATATCCTTCTTAATAAAATGCAGAATAATCGAGCGAGATATTATTAGACATAAGTTAGGACTACAGATATGGTGATACAGCTATTATCCAATTTTTTTGAGTGACTGTCACTTAGAAAATCAAACAAAATAGAGGCCAGACAGCAATGCATGCATAAAAATGCCTGAAGTAGAAAAATTACACAGGTGCTTTTTCAACATAATGAAAGCCGGTAGAGCTCTGAATTCCAGTAACGGTACATGAATTAGGCTAGGCTAGGCTAAAACCWCGCATTTGAGAAAAAATAATCTTCGAAACAATAACTTCCAAACTTAAAGGAAAGCATAAAACATTGCTAAGATGTCTCTTGCCTCTTCTTGGCCTGTTAATTGTCAAGAAAACTTCTTTCTTTGTCAAGAAAGCTCTTCCCACAAGCAAAAATACCTGTGCAATGGATATCGTTTGATTAGTGTCATGCCCCTACAGACCCACAGATCCATATCCTACTTTGTCGCTTTTAAATGAGGCTTTCAACTTCGGTTTATATCCTGAATCAAAATAAATCTAATTTCTCTTCTCTTGCACAAACCACCCCCTAATACTGACAATCTTTTCAAGATACTAAAATCTACAGAGCTACGATGTCAAACTTTAAGTAAGCCTGAGGATGCAAGAGCTTTTTGTAAGTAATAATAAACAATCTCTCACTACAGGCAGAGCTTAAGCCTGGCCTCCCGCTTTCGAGGGCAGCCCCAGCCTCTGAGCCAGGGCTGGGGCTGGGAGGCTTACCAAGTCCTTCAGGACTGAAGAAGCCTTGTCTTGAGGCTGGGCTCTGCCGAGGGTCCCAGTCATCACCTGGCTTTTGCAGGTACATGCCACCAAGCTTCAAATTCCCTGGAGAGCTGCTGGGCGAGTGCAGCATCAGCCTTGCGGGCATTGGCCACCGCGTGATTCAGGGAGAGCCAGAAGGGCTGGTCCCCTGCTTTAACTGGGGTTTGCTGCGTTTGGGATGAATTTTATGTGAATCATGTGGAGGAAGGACTGKATCTGCAGGGCACACCTAGCTCAGCCTCAGCTAACTCAGGAGCTGATGTGCAGAGATGCTGACAGTACCCGGTGCCAGGACACAGCTGAGACATTCGAGGGATCCTTTTAGAGCGGAGGAAGTTGGAAAAATCCAGCCTCGTAAACTTTAACTGAGCAGCACCCTCTCCCGCTTGCAAACTCTACCATTTAGCGTATTAGATATAAATTGCTGGGTGCGCACAAAATTACTCAAATTTTGAAACCATATCATAAGCTTTCATCACCTTTTCATATAGTCCACTTATTTTGCTATAGTTACTCTTCAGAAATAAAAAAGCAAGCATCTGTTGGATTATAATGTAACAGAAGATGCACTTTTTCTATTTTGTTCTTTTAACATTCAGTAGTAATTATGATAATGGACTATAATATTACCTTAAGTCAAATATCTTTTATTTTTACCATTTGATAATAATCTTCAGGTATCATTTTCCTTTTACCTAAGCTCAAGCCAAGCAACACGGGCATTTGGGCCACTTTCTAGCCAGCAATCTTTGCTACTTACTATCTATTATCATTGTGTCATTCTATGGCACTCACAGTGATGTCAAAAGTATTTAAGTGCTTTGGATCTGACAGTAACGAGCCAGTAAATGTGCACTGAACACTGTGCAAGCATCATCCTTATGTTTGGTCTACCCATATACGTATCTCTAGGAGACATCTGTTTCTCTGTTTTCTATGAGGAATAATGCAATTTTAAGCAAGAAAGTCATTGATGCTGGTATAAAAATTCACACCAAAGGCCTAGGAAAGAACTGCATGKTTTTTAGGCACTTCAAATTACACCTCAGTGGTGACACAAAACTTACAGTTGCCTTTCTGCCAACCCACCGTGCAGTCACAGTACCCAGYGGAAGCAGGATGATGGTGGAGCAGTCACGGGACCGAAGGAGGCAAGAGTTTTAAAGCAGAGATCTTCATCTGTGGGGTGCAGCACTCTTCCTTCAGAAACACGTCCGACATCTGTACTCCTCCTTTCAGGTAGAAGGCAGAGGATTATTTAAATTACCCCTGATGATTATTTAATTTCTATTTGTTCTGCAAAATTGTTATTTCATGAAGTATTTCTGTGTGGTTGCATTCTCCAGTACATCTGCTCTCTTGTGTTTCAGCGAGTGCTGCTTATGTATTTGGGAACAGTAATTGGTTGTGAATCTCTATTTGGTGAAGGAATTGTAATAACCAAATATAAAAAATTCTTTTTTGAAATACAGAACTCATCAGAAATCCTGACAGCAGTAATCTGGTCTGACGTGCAGTTACAGCAATAGTCTTCAATTTCTCTGAAATGAAAAGTGGATGTGACGGGGGGCGGGGGATGCGGGGAGGGTTTAACCAGCACAAGGTGGTGTTCTGAAGTCAGTGGTCCTGTTAGAGAGGGATAAAATGGCTCCTGATGCTATGGCACACAACGAAGCACACAGGAGGCAAACCCATTAAGAGATTTGGATGTAATTCTTGGTAAAAGAGTCTACTTGTCACAATGCAGAGCCAGGCAGAGATAATACAGCTATTACAGACTGCCTAGCATAAGGATCTGACATACCCTGACTCACCGATGTATTTCCAAATCTGGGACTGTCTTTAAGGAAGGCATAAAGGCAGTCAAGGTGTGAATTGGGTTTTCACTCTGACGTGGGGGCTGAGAACTGCTGCTGGATCTAATTGATCCTAAAATATTATAAAGTTGTWTGTGATGTGTGATCTAGCCATCGAGCATTTATTATAAACTCTGAATTTATTTTTACTACAAAACTTTTTTAAACATATACTTTTGTCGAAGCAACACTTAGCAACTCTTTCAATGTCACGTTTTTAGCTGTAGTAAATGAGTTGTGATGGTTGTGCCTAAGGTTAGTTAGTGACGAGTGAGCAAGACTTGAAATGTTAGGTACCACTCTAGAAATTCTCAAGTTTCAAAGTCCATAAGCACTAAAARTAGGGTTTAACAGGTTCTCCTTGAAGCTTGAGGATATTGCTGGAGTTGTACCTAGCATACCAACAGCTGCTTGGTTGTCATGACAATTCTACCCATTTGGTGGCTTTCTCTTTTTAACTTATTTGAAATAAAGCCCATTTATTTATGGGTAAAAGCATCTTACATCTTACTAGGAAGAAGCAAGTTCGCATTACTTTAGCATGCACCTGTGGCATTAGTGGCATGTAAAAGGTGTATATCTCATATGGGTTTAGTCAGCCTGCTGACCAGCTCTCTGCATACTGGGATTGCCTTGGTTTACTTYTGCCTGCATCTGTGATAGAAGATCCTTCTTTGTCCCAGCTTCATCAAGGAACCTATGTTCATATCGGTACATTCATTTAAACAACAAAACTGTTTGTTTGTTTGGCTTATTTCAAATCTGTTGTACCAGGAGCTTGCTGTATTCTACACAGTTTAAAAGTGGTCTCTAAACACTTGGATCAATTCAGGGAAGAGTATTAGCATTGCATTGTTGAAACACCCAAATCCAGAGAAATTACTGAAAGATTTGTTTCCAGAGTTGTAAATGCAGGTAAAATGAGAGACTTTGTTGCTTAATAGAAAACAATTGGGATAAAAGAATGAAAATAAAAGATAACAAAAATGAGTGTGTCTAAGGATTCTGGTTACAAGTCCAGGATTCCCATCTGTATAACTTGCAAGCTAGAAGATAGTCAGAAGGAGCAGAGCTGATCATAAACACAAAGGACTGCTGTTAGCCTTGATGGATACCAGGCTCCTAGAGTATCCAGCTCCCATCATTTTCCCGTGTTTCGATCAACACTGCTCAGTAACTGATCCAACCCGAAACTGAAGCATCATTCCCATAATTCACACAAGTGCACCTTGAAATAGAAGCCTTTAAGCAGTCTCATCAAATCAAAGGCATGATGTCAAATATAAAACGCTTGTCAGCCCAAGAGTCTTCTCTTGGCTCTGTTCTCACTTCACTCTCTCTGCTGTTTGTCACCATAAAATGGTTAATTCCCATCAGTGGTGACAGCTTCATCAGCTACTTGTCTTTCTATAAAAGTTTACAGAAAAAGTACATCTTCCTATTAATAAGCTCCTTCACTCAAAAGAAAGTTTACAACCTCTGTAGGTAATGTAGACTAAGCAGGAGAAATGGAGGTGAAATGATTTATGAAGAGCCGTGCAGTCAGGTCAGGATTAGAAGGAGATGACAGTTCAGGTTTGAGGTCCCGTGCCCTGATGCGTTTGCATTGATTTCACAACAGCACCGTACTGCAGCAGGCTTGCATGGCACTTTATAATGTATTATCTAGGGGACATATTTTTTCCTAGTCTGACAAATTCCAAGTATTAGTTGACTATTAATACTTATGTTTTTGTTTTGAGTGTATCTTAAGCAGTTAATATAACCTCATGAGTTTCTGAAAACATCAGTCCACTTTGATGTCACTTCACTGAAAAAAAATATTGCAAGGTTTATTGTGCCAGATCCAGTCCTACACTGTGCTTTCCTTGAACCCCAGATGCAATGCTAAGAAGATTGAAAGCCACAGGTGGCATTAAGCTGGCAAAAAAGGAAAGGCTGCCTCAAAGTTATTAAATAGCCTTTTCCCATGTCCTAGCTGCTATTTGATAACTTGCTTTGTCTGAAGCCCCAGATAATCCCCCCTCTTTCCTCACCTCTAAACCTGCTTTGCTGCTTTAATTAGGTGGGCAAATGTGGAGAACAAATTCTTTGCTTGGGAGAGTATAGATTATATGAGTCAGCCTTACTTCATTTTCTTGAGCAGAGTGAAAGTGAAGATAAAAATTAAGTGGCTTGAGAGAAATATTTATCTCCAGCAATTCAGCATGCACTGTGAAAATTGCTTTCAGAAAAGGAAARTGGAAATTGTTTTGAAGGCCATATGTCAATGAGTTTCAGACCCACTTGCATGTACTTTCCTTAATAAAAATCTTCTCCCGGTACAAACGCCCATGCACCAGTGTGCAAATGGCTGGTTTGGAGTAGTTGTTAAGCAGAAACCTTCAATCCCTTCAGATTTGTGGCCGATCTAAATCACTCTGACATGGCTTCCCACATAATTTTTATTTCATTGCTATAAATACCTATTGCATCTGGAAGCATGAGGGGAAGGATGAGAAAGAAGCATTCCCTTGGCAGGTTCTTGTTTAGGAAAAGCAAAATACTGTAATTGTTAAGTCCAGTATGTATGAAATGTAAAAAAGCTACACGTGCTTATAACCAGAAAATAAGTGTAAATTCAACTCTTATCACCTCATTATCTTAGTTCACTGCTTTATGAAGGCTACTCTGCGAGGTCAAAGAAAGCATCCAAGGCAAGATGGGAAAACACGATTATTTAAATTGGGCTTTTTCACCTCTAAATTAACTACGGATTGCTAAAACTGAAAGGTGAAAAGAGTTTTCCTAACTTCTGTAGCATTATTGTGAATGTGTTTTAAGGGGAATATGTTTTGTCACTTATCACAGATGCCAGCTCATTTAAGGGAAAGGATAGAGTGCTAGGAAGGAAATAACATTGATATTTAGTGTTCTTGACATCTAGTATAGATTTCAGGAATCAGGGCTCTCAAAAAAGCCCTAGGGAGTATTATGGGAAGTTATGAAATTAAGAGAGAAGCTGAAAACGTATGTTAAAACATGCTAGATTTTGATCGGTTGTTTCTTATTCACTCCAAGTTCTCTAAATGAAGGTGAGTCAAAGAAAAATGAGATAAGCACCATAAGATTAAAATCYGAAGTTCTGGATTCAGTCCCAAGCAGGAATTCAGATTGCTTCTTTCAGTGCTGCCAAGTTCAAGCTTTCAGAATCGCCAGTAAGTCCCCAATATCACAAGGCACCTAAAAATGCTGAGATGCCAGAACATAGCAGAGGTTGCCTTTTAGCTTTACTTAAACCTTTCTTTGACATACTTTTTTCAAACCCTTCTCTGCACTTCCCTAGGCCAGAAACTTCCTTAAATAATCAAAAGTGGGATGCTCTAAAATATTTGGTCTGTACAAAGAAAACATTGTGAGAATCCGTTTTTACACACTAAAACCGGCAACCATGTCTACCTGACTTCTTCCTAACTTGTGAATAAGGACTGAGTTTTCAGGTATATAAGCTGTCTGTTCCCACCTTTTTCTTCACTTTTTTAATTTCATTCAGTTCTTACAGACAATCTTCAGAGCATGCTAGGAGGCTCCCTCAGTCTCAAGTTTGTGTCCAGAGCCTTCCAGGGTGGGTTCAAGGCTCCTTATGAAACCAAGGAACAGATTTATAGAAGAGATCCTAGACATGGCCCAGGAACTGATACAGGAATATGAAATTAGCAGTTGTCGTTACAGTCTCTAACACTAAATCCGTATACAACAGAAACTCCATCAGTTTCTGTTGTCAGTCTGGCCTCTCAGCTAGGTGTTTCAGGACATGAGACTGTCGTGCCGCTGTACTTCTGTAGCATTCAGTGTGTCCCACAAAATAGGTAGTGCTAAAACCATCATAATTACAGGTCATACATGGTATGAACATTTTATTCCCACTGTCATCATATGAAAAGTGCAATTGTTTTAATATATGTTGAGTGCTAATTTAAACTATTCCTCCTTAAAGCAAAAAAAAAAGAGCTTTGTTTAAACAAAGTACATGTTCTTTCACTGCAAATCTGAGAAAATAGTTTCTTTATTAGGAAAATGTTTCCTTTATTTCTATTTCTTCATAGTTCTCTTAGGATTCTGTTAAACCTCGATGGAATAGCTGGGGAAACAGACTGTAAATTGCTTAAGAAGAGCAAATAGCACTGAGGTACCAGCATGTGCAAGCAAGAAGATTAGTTTGCCCATGGGAGTTTCACAAAGCCTGTATGAGCCCTCCCCCAGCTTCATGAGCCAGGCAGTACAAGCAGAACCATTTAACCAAACTGCCACTTTTACAGAACACAACGCTGGATTCTTGTAGGCATGCTTGAGGAATTTGATTTGATGTGTACTAAAGCATGTAATAATAGCCATCACTGTAAATATCTATAATTTCTTCCCGAGTGTATATCGCAAACACTTTGCTTTGAGTTATGACTGTGCCACTGCATTACTCTTCAGACCGTGACACAGTGTTTGACTCCTCCTAATAGGAGCCCTCTGGCTTGCTGTTGCTCAAAGCGTCTCCCTTCCATGATGTGCCTCTCTTTCCCTCGACCCTTGTGCTGTGCTCATATCACTGTGTGGGTCTTCACCTTCAAACCCTAAACTCCTGCTCTGGAGGAGGAACTAAGAGTCCCCGTATTTCCTTACTGACCGGGCTGGTGTATTCTTGACTGTACTTGAATTTTCAATAACAAGAATAAGACCTAGGTGTTTAACAGAGGATGCTGGAGTTTCTACGTGTTAAAGGATGGTTACAACCAGTTGAGAATTCTTCCCTGATTATAGAACTAGGTTCAAAAGTAGGTGTTAGCTGTTAATTCCCACAGGGTTTCAAAGTGACCTCTGTTGCATTTCCACGTAATCCATTTATTTTAGACTAAAATGAAATTGCATAGGAGTCATATCAAAGGTACCTACCTACTGGGCTTGCTCCAGTATATTGATGTTTTTCTTGATCTGGGGAGCCTAAACTGGAGACAGTACTTCAGAGATGATGGCCTCAAATGCCTAATAGAGGGGAAGAACCACTTGCCCTCTTGGGAAGTGACAGCAAGGGCTAGCAGMAAGCTAGCAAGCAACAGGGGCTATGCTCTTGCTGACACAGCCCAAGATGCAGCTGGCTTTCATTGCTGCAAGGGCACACTTGGCTCATGTTCAACTTGCTGTCAGCCAAGACGACTTCTGTGAAATTGCTTTTCAGCCAGCTGCCCCCAGCCTGTTCTGTTGCATGGGATTAGTCTATCCCAGATGCAGGACCTTGCATTAGCTTTTGAGATTTCTCATGAGATTTGTCTCTTTATACACCAGCCTTGCTCCCTGCCTATCAACTGTTGCCTGCAGTTTGGTATCTGTGAATATGCTGAGGTTGTGCTACATCCCATTGTCCTGGTTCTTAATAAAGATGTTTAAAGTACTGGTGCCAGTATTAACCCTTGAGGGATGCCACTAGGGACTGACTGCGGGTGGGACTTCATATCACTGGCTGCAACACTTGGAGCCTGACAGGGCAGCCAATTTTCCATCTACCTATCAAAACCATATTTCAGCAATTTGGTTGTAAGGTTATTGTGTGAATCTGTAAAAAGCATTGGTGTAGTCAAGGTAAGAAAACAGCCACTCCTATCCTCTAGTCAACAGAACCAATCACATCTTCATAGAAGGTCATCAGGTTGGTTAGATCCAACTTGCCTTTAGTGAATGCAAGCTGGATGTTCCCAATAATTTTCTTTTTCTTCTTATGCTTGTACATGGCTTTCAGGAGGATTTTCTCCATGACCTTCCTGGGGACCAAAACTGGTCTGTAGCTCCCTTCATCCTCACAAAACGATAGCTTCCTTTTTCTGTTCATAAGGCACTAAAGGAAACTTCAGCTATTATTCACCTGTCAGACTAGCAGCAAACGCATAAGAAACTGTATTGTTTTACTACTTGCTCCACCCACTCTGCACTGAGGCACAATGCAGTGGGTAACGTATTTATATGTTCACCCCTGGGAGCAAGGGCTGGATGCTCTGGCTCTGTATGTGCCGAGATTGCAGCCTGACTCTGCTTGTCCCTTCCCGCTGCCAGGTCTGTTGGAGCTGAACTTCGCTCTGCCTGAAAACAGCCTGACGGGTGGGACTCTGGACTTCAGCCGTTTCTTCTGTTGTAGAGCAGTGCTACATGAAAATGATTAGACCAAAGGTCTTGTGCTGTTATAGAGCCTTCATTAGTTCTTCTAAGTATATGGGTGAACGCTTAAATTTTTTTCCCTTGCCGCAACCTTCTTGTACTCATTTCTTTCTTAAGCAGCTTTGTAATAGGAGGCAATGCCCTTACTGTCGTCTAAACTGCCACCTGACACGTGCAGCAGCTCTCTCCATGCCAGAGCCACAGGGCCACATTCAGTTGCATTGCAGGTGGTTTCAAGTTCCAGTTAAACCAGTCACCGTCAGTTTCTGACCCTGAATCATTTAAGTTTGGGCTTACTTTAAAAATGGTGATTAATGAAGTTAATTATAGATTGTCATAGGCACAGGGTGCAAACCCATCTTCCACCAGCCCATCCTCACCCGTTGGTAATAGTTTAGGGACCTGAAGCTTTTAGACTTCTGAAACTGGGCTCTCAAAGGGCTCCCCTTGATTTTGCACAAGCCTCTAATGCCTTGTATCGTTCTCATTGCAGTTCAGTACTGTGGTAGACATTCGAGAGGATTTGGAGAGGGAAATCGGGCCTTTCAGTCATTTTTCCAAAGATAATGAAGATGTATTCAGCTCCTGGCAACTGAAGTACAGGGGAAGGATTTGGAATCATTCTGAACACATTTTTCTTTTTCCCTCAGAAGCAAAGTCAAGAGATTATTGTTTTATTAAATCATTCTTTACTCATCCTTGAAGTAGTCTCAAGTCATCATGACTGGAACTCAATTGAATTCAGAGRACAGAGAAAGAGGAGGAGAAGCAGTCAAGGAAGAACTTGCTAGGATTTCACCATAGTAATTTCACAAATGCTGCTTTACAATTCTTCTGTTGTCCTCAAAACAGCTCTAATGTACTCTACAATTTGCACAGTGAGCAGGGGAAAAATGTATTAATCACAATGCAATGAATTGCTGGCTGCTAGATTAAAAAAATAGAAACTAGACACTCTGAAAGACACTCGGGGAGAAACTGGCCTTCAGAAATACTGAAGATGGTATTAATGTATTACTTTTAGTCAAGTAAGATCCAAAGTCCCAACCAAACTCAAGTCTTTCTTGTGTAAAGCACTGCGAAGATGCACACAAAGAGATGAAGCATAGTCTCAGTGAAACACACACAGGCAGGTGTCACTGAGGTTTTGACACACCAGATACAGTATTTTGAATTTRGTAACGCATATGCGACTCAGGAACTTCTACAGTAAGCAAGAGGCCAGAAATGCAGCAGGCAGTGTCTGTTGGAAAGAATCCATCCATGTTCTTGTGCTTTCTCATAGGGGATTTGTAGTCACGCTAAACCTCAAGCCACACCAGTGATCTCCAAAATATGATGATGCTGCCCACATAGATACACAGATACCACCTTTGCAGTTGCCATCTGGTGTCAAGTTCTGAAGCTTCGTATCTTCAATTTTCTCTGCAACCATGGTTTGATAGACTTTGTTCAAAAAGAGAAGCTAACGCTTTTACTGTGTTACAGTTCCACTTTATGGGGTTTAAGAGAATGCCAAATACAAGATTTCTAATTGAATGGAGAATTAGTCACAAACATGAAAATAGAAAAGCTTTCCTCTGTACCTCAGTTTATGCAACAGCAGGCACAGATAACATTTGCTCAAATGGTTAAGTTTCCTCATTGCTCTGGGCTGCAATTAAACTAGCTTTAACTATCATTGGCTTAAAAATGCCTTAGCTCAAGCTTGAACTGACAGCACAAATTTCTGCTTTCCAATCTGAGACAGAACAGATTTTAGACTCTCCCTAGAGTCAAGTAGCAAATACATAGTATTGCATGTCTTTTTAGATGGTCTTTAATAAGGCATTTTAATATAAATGTTTTTATTTTCATTTTAGTTTTATTTAGAATTAAAAAAAAAATCCAAACTGTGAATAGGTGCTAAAAAAAATTCAGGTACAAACTGTATGTTAGCACCAAAGTAATGTTAATGACTATTTACTCCTTAAGTGGTAAAATAGAGAAAGTTAGCTGTAAAAAAAYCACAGCCAGTCTGGAGAGGAAACAGCTGCTATATATCCATGAAATACTGTGGGACTACTGCCATCTTCTGGGACATGAAACAAAGGCACGTCAATACTAAACGAAATACTTTCACTTGCAAGAACAGACGAGTTTTAGGGTTTGAGACACAAAATAAGCAGAAATTCTGGAGGGCTAACTCATTTGCCCATGGTTTCTTGTACATATTATATTCAAGTTCTTCACCATTTACATATTTGATTCCTAAAAACTAGGTTAACGTTATTTTATAAGCACAGCAATATTATATTCCTTTAATTTAAGTTGTGGCGAAGATAGTTGTAAGCAGTTGTTGCATTCTACTTCTGAGAAGTTTCTCAGAGTGATTGCAGGGGAATAGTGTAATTTTTTTCGTTTGTATCACACTGCTTGGAGTGGCTTGTCATGGTTCATGATTAGGGCTTACTGAAGTACTGTTATGTGTTATAGAAGCATGTAATTCAGTAGATGTATGTCTGTGTGATGCATTCTGGGGGAACTTTATTGCATATTTCAGGCTTTTCCTGCTTTGGGAAGGACTCCAGGCAGTGAGAGGATTGGATTAGTTTGTTTTTTTTTTTTTTTTTTTAACTTACAGCGTGTTCCATGGGCTTGTTTATCACATAGATTGATTGTAAACAGAAAAGTTTGTCATAGGAGTTCAACACTTTATATAAGCTATGAGTGGTTTTGTCATGGCTGACAACAAAGAACTGTGGTGTTTCATCATAGGAGCATAGTTCATGATCAGGAGGCAAGTAAAAAGAAACCGCATAGCACGAGGCTTCTCAGGGACAGGTTAGACTTTAGGACCACAGAAAATAAACACTTAATAATAAATAAATATAAYAAATAATAATAAATAAATAGGACTCTCAATTCTGCCTGAATGGTACATCACTCCTTTTCAAAACAAACAGCAACTCCCACCTGACCTTAAGGTCTTGAACAGCCACCTAGTAGATTAGGCTGTTTAATGTATGCACCTGATATTGAAGGAATATAACACTTCTGCCTACCCTCTTAAATATTAGCTTGTGGCATAACTAAACTTGGGATATTTTTATTTGTTTTACCAGATTCTCCCCAGTCTCTCTCCACTTCATGTTGGATGTCTCCCAGCCTGAAACTACAATTGACTCCTGGGCTGTTTTTTGCAGGGCAATGCAAGCAAAAAAAGACAAAATGTTACCTGTTCAAAAACTCTGCCCACTGGGGATGTCTGGCCAGAGAAAAACTGCAGCTGTCTGCCCACAGTCCAGCAAGATGTATGATATCTCAGGTGGCCTTTGGGACAGGGCTACCAAACGCGTGTTGTATAATACTTGCCACCCTGCCTTGGGTTTATCTTTGCTGTTAATACAGCCATCAATCTTGTTCCTCCTGAGGCTGACTGCTCCTATAAGAAACGGCTTTACTTCTACCCACTCATTGTCGCTCACTCGTAAAAGACAATTTTATATTCTTGGTGCAGCTAAGAGTATCAGCCTGTTGGCTCAGCAGAAACAACCCGATGTCTTGAAGAAGTCCTCCATGCTCAGGTGAGACAGCAGAGGAAAGATGCTACGGAGCCTTCAGATAACCTGGAGGTGAGTTTATGATAATTGGCAAGTGAAATACACCACACTCCGATAACAGCTAAAAAACCCAAAAATCTGGGACAAGATCTGTGCAACATTTAACTGTTACTAAGATCTCATTTTGTTAAAAATCCCAGTACATTTCTTCCCTTTATCATGCCAACTAAAATGAGATACAACTCGGCAGTTCTAAGTGAGGGAGTTTATTAGTTACATAATGTAGTTTCTATAATATGAAACTCATTTTTCTGATATCTCAGGGTTACATCATACTTGATGAGAAGACTTTAAATATTTATTACTATGACAATCCAGAGAAAACAAAATCTGTGTTCCATGCTTGCCCTTTTGGCACATGATTGAGTAGAAATTTTGTTTAATATTTATAATACTGCATTTATACTACTTGCTCAATTTTTAACTACATTGAATTGAGATAGTTTAACATGAGAAAAAAAAAGTTTCCAACAGTTTTTATGCTGAACACTGATTTTGCTGGTCGTGAACAGTGTTTTGCAGAGCATAGGTTCCATAAMACTATGGAGACAATCTGCCATCTGTCAGTAGGTGTTATCCAAGTTATGTTGTGCCCCTAGAAAACRTGAAATACAATTTAAATTAAGTGTGGCAGTGTAAATTATTTATTGACTTGTTACCTTTGAATCTTATGCAAAACTCTTCTCTACATTCTAGTATTAATATTTTGAACAGCTACTACTGTTGGCACCATTGCTATTTAGAGGGAGGAGGGGGGTTTATTGATTCAGGCTGTCCCAACACCTTCTCTTGACTTTGCAAAGCAAAGTTATTTCTCACTGTGCTTCTGTTTCCGAGTGGAAGACGTACAGCCTATAAAATCATTTAGATATGACCTCTGAGCTGTTCATAGGAGTATAGCGCATAGCACAAGTATGCATAAAAATATGCCTGCTCCTGGAAAGCCTTCCATGTTCTAAAAGTGCTGAGATGCAGATTTAGTGCAGTAGTAGAGAAATGCATGTGGTCTTCCTTTTATTCAGTTTTGTGTAACTGGAAAAGCATACTGGAACTGGCAAGCCGATTAATTAAAATTTACTGAATAGGTAGGAGTAGCCCAGAAGCAGCAAATCCTTAGGCGTGCCACCCTTTGGTTGTCTACTACCCTACAAAAGCAGCTGTACTCAACAGGGATGGTCCAACTGATGGAGCCTGAGCTGCTCGTACAGGATGTTTCCCAACAGAGATCTTCGCTGGCGCTAGAGGTTATCATGCACCCGAGATGGGTCATGCTCAGGGAACGCTGCAAGGTCTTCTCCTGCCACATATTGAAGGCAGCGTTCTGCAAATGATTCCTACACTCGATTTACTTGCTTGAAAGAAAAAAAAAAATCAAGGAAAATGGAGGAGGGTGGGGAATGGATATAATGTTTTTTTTTCAGACTTGCATATCTGCTAAGTTTCCAGCCAAGGTATTTGTTTTGAACAAGGTATTCTGAAATAAGCAAAATAGTCTATTTAGGCAATGCGGAATACTTTAACTTTTTTATTTTTAACAAATTCAGAATAAACTTTTATTTGACTTCTTTAATGTAGAATTTTTTTCTTAAGTGAGGGAAATTCTGACAACATCTATTTTGATACTTCTGAAAAAAAACATTAATGAGACATCATATTCATAAGCCATTCTAAATATAGTCARAATAGGAATGCATTGTCTTTTAGATAATGTGGTAAAAGCTCCTGTGCACACCCACAAAGGAGCACAGAGAAACGACGTCAGGTGGGAGAGCCCGAATAATACCTTGCCCTGGCTGCTGCCAGGCCCATCTCAGGAGCCATCACCCACCTCCACAAGCCCAGAGGAGGACAGGGGCCCAAGGCAGGCGGGAACCCAAATCAAGGATTCAGAGGACTCGCAGGGCTGTCCCAGGACAGCCTCGGCCCCAGGATCCAGGGCTGACACCCATCACCATGAGGCAAACCTGGAGCACCTTCTGGACTGAGGGGGGCTGCTGCTTAGGGGTGTGGGACACTTGATGGGATGCAGGGGAAGAGCATTTTGGAAGAGCATAAGCATAGGACTTATGGGATATTTAGGGGAGAAACCAAAGGGGGGAGGAAGGAGGGATTTAGATGATTTGGAGAGGAACAGGAGTGGGGAAAATAGAGGTTAAGGGGATTAAAAGGGCCATTTGTGTGTCAACAGTTGGCTGGTCAGTACACTTGTCTTGCCACGCCCTGTGCCTGATCAGCACAGTCTGCCCTGTCTTCTCCTTCACTGCTCCCTTGAACATGCTACGTGAAAAAGTGGTGATCTGTTTAGAGTGCTGATGGATTACCAGATTGGTTAAAAAAATTAAATTCATTTTTGTGGTTTCCAAAGACATTGAAGCCCTGCTGCTCCCTCTCCACTAGAGGACTCTACAGGGAGCACCAAGAAACCTCTCGCTCCACGAACAAGTCCTTTATCCTTAGCGGATCCTGACTGCACTACTTTTTAATCCTGTTCATTTTAGTGAAGTTGCTGGTGACTTGAACAGGATTTACTGGGGGACCTCCCTTTCTCAGACTTGTGCAACTGCATTTGTTTGAGTGAAGTCTCATATGGCTAACTATGTGTGCCATACCTGACTTACATGCTCTGACTTCATGTACACGTAATTAGATAACTAAGCCTTAAGCTCTGCTTAAGGGAGCATCATTATAAGGTCAAATACAGGCATGAACAGCAATGGGCTCCTGCAGACTCCAGGAAGATGGAATTACCTTCTATTGCAGAACTGAAATTTGGATTTCCTATCTATTATTCTATGCAAATGTTCTGTTTTAACTTCCAGAACTTCAAATTTTACCAAATTCTCCAGTCTGTCTCTCAAATTCAGGACTGCTAAGTAAGCAGCAGAAATGAGCATGTTCTACACAAGTGGGACAGAACAATGCTCTAAGTATAAACAGAGGAAAAAGTACTCGAGCAAATTTTCGGAGGGATAAGTCATTTGCAAAAACTCTTTGGCTCTGTTTAAACCAGAATACTGTCGCATTGACTTTGCATATGGCTAAAACCTGTGTTCTCATTGAAAAACTAATTTGTTTTATTATCATGGTAAATTAGGCAATGCAAACTGATTCACACATTTAGTCATTAATACTGCCACGGTGTCATAAGAGCATCAGTTTTGTGCTCTACTGTGTCCTTTCCTGTGCAGCCTAACCAGCTCAGTCCAGCTGGGACTTGCCTTCCCCCAAATCCTGTGCTCCTGGCTCTGGGTCAGCACCTTCAGAGCATCCCAGCACTTGCAGGGAAGGGCAGGAGAGGATCTCTGCTACTCCTTCCACCCCTCAATAACAGTTTTCAGTGGAGAGAGCAGTGATTTTGCAGAGGAGGTTACACTAGTTAGGATTACTTCAGTAATGGGGAAGACAGTGAGAACTGCCTTGAGTAGTGCTTTGTGCCATTATCTGCTATCATGTGCTGTTACCTTCCCAGAAAAATCAGATCTTCTGAGGAATATTTGTATTTGTGGGGAAGGTGAGAGGGTGCCACCTAAAAGGATCATACGGCAAAACAGGTCTAAGATTATATAAGGCAGGACTGATCCCTCTCAAAGTCAAAGCAGATTTAGAATTTCCACACTATATTGGATTTACCAGTATAGGCTATTCTTTAAAAAGTCCGTTCTGAGTTTGGGTTTTGCTCTAGTATGAGTGGGTGGGTTTCAGTCCAGAATCAGGGATGTGATTTCTTAATATGGTTTGAACAGATTTTATAACCCCTCTGGATGTGACCTGTGACTTTGAGAATCGCTTATATTGGTGTTTGCCCATAACGTACACACGGAGCTTCAACCCAGCCAGTTACCAGTTCAGTGCAAACACAGCCATGAAAAGCTGCATGTTATTAGCAGGTTTTGTTCCAAGCTGAAGTTGTGCAGGAGAAATCCAGTCTATCAGAGGCTAATAATATGAACTACAGAGATATTCTCCCATGCACACACATATAAAAGCCTAAATCAGAAGCTACATCTGCTGCGGGTATTTTCTTTGTTATACATCTCATTGAAAGGAGCAACCTCATTGATCAACTCCTATTTCCTCCACAATGCAAGTGCATTTTTTACCATATCCTTCTGAGATAATCCTGGATCAATGGTAGAATGAGATTTTATGGGACACATTAATCATACTGCTAGTACAGTAGGAAAAAGTATGTTCACAGTGCACCTACAGTTTTACTAGTGCAGTTAGTTTTAGCCCCTGCATTACAAAACAACAGACAAGTRTATATAAGCAAATGCATGTTTTTTTAGACTTCCTCTATGGCTATGAAAATGTATAGGTCCTTTTTAAACCAACATTTTTTATAATATATTTTTTGTTATCAGTGGTTAACAGATTGACTGCTTTCCTTAACTATTTTAATATTTTAACATCTACTTCATATAACTTTTTATTACTTAAAAAAATATGAATGTGATATTTTGATATCTCTGAAAATGGTATAAATGGAGATGTTAGTGGTTTCACTTGTCTTTGTTACTGACATTTATTCTATATTAGTGAAATCTGACATTTTTGTCTCCAAGTGATATGCAGTTCAAGAACAATGACTATTATGTGTCATGGATTTTTGCTGTATGTATCTATCTGAGGTTTTTATAGTTACAAATTTCCAGTTTTCCGTTTATTTCCTGATAAAACCTAGTTCAGGGGAGTTACAATGCTGAATAACTGCTCCAATTTTCATCAGAGATGTAATAAATCATACTTTCAGGAGAATTTTTTTAAAATAAGTATTTTAAAAGAACTATCACTGTATTTCTGAGATGTTGCTATGCTGAGCAGTTGTGTAGCTCAATGGGAAGCTTTTGAGATAAAATGTATCAAGATTTTAATGGCTACTCTGCAAGAACTGTGTTAAGTGGTCATTAATGTCAGTAAAATACAGTTGGGAGATGGCATAGCTGTACCTGAGAAGAGTAGCAATAATCACTAAATCTTTGCAACATTTAATTTCAAAAAGCTTGACCTGAGAATTAAGTGGTTAAATTGCTGCTGTTGTTTTGTCTTATCAAAACCCAAAAACTACTACTTTGTAGCAAAGTAACCTGCCATACCTGCCCCCCTCTTCGCTACTCTTCAAAAAACCCTGGAACTTGCCCACCGGCTGGCTCAGCTGTACGAGGAGACAGCTAGGCATGTAAATACGTGTCAGATCACTAGATGTCCTCCTCCCACAACATTTCTTCTCATTCTCACAGCAAACTGATAATATTCTCTCAAAAAAGACCTACAACCATGTACAGCACTAAAAGATCAGTGCAAATTCTTGTAGTTGCAAATGACCTGCACCCAGAAAACAGCCTCAAGGTAGGTCAGAGCTGTGTACTTAACGAAATATATTTTTTTCTTACGCACAGATTAGGCCTTCAAGGGATGCAGAGGAAATTTCTGTCGCAGCAAGTGTTGCAGAAGCAGGACCCCTGGGAAACTATCCCCTTGTAGGTGACTTTTAAAAATCTGGAGTGCAGAGATATCCAAGACTGACTGTGAGTAATATTTTTTATCATCTCTATGCACTACTTATATGGCAGTTTCTGTGCACAGATGCATAAATTCTCAAGATAATTATTTTTGTGTTATGGGGCCACTTTCCCTTCTGTTTTTTCTTGCTGAATAAATACAGCCTTTTGGTTTATTAAAATTTCCCAGAATGTGCTGTATGAATACAACCATATTCCTATAGAATATGAATCCCCGCCACTAGAAAGGGAGAAATATTTGTAGTCAGCTAACGATAGCAATCTGTAGGGCCTGCTACAGGCACAGTAGCCGGGACAGCTTTCCTGCTGCAATCCAGCAAGCCCAGTTGGCGCTGGTGGCTGGAGGCACCTCTGGTAACTGGAAAGGGTGGGATGGGGAAGAGAGTGATGCCTGAGGGAAGCCAGTGGGGAGGAAGGGAGGACAAATATTCATTTTGGTTTTCATTTTACATTTTAGAATGAAATTTGTTATCAGAATGAAATAGTTTCTAGCACCGAAGTCTTTCAACTACATCATCTCAGCCACCGGTTCTGAAACAGCCAGGTAATTTTCTTGGCTTCTACTTGTTCCTGTTTTGCAGAATCATGGAGCAATATTACAAAATGTCAAGCCTGTAGTGCAATCATTCTCAACAGCCGATTTACTGAAAATAAACAACACAACAGCACTGAGAAACACATCACAAAAATCACGTATGTGGTTGTGTGATTTGTTTCACTGTTTTTAGCCTGTTGAGATATGACAGCATATTTAGAATCATAGAATCATAGAATCATAGAATCATTAAGGTTGGAAAAGACCTTTAAGATCATCGAGTCCAACCATCAGCCCAGCATCCATGCCCACTAAACCATGTCCCGAAGCGCCACATCCACACGTTTTTTGAACGCCTCCAGGATGGTGACTCCACCACTTCCCTGGGCAGCCTGTTCCAATGCTTGACAACCCTTTCAGTGAAGAAATTTTTCCTGATATCTAATCTAAACCTCCCTTGGCGCAACTTGAGGCCATTTCCTCTTGTTCTATTGCTTGTTACTTGGGAGAAGAGACCAACACCCACCTCGCTACAGCCTCCTTTCAGGTAGTTGTAGAGAACGATAAGGTCTCCCCTCAGCCTCCTCTTCTCCAGGCTAAACAACCCCAGCTCCCTCAGCCGCTCCTCATAAGACTTGTTATCCAGACCCTTCACCAGCCTCGTCGCCCTTCTCTGGACACGCTCCAGCACCTCCATGTCCTTCTTGTAGTGAGGGGCCCAAAACCGAACACAGTATTTGAGGTGCAGCCTCACCAGTGCCGAGTACAGGGGCACGATCACCTCCCTACTCCTGCTGGCCACACTATTCCTGATACAGGCCAGGATGCCGTTGGCCTTCTTGGCCACCTGGGCACACTGCCGGCTCATGTTCAGCCGGCTGTCGACCAGCACCCCCAGGTCCTTTTCTGCCGGGGAAGAAAGTCAAGGTACGTTTTCTTGGCAAGGCAGTAGAGCATTCTGACTGTAAAACACTTTAAGTGAAATACTGCACTGTTTTTTATATCAAATAAGACTTTTATTTTCTGATCATGTTTCTTATTTGAATTCATTCGTGTTCTAAGAATAAAATTACCTGCATATTTGTTACTTGGGTTAATGGTACAACTTGGAGTTGGGCAGAAATGTGCAGATAAGCAGTTTATTTACCAAGGGAAATAATGATTTTGAGGAAATCGAAAACTGTTGAAAAATGTTTACCAAACTGGAAATAGTTTCAGCTGAAGTAGAAAATAATGTCCAAATATTTTGTCTGACTTCTAAATATAACTTTAAAAAATTACATTGTACATCTTTGYTGCTAAAATAAGTGAAGGGAATAAGCCAAAACCAACCAAAACTTTTCATATTGGGTTGAATAACATACATTGGCTGACAGAGATTTCTTGCTAAAAAAGAGAAATATTATCTGAGAATTGATTTAAATTGACTCTGCCTTTTTTGTTTTGATTTTTTTATTTGGTCTACTACACAGGCAGTACTAATTAATGCTAGATACCGTGTTATGCTGGGACCACACAGGAGTCTCAGTGTTGTGTTTCATATTTCCTAGACTTTACTGGTCTGATCTTCATGCTTTTATTCAGGGGAGAATTCCCTCTGAAGTCAAAAGAGAGATTTCTCAAATTAAAGGATGCATGGTAGGTACGAATCCATCACAAACGGCCTTCCTAAATGGGAAGGTGACTAACATACTCTTGTAGCAAAAGACTATGCGCTGGAATACAGGTGCTGGTGAAACTCCTCCAGGTAAATACTCTGGTTTTGGATAAGCATGAGGGGTCATGTTTGCTTGTTTTAGAATATCCCTTTAGAGGGATAATATCTGTTCTTAGATATAATTCACATGCGGGAACCATACAGACGAACTCGCTTAACAAAGGGGAGATCCAGCAGATAGTGACTTGTAACCGTAAAAGATAGTAAATCAAAACGGCATTGATGCGGTGGGGATCCAGAATGTACTTTACATTTCATGCAAATGTTTGAGTGGGAAGCACGACGTTCTGATGGGTAAGTAAAGCCTTGCCTTAAATAAAGCAAGTTTCTGATTTCTAAGATTCATTTCAAAGTTAGATTTTTTTTGCTGACTTCAAGCCTCCAGGGTACCCATGCAGTAGCACCGAACTGGCTGAGAACAGGCAGATGGTGTTCACCAACACTTCCAGGCAGACTCATATTTCATCATGTCAGTTTTGTAATCAATTATTTCAGTATATCAAAACAGTGATGGATCTCATTTGACTGACTAAGGCCTAAGACTGGAATCATCTGTATGCTAGCTATTTAGTGATGAGAATTTTTTGATTGGGAAATAATGAACAGATCATAAACTTCAATGTGGAAAGTGAAGTTACTACATTCATGCACCAAAAGCTTACCAAAAGTATCAAGTTGCACCAGCATACCAACAATCAAAGCTTGCATGGTCAAATTGATCAAGTGTAGCAGAGCCTTATGACTTTTCTTACCTGGAAAATTATGTGAGACATCATGCAGAGTGAAGGGTATATTTTGACCATAACTGACTACATACTTCACTTTATTGGCTTGCTAGAAGAAAAGCTGTTGTACAGACAGTTCAAAGTCTGCCCTTGATCCTTCCTTCTATCACTGTGTCTACTTCAGTGGATGATCATACCTATGGCAAAATTTTTCTCCTTGCTTTGCATAAAGAGTTTCTTTTAGTAAAATGATGTTGGGGAAAAGAAAAATATGAACTTATTATTTTTTTTTCTAGAAACAATGTTTTCCATATTTACACAACTGAGATATTAATGGATGTTAGATATGTGGACAAAAATATTTGAATACATTTTTACTGTAATTTCGCAAAGGCATACTTTGCAGAATCAAATAAACTTTGCAAGATCACAGATACTTGTAGCATAGATTTTTCTTCTTGTTTCAAGCTAACAGAAATGCAAAATCTCAGATTTTTTCACCCATATCTATTACCATTACCATTCTAACCATTAGTGGACAAGTAAAACTCTGGCTTGAGGCCACTGGGAAGATCCTGTTTTGCAGTTACTGCTACCACAAACCACATTATCATTAAATGCCGAAGTCTACCTGTAGGTCAAGGTTGGGCCAGGAAGATGACTGGGGAAGAAGGTAACTGTCATGGAGCAGACAGAGTACTCATTTGCATTATATCATCAGAGCAACCAAGTTGAAGGAAGGAACTAAAAAAAACCCTATAAACTGTAATGGTCATGTATAATGAAGGAATCTCACTTCTAATCAAGTGGACTTTTATTAATGCTTAATATTTGGTAAAAATTGCAATCCTGTCTTCTCTCCATTCACTGGGACGTATCTTACACGGCAGGACCACTTTGATCAGATAGCACCTCTGGTACCTGACCTTGTGTAGGCAGAAGACGTTTCACAAAACAGACTGCATATGGTGTTTTATAGATAGCATAAAGGCTGCTTTGTTTTCACTTCAGAAGACAGCAATTCAGGATGTAATTGTCACTTGGCATAGTATTCACCCATAAAGAAGGACCATTTGAGTTAATAGGAAAGGGATCAAGGAACTCAATGACACCAAGTCCATGCTTGTCTTGTTAGTGTACTTTTTCCAGATACTGGTGTCCTGATGTAACTCTGACCTTGTTCAGTGAGAACAAGCATTGGTGGAGAGAGACAAACAGAAATGCTTCCATGTAGCCTGTTTCCATAACAAATCCCCGTGCTACAAATGTTTGTGGAACTACAAGAAACTTAAGCTGGGGGGGTAGCACTTGCAGAGCGGCTATCAGCAAATGACTTGTTGGAAATTTACTTCTTTGAATGCATCATGTGGTTTAGGGGGACAACATATTCTACAGCAATCCCCCTTCCTTATGCCATTTGTTCTGAAAGACAGCGCTTCAAGCTCTAGGGCTGGCTTTGTTCTGAATGCTGCTGAGCCTAAGGTTATGAGGATGGTGTTACGAGGACAAGAGCCCTTGGCAGGAGTAAGATGTACAAAAAATGTGGAACAATTGGCAGGTACTTTAAGCTGGTAAGGATAAGAAGCAGCAAAACTGACATATCTAAAAGCACAAATAACATGAAACTTTACTTCACATGTACAAAATAAGTAGGTGTTTTAATATTATAACAGAAATCCCAATTAATGTTCTACAAAACTGTCACACAAAGCACAGATATGGGTCCATATTAATAAAGAAGACCAAAACCGTAAAAAAGTAACTAAAAAACAACACTGTTATGTAAGTCATACGATTCTGTAAGCAACCAAATTGACACTTGTGAAAAGTAAGGAGTCAGAGTAGCAAAAACAGCAGAAGTACAAACTTTGTAGCATGGAGTAGTAGCTCAGGTTTAACCGATGCAAAGAACCTGTGGTTTGGGAAGTAGCCAGGATTTATATCCAGTGGGCACTTCTCCTGTTTAAAATTGTCATCAAGATTGTTCACTAGTGGAACTTGAAATGACAAGTTTCATGATATTCCACTTTCCTTCTAGGAAAGTGGTTGGTGCCACCAGATATAAATCAGGTAATAATTTTCTGATTGTTATCAACAACATGAGGTTTTCTCTCTGTTTTTCTCTTTTAAGTCTTTCTGAATCTTGTTGTGTCTCCCTTCTAATGGAGCTGCTTGTGACAGACACTAGCGTTTATGATCAGTGGATAYTAATGCAATTTAGGACTTGGGAACTGTAGAAGAGTATGGGAGGATAATGAGGTGGGTTTATAAAGTCTGTAAAACAAGCAACCAGTTTCTTAATGGTGGCAATTATTTCTGAATAAGTAGGGAGAGGATAGAACATTATTTAGAGAGTGGGCAGCTGTATACCAAAATGGAGCAGTTTGAAGCAAGAGTTGTAAGGGACTGTGCCTTTTACAAAACAGAGAAATGATGCAGTCTATTAAGTATTGTCAGGCTGGGTATCTCGTGATTCTTTTAAAATGTGTTTTCTCTGCAATTGCAAGTTCTTGTAGGCATTTTTGAAATTAAACTTTGCATCTCTGTTTGAAGCATACAAATTTAAACCAAAGTGGATCTGAAAGAGCATCAGCAGTCAATCCATCATAAAACCAGGGACAACTCAAGATTTAAACTCAAAACTACTCACATTTTTGGAAACTCTTCTACCATGCCAAAATCCAAGGTCCTGATCCATGTGGAACAGAGTAAAGGATTTAACCTGTGAGGGACAAACTACCCTTGAATGGGTCATGTACACAAATAGAATTTGAATTTTGTTGTCATGTCATATCTTTCATACTAAACAAAATGAAATGGAAGCATTGTCCTTATTGCTTACTACTTCCGCGCTTTTTTTCCCCAATTAATATCTTCCCCTTTTAATTACAGTAACGTTCGTGTGCAAATCACGATTCGGCAATATAGTTTTTTTAAGTAGCTATTCTGGGGACAGTAATGCTTCAGATATAAGCAATCGGCTCATGAAGCATCCCACAGCTTCATGGTTTTTTCTTATCCTAGCCACTAGAGGGCAACAGACAGAGAAATAATTCGGACGTGGTATTCTTTATATGGTTTATATTATGACTATTGCAAGCTATAGGAATAAGGCAGAGCTGAAGTAGTACCTACAAAGTTTTTTTCCTAGATGGACTTAAATGTACTTCAAATGTCTTGTATGGGACATAARTTTGCTATCTTCTTACAAACTGAAAAGAGAAAGAAATAATACCTTTTGGGCACACTGAACTACATTTATAGAGTTCAACTTTATGGGTGAAAGTGAAGTTGTCGTTAACTCAAGAGTAATCTGCTTTAGGGATATGAATGGGTTTTTCACACTCTTCTTTGCTAACTGCCTTGTGAGGAGTGTGTGACACTGACMAGCTCCATGCAGCTGCCCTGCTGCCATGAGAAACCTGAAAAGTAACCGCAACAACCCCGACTAATTTTGAGCAACTGATTAGCAAACAGGTTTTGAGTTCAGCTTATCCAGTGATAACACATAAAGATTTGGCAGCTCACCAAATACAGCCCTGGAGAATATGGCTTTGAACTCTCCAAGAACTTTAGAAGAATCTTTCACCTGCTAATATCACCAACTTGATGATGAAACTTTTGCTTCCTATACAGGCCATTATTTATTCTCTTGTAGGCACACAAACTTCAGGTGATGGCTTTCCTCTCAAGCTTTAAAGCACTCTCCTTTGGTTTTCTCTAATTACAGTGGAGAACGTGGAAGAGAAAAATCTTAAGATTCTGCAGAAAATCTGCATTACAATCATCTGCTCCCTAAGGTCATGAGAGTAGACTCCAGACTTTTTTTTTTTTTTTTTAGAACTGTGCTGTTTAGTAAAGTAAAGATCTTGGTAGGGTACACAGCCAGGACAGCTGACCCAATCTGACCAAAGGGATATTCCATACCATATGACGTCTGGATAAATAAAAGCTAAGAGCAATAAAAGCTAAGAGAAAGGAGGAGGGTGGTGGGGGGGATTGGTTATTGTGACATTTGTCTTCTGGAGCAACCACTACACATACTGAAGCCCTACTTCCCAGGAAGTGGCTGGACATCGCCAGCTGATGGGAAGTAGAGAAAGATGGGAAGATTAGAAAACTAATCTTTTGCTTTCCTTTGCTTCCACACGTGGTCTTTGCTTTTTCTTTATTAAATTGCCTTTATCTTGACCCATGAGCTCTTTTCCATCTTATATTCTCCTCCCTTGTCGTGCTGAGGAGGGGGAGTGATAGAGCGGTTTGGTGGGCACCTGGTGTCCAGCCAGGATCAACCCACCACAGTTAATTATATTCCTCAAATTGTCACAGGTAATGACCTGAAAAGTCTACCCAGCATAATTTAATCTGTAGAAATCATCCTTCAGTGTACTCTGGTGTCTTAACCTCCCCTTACTCTCACAATTCAGTTCCAGAGACTTCAGCTTTAAATCAAACGAGCTTGGCACATTGTGGATGCACAGTATCACTAATAGTTATCTCTCACCATTATACAGATAAGAGAGGTAATTCTGAAGTTTTCAAAGAAATGTTAAAAACACATCACCACTGTCATCTTGCACAGGCAAATAGAATGAATTAAAAACATTGACATTGTGAGTTGATTAATCAAAAATACATTGATTTATAGGTTTTATGACTCTTTGGAAATTCACTAAAAACATTGTATGATCCCTTGCATAACTGATTTATGAAGCCTTTCATTCAATACAATATATTATGTACATACTATGGATAGCTCCTAGCATAAAACAGTGCATATTGGTGCTTTCATTCAATATAACAAACTACATACCCACTAAGTGCAAAAAGGGATGGTTTCTTCCTCGCAAAAGAAGTCAGAAACGAATTTATATAGAAAGTAAAGGGTAGTAAATATTTATACTGTAATATTTTTACTTAGAATGTTTATTTGTAAATTCAGTGATATAAAAGACACTTATCCTACACTGTATCTGAAGTATCATGGGCTCATACAGATAATGCATGTAATGAATATAATTATCAAAGTGGGTGCTATATTGTTTGCTTATCTTACTGCAGATAATAATATTTTAGCACAAATATTTAATGGAACACTGATAAATTCTCCAACCACCTGGAAAATATTTACAAAAGCTGTACCACGTTAACTGTACCTTAAAACAATACTCATCTGTGTCTTAGCTGTGCACCGAATATGTCCGTGGCAGTGGTTTTCTATTCTCAAAGCTCACCATCCAGTTCTTCTTTTACCATCCACTTTTTCAAAAGTTAATTAAAGCATCAGCCGTTACTATAAAAGAAGGAGGACGTGCCTTTATTTCTGTAGTCTACTGATAAAGTAGTAACCTAACATTAATTATAAGCCATATAGAAAACTATGAAAAATACCAATGTCCTGAAGTATTTATCACAGAATAACATCCCACAGAGGAATTATCTAATTATTTAATGGCATCTGGCAGACCCCCCACCCTCACCCCAAACATGTTGCAACCTCTCTGCTCCTTGGATCCTCTGTCCTACTTCTTCTTTGCTTTTTTTCAGCAGCCCTTTTTCAAGTTCTGACTTTTCATTTTTTTAGGACTGTAAAAAAACCCTATCTGGTGGCTCTGTTTGGAGCTTATACCTAGTTCCATACCAATGAACACAAAACCTTCCCTTTTTCAATGCCATCTTTTCTGAAGAATGCATTTCGGTTACCTAAACATGATTCTCATTCACTAAAAGTGAAATATTAACATATTAAAAAAAGCCATTGGTGCCTGCAGATTCTCAACATTTTTTTCTCATTTCAGACATAGTTTTTTATTGTCATGTTTTCAATTTGTAGTAATTTAAAACCTTGCCCCTCTTTGTGGTAGAATGAAATTTGGCTTTAATGATTGTCTCACTGTGATCGTTGCTGCCCAGATTTTTCTTTCCAAAAGCCACACCCTGCTGGTGCTCTTTTATTTGCCCTGTGCTTGGGCTAATAAAACAAAATTCAACTGAAAGGATCAGACTAAAATTATTCCATAATTTTTTGAACTTGAATTGCATATTTCTTAAAAGTGACTCATTTGCTGGCAAAGCACAATAGTGCTAAAGAGCCAGGAAYAACTTCACCGGATCATCAGGTTGCTTAGAAGTCTTTACAATATTGTCAAAATTAAACTCAGAGAATTGAAAAACATTCCTTTTAAAAACATCTGAGTATTTGTGGAAAAGTATCTGATTGCTAGAAAAGGTAGACTATGCATCTCCACCTGCTGATACATTTCTTAACAGATATGAAGAGCAAATAGGCCCCAGTGATAGCCCTATTGAAAAAGGCTGGCTAAGCAATATGGCCTCGTCTAATATTTTTACAACCATCTTATATGGGCTGCCAAGGGCAGTATCTGTCCCACTGTTGCCATAAAGCTGATTGAACAAATCTTTAGAGATTAATCTTAAAGGATTTTTTTTTCAGAAAACTGTGGTTGCATGGGAGAGAACATAATACAAAATACAATCTTTTATTCTATTTTCCCTCCCCTGAGAAGGATGAATAAGAAAAATTCTCCAAATGTCACCTTCAGACTTTTTGTGATGTATGTGTGCATTTTAGAGATAGGCACTAAACCAGATATGTGCGTATTTTCTAGTTTATTCAGAGAAACCAACACTGTTTTCTGACTTCCATCAATTTTTTAATAATATATGTCCCCATTTCTGTTCTGGAGTTCATCACTGAGATTTGGACAGAAAGTGAAATACTGTCTTTAAAAAAGTTCATTTTGTAGGAGTCTTCAGCTACAGCCAAATGTGTTAATATATCTATGAACTTCTTTTCCAGTCTGGAAATTTGCTCAGCGTAAGCGTATACAAAAAAGAAGTCCTTTTGCTATACGTTAGACTACATAATTCTCTGTGGTAGTGTTATCACAGATAACTTCAGCTGGGTAGACATTCTTCAACCAAATCTCCACATTCTGTTAGGAAAAACTGAGACTTCACTAGGTTGAAATGTACTGCAGTAGTAATAATATACTGGAAGATTTACAAAATTTAAAACTTCTGGGGCTATCATGATATTAAAATACTGATAGTATTTTAGTAATATGAAAATATTTGTTTTCTGCAATTTTAAAACTGTAAACTGTTCATAGTTAGACATCTTTTCCACATTCCAATGTGTGACTCCTTCAGCTGCCATAAAACGTACATTTGTTTAATCTGAAGACAACATTGTTGTAATTTCTGAAGAGATACATTCTGCAAACCAGTTTTGTAGTAGCTCACTGATAGAGTTCTGAATAACTGTAAAAATAATGTGGTTACTTTTAGGATTAGGCTAGAGGATTTGATAATGTAATTTATGTTATCATTGCACGAAGAAGTGATTTTTTTCYTCCCACTTCAGATTTGTAAGTAGTAACATTTTTAAAATCTGTGCTGTGTTTTGAAAACCTATTCTTCCAAGAACCATGCACCAACCAAGCCAAAATCGCTGTCTTGTGTATAGAGGTCCTCACCTCGCATACACTAAGGTGAAGCTATATGAATTACAGAACACCGAAAAGAAGTAAAATATCTCTGCTCTGCAGGTCTAGGGTGGGGAAAAATATGAGATCACTGTGTTTTATGTATCGTTTGCCATGCATACAAGCTGCCGCCTGGAAAGCTAACAGCTCGTAGGGAATGTTTGTTTTTCCTTCACAGCCAGCAGTTGTCTTTGATCAAATAAGCCCAGAAATGTTTGTAATAAAATATAAATATCCTCCAAGAACTTACTGAAGGATACGCAGTAAATCTTTCAGTCAAGCTTCAACAACAACCACAAAAGGTGCTAGCAGATTCTTCTTCAGCAGGAAAAAAGATAAGTTTTGATACAGTCCTGTCATAAAAAATTCTGAGTGAGTAAAGTAGTCTTAAGAGAAAGTTCCCAGCTATGGATTACCTATAAAAAGAATATGAGAGATTAACATTGAAGGTGTTTCATGGTTATAAACAAATAATTTGTGAGTGTATTGTGCTCAGAGCACAAATAGGACCAGGAATTCGAAGCACCCTTAGCTGACCAGCATATACATTTATCATTGGTCCAATGTGATGAAGATAACCTGATGAAGAACACACTATGACAGTTTTTCTCTTGCATTGGCTGCTGAACAGAGAGAAACTGTTTCCTGCGGCCAGCCAGCTATTGATCCAACTCCCTTCTGCCAGTGGTGCAGTTAATGGGAATTCCACAGGCAAATCAAAGCTACATTTTGTCTTCATTTTCATCTGAAATATGAGTTGGTCTTTTGTACTCCAGACAGTCATTTACTACTCATTTTCTTTCATTGACATTTATGAGCTGAAGCATAAAATGATTCTCAAATGTAGTTTAACTGAGGCAATAGTTGACATTGTGACCATGACTACCGCTGCACCATCAGCTGCATTAAGTCCATGAATCAAGGTTTGCTTTTCATTCATCTTTGAGGCAGCATACAGTAGAAAGGATCCTTAAAATGCAACTGTGCTGTAGTTGAAGAAATGTCTGCATAGGGACTGAGGGGGAAAAAAGTGCCCAAAGTCCTCAGCAAACAGCAACAGAACAGTAAAGTGCTTCTTATTACTTTACATTCAAGGGCTTTTCCCCACACCGTATCTTAGAAATAATTTGCAAAATGGTCTTTCTTATATGCTTTTTTATTTTTCTCACTGAATTATTAGTAACAAAATGAATAGAAGGAACAGCTGCCATACACAGCAAGAGGGAAAGTCAAGGCACTTGATTCATTTGTAAAATGGTAAAGGACAATCGATACTGTGGGCAAGTATTTTTTTATATGCAGTTATTAACTCGTAAGCTACAGTATATCTCACCTCATTTCAACAACAGCTGATGTCTCCATTTCCCCCTGGAAACGCCTGCAGGTCCCATTATAAGAATCATAAATAATATGTGTTAATGAGATATGGATTGATTATGTTGGAAAAGATGGCTTTTTCATCCATCATTTTAAGTGATGTTTAATGATGGATTACCAGCCAATAATTCCTCTGATACAAAATTAAATAAAATAGCAGGCTGTTTCAGCAGGTTAGTCCAAGGAGATGGCAATAAATCCGCTCAATTATTGTATTACCAATCCGGTTTTCACTGCTAAGGATATTATTATTTTATTTAGACTTGTTCATGCATCATRGATTATTTTATTTCAGTCAATCAGTGGGAGAAACGGCAGTATTTTATTCTCAGAGCTGCAAAGAACCGAGCTTTGAGAGAGTACAGTACATGCAGCTCAGTAGGCCTCAAGCAGGCAGAAAAAAGCTACCAAGCTCCTGTCAGACCAAAAATACATTGTGAAAATCACATTTTAAAAAGTAGCTTTTTGCTTTCAACCTAGTTTTCTTTACTTATCTGAAAATCTCAACTGAAGGATACTGCTGGGGAAGCTGATCCATTGAAACAGAATTATTGAATCCTCTACGATTTGTACTTCACCTTGGTCCTGTAGTATATTGAGAATTAGATCATTCAGACTATCTTTTGGCCTGGCAAATTAGATTGCAAATAACCATAACAAAAAGGGTCCCTTTTTTTCCCCTGCCTCATGCTCGGGAAGGGAGAAAGTATGCAAAGTTTATTAACAGAAGCCTACCACAGAAAGTTATTTTCTTTGGCAGTCTGACCTTACAGTTCTGATAAACTCCCTCGCAATGAAATCAAACACGTTGCACTTCACTCAGTGCCCATGTTCTCCCCAGAATGTTTTGTAGCAGCAGATAATACTACAGTATGGAGCATGTCTAGTCCCCAGCTAAGCCACCCAGATGTGGGGGAACTTTTAAATAGATGGGTAAGTTTTAACCAACTATCCCACAGTGCAAATCAGTGGAGCAGGTGGTCTGTGGAAAACACATCACACATACAGTGTGAATGATCCCTGTTACTTTACCATTTACTTTTCTGTAAGACAAGGAAAGATGAGAATAATGGTTCTTCCACTCTCCAAACATAAGAAAGGCGACAGCCTTGCAGTGGCAAGTTGTAATCCATTCCTTGCAGAAGGCAATTTCTCCAACCCTGATCCAAAACCTGCTTCCTAGGTTTTCACAGACCTGACCCTTTCCCTGCACTTATGGGCATCCCCAAAAGAAAGGTGTCAATAAAGTAGGATTTTCCTCAAAAGCAAAAGCACAAGATCACTTACACTCTAGTTGTGAAAACTCTGTACTGAAGTGCAATAGCTAGATGAAGAGGAGAGATTAGTGGAACATAGAGTTTATTTCTTCCACAGTTTTATCACTCAGGTGTCAGCCAAGAAGTGAAAGCTGCTGAGGCGCAGTGGAAAATTTCCTCCAGTAAAAAGTTTCCTCCCTGACTTGTTCTTGTTTCTCAGCCCATCAGATAAGCTTTTATCTGATAGATGGAGGCAAGGACATGTTGCAGAATAGTGCTCCCATGGAATCATAACCTAAGTATCTATGCTGTGCTGGACTAACTTAGCACTAAGGAAGGCAATATRGGAGTCAGTGTGGATAGGTCTTCGAAAAAAAACCAGTTTGATTCTCATCATTAGTCAAAAAGACAAAGAGAATTGTTAGGAGTTATTGGGACAGGAGTGGAAGTAAAATAAAAATGTCATTATGTCACCGCATTGACTAACATCACCCATTCAAAAAGGGTATAACAGAATAAGGAATGCAATGAAATCAGGAGTCAAGCCAGGCCTAACTTACTGAATAAATATTTGAAAAATTTTATCACCAGCACAGYCAGGTTCGAGCAACTGCTAAGACTTGAAAAACCTCATCCTGTTAACAGACCAGCAGCTAACTTCTAATTTTAAAAAGACCATAAATACGTCACAGATGTCTCACTTCAAGGATGCACAGCATTGCAGATTTTCATTTTGGGCACCTTGACAGTGTTTACTCTGTACAGATTTCTAAATGTATTCGTCTTATTGATCTCCTAGACATTGACAGTCAAAACAATCATTCTGAACTCTGAAGATAAACCCAAAAGCCAGATGATAACTCTGTTAAAGGACAAATTACACATGCCGTATCCAAAGCCATGTAGAGAACCCACACACACACCTGAGCACATTTATGCCAAGGATGCTCCCAGGGCACAAACTCCCGAGGCTGCATTTGGCCGGTCTCGTGGTTTAAAATCTCTCTACAGATCCTGGCACAAGGAACACAGCACCCGAGAATGTTGCATCCTGCTGACTACCGTGAAGGGAGGGATCGGGACTTTTGCCACCATGCTCTGTCTTGCTTGTCAAAACAGCTTTGTCTGGAAGCTGCATAATGGAGTACGTCAGCACAGACCTAGGAGCAGAACCATGTAATTGCTGTGGCAGAACGAGCAGAAGGTATGAAAATATTGTAATATATGCAATAAACAGTAGGTATTTCATTAAAGTTATTAGCAGAAATGGTTCATAGATATTCCTATTTTCCTAACCTATACAACAATACATACCTATATATATTCAAAGTGTTATCAGTACCGCACTCACCAGACCAATCCCAGAAGTGGGGTCAGTTGCAATAGCTCTCAGAAGGGGGCCCAGAGGGGGGACCAATTCGATGATGATCCTGTCACGGAGTCTGGAGTCAGGCAGGCATTCCTGGTGAGGGTCCAGTCTGTCCAGGAGATCTCACAGGAAAGCGTTTGTGCATGGGGAGTTCTCAGAAAGACAGACTCCATTTTGGGTAAAAAATAAGTAGTTTTTATATCACAGAGACATAAGGGGGCATAGGCCATCACCACCTGGAGCAGGCAATGGGTGCTGTTGATTTCCATTTTTTGCCTGGGACAGCCAAAAGATAATGATGCTTTCTATTTTCTCAGACCAGTTTTTCTTTTTCCAGACTGCTTTCCTTTTCTTCCAGGTAGAACAGCCAACAGCAGTTGTCAATTCCTACCTTCTCAGGATGTTTCCCTCCCTTTTCCAGACTATTTTTCAGCTTTCCAGATGATAAGTTGCTGTTACAGTTCCTTAGTTTTGCATTTATCGATGATATCTCAGGATGTCTCCAGTTTCTCGGTACTCAGCCGCACTTCAAAGATGCCAGCTGCGCTTCTCAAGGGTGCTCCCAGCTCCCAGGCTGGCAGGCATTTTCTCTGTCAGTATTTCAGCAGGCATCTTCTTCTGTTCTGTCTTTTCCCCTTTATAACTGGGTCACCTTTATGGCTGCTCCTATCAGTTGTTGAGTTCTGCTTAGTTTTTAATAAATTGACAATGCTTGACTTGGGAAAATGGTATTTTGCAAGTGCTACAGGATGATTGAAAAAACAAGTGTTCTAAAGATGTAAAAATGTCATCTCTTCAGCATACAATTGTTTTTGCCTCCTTTTTTTACTTCCCTTCTGATTCCCGCCTTACCAATTTTTTTACCAATAGGCTGTATGACATTCCCTGAAGCTGCTCAAATCTCCCTTGGTATGAGGAGCCAGTAACTCAGGTACTTGCTCTGCGGAGCAAGGAATTCAATCTCTAAGCTGTAATACTGGATTGCTTGTGGATATATATGAAGGAGCCTAAAGGAATTGTCTGTTTACATTTTTAAAAATATTTTTTCATGCTATGTTGTTATGTCAATTTTGATTCCTCAATTTCTGTGATTTTCATCTTTAGGCCAGACTTATGGAGGCTGAAGTCTGTTTATTTGCTGTAAAAACAATTATTCTAATAACAACACAAAAGGATCAACAAGAAGACTGTTATATTTTTTCTGATGTTGACCAAGACTGCTCGGCTTTGAAGAGGAATTGTGTGCAGAAAGAGGAATCCTGGCTATCTTACCTTCACGAGCCAACCCCATTTCTCATGCCTTGCAGCCTTCCAGGCATCCCTGAGGGCTGATTTACAGACCCAGTGAGATTATTGTCCTCCAATGCTTTGCGTGGTTGTGAGTTCTGAATTTTTGCCGAGTGTAAAAGCACCAGATATAGCTGCACCGATTTTTTTATTTCTTCTGCAGTAAAGAATATTCACTTGTATACTCAACGCTAGCACTTTTTGAACYCTCTGTGCAAGCATGCACAAGGCTCCTTAGTGCAGCACAGGCTTAGGGAGATACGCCCTCTGCTCGTCCTTTTAGGAGGTACCTCCCACCATCTTAGTGAAAGCAGGGGGGAAAGGATGAGAGCAGCAACTGTCCCTGTTTGCTTTCTCTGCACGGCTGTAGCTGGTCCAGAGCTCTTGACTTTCTTGCACACAGACTTCCTTCTCTGTAGCACAAACAGGACTCAGCTAGTCCCATGCAAACACAAAGGCATCAGAGCCGACAGCTCCCACTCAAGAAACCTAACAGCAGCACCTGTTGCCTACTCACTGTCTGTGATCTCCAGAAACACTGTGAAATGGAGGAACAGACCAAGAAAGCAGGATTATCGCAGATGGCTGAGGCTAAGATGGTATTTTCTTGCAGAGCCAATTCTTGCCTTTCATAACATTGATGAGCTAATAGGCTTAACACTGATGAAATAATAGGCTGAGTGTGCTGTAATGCTATCTAAAGACGACTGAAGCTTCAAAATGTAGCCTACTAAGTAAATGTTGATCTGGTTACCTCCAGCTCCTTTCCACGGTGCGTGCATTCAGTTGGTCAAACAAAAGCCCTGTGAAGTTGTCATCAGCCAGGACAGCTAACTCACTGCCAGACATCCAGAAGTAGTTTGTATACCTCTAACAAGCACCCCCCCATCACCGCCAAATGGCCCTTTGGCCATCCACTTGGTGCTGGTGGCAGGGAAGCCCTGACTCGAGGCATGGCACTACTGCAGCCTGCAGGGAGGTTCCTCCCATTGCAGGGGACTGGCGCAGCCCCCCGGGGCACCCTGCACCCTGCTCTCCCTCCCCCTCTCACCTAGCTTGCTCACAGCTAAACCAGCTGCTTTCAAGTTTTTCATGTGACATCTATTCCAAAGGAAAGAGGTCTGGAGATGCACTGGTTTGGTTACCAATACTTACCTTTATTAGATTGTGTTGTGCTTTTCCAAAATACCCTTTCTCCCTGCTTCCCATCTTAAATCTGCAAAAAACTTGATCTGTTTCTGTTCAAGGAAGTGTCTGCCAACACTGAAAAAGAGGGTAGTATTCAACTTCATGGCTTCTGAGGCAGTTTTTTTTCTGATTCCTCAATAATTGGGAGAATTTTTGAAAGCCACAGCGAGGTGAGTTCCCTTTCTGGGCCATGTATGTCAGGCATTGTCAGTTGTACTCACATGCATTACCTACTACCACGTCCAGGTACAGCTTCTGCCTCAACAAGTGATTTCTGAGTAGGTTTTCATTAGCTTCTATGCCCCACCAGTAACAGCATCGGGAAATCTAATATTGCAACAGGTTAGAATGACATGGTGTAATCCTTCCTTTCTTTCTTTCTTTCATTGAAGTATGTTACCCTTCATCAAGGCAGACAAATACTCTTATCTTTTTCCTTGGTCAAAACTGTAGATCTACTCTATCTCCCTGTGTTAGCAGATCAATTGCTTGTCAGTTGTGCATCAATACGTCAATGAAGATAACACTACTGATTTTACCGTGGGTTGTTGCAGATACAGTATCACTTTCATTTCAGTTGTTTTAATTTAGGAACATTTCTGCCTACTGCATCTCCTGTTTTCTCAGCCGTTACTGAAATGGCAGCATTACACTGATGGCTTCTCAGTTGCTGGGATTCTCTTTTCTCTGAGCTGATGTTACACAACAAGCCTTGCCTTCAAAAAATAAAAGGATGCAATTTATGAATCTTAATTAATGAGTCTTTATTATACTCTTAATTAACACAAAACCTGGGAAATTTACCCTAATAAAGTTGACCCCTGTAACCCCTGTGTGGGGTTTATCATCTGCATTAGGTATTTCAAGACAGCACCTACATGCAGGTTGAGGGAGGTGATTCTCTCCCTCCACTCTGCTCTGGTGAGACCCCACCTGCAGTACTGCGTCCAGCTCTGGAGCCCTCAGCACAAGAGAGACATGGAGCTGTTGGAGCATGTCCAGAGGAGGGCCACAAAATTGATCAGGGAGATGGAACGTCCCTCCTATGAAGAAAGGCTGAGAGAGTTGGGGTTATTCAGCCTGGAGAAGAGAAGGCTTTGGGGAGACCTTATTGCAGCCTTTCATTACTTAAAGGGGGATTATAAGAAAGATAAGGACAGACTTTTTAATAAGGCCTGTTGCGACAAGATGAGGGGTAATGGTTTTAAACTAACAGAGGGTAGGTAGATTTAGACTAGGTATAAGGAAGAAATTTTTTACAATGAGGGTGGTGAGACACTGGCACAGGTTGCCCAAAGAGGTGGTAGATGCCCCATCCCTGGAAACATTCAAGGTCAGGCTCGACAGGGCTCTGAGCAACTTGATCTAGTTGAAGATGTCCCTGCTCATTGCAGGGGTGTTGGACTAGATGACCTTTAAAGTTCCCTTCCAACCCAAACTATTCTATAATTCTATGATTCTATGCACTGTGTCTTCAGCAGGATTTTGTAGTGGATGGCCTGCCATGGGGTAAAAAACCACTAAGATATGCAGAAGTGATAACACAACCTTTGTGGAGTTTTTCAACCATGCTGAGCTGATACAGCTGAAAATCATGCCATCTGCTCATCAAAACACAGCCCATCTGTTTCTGTGTAATTATTCTCATCTTTTATTTTGTACAGCAACCATAACAATAGGCTCTGCAGGTGTTGCCATAGTACAGGTTATCATGTTTGTATTTTGATCTAGTAATTTTTGATATGTCTTGTCTGTTCTTGTATCAAATTGACTTCCTAACCTGTATATGATGTGTGATGTTTATAGTTCTARTCTTCCATGCACTCCCTCTTTGTAAAACAGATTTTTATTAGTTATGGTTTCATATTACTCCCTACAGTCAAAAGCATACATATTCTTTAGGTATATACTTTTAATCATGATAACATAGTTTTCTGCTGTTACTGTGGTTTTGCCTGCTACTATTTTTTTCCATTTTTTTTTCTCCATCTATTTATTATTTACCTCCCTAGATGTTTTACATTTCTTTATTTTGTTCTATGGATATCTCTTCTCTTTCAGTAAGTTCAAGCTCTTTTGGTGCAGAAATGTTTAAAACTGGCTGGATCCTCAGAAGAAATTGCTTTTCTTGATACCTTAATCAAAGTATTAATAAAATAATGCCTCCAATAGTACATAATTTCCACAAGGTCCATTGTTGCTGTTGATAGGAGAGAATTATTATATTTTCTCACATTCACATTTGTACAAGTCCTTTGGGATGTATGCCATAGTATTATTTTACTGAATCAGGAAAACAAATCAAATTACAAGTTGCAGCCCAAGAAATCTTTTGCTTAGTTTAACTTTGTTGCTTCTATCCCTTTTAGTTGCCATATTCAGCAGATATTTTACATCACTGATTAAATTAAGAGGGGCAAATTAATTGAAGGGCTCTGACTGCTCTTGATTGTCAGCAGTTTGGATGTTTATTAAGCACTTTAAAGTATATTTAATTAAAGAYGGATTGCTTCACATCCAATAGTCAGTAAAACATTTAGCATTTATGTCTTTTTAAATTTATTTAAGTATTACCACTTTTCTCTGTAGTTCAAGGAGAAGAGTTTTAAAGGCTGTATGCATAATTTCCTCATTCTGAAAGAATGACTAACCACTAATTGCACTGATTATAGACTTCCTCTTGCCTATCTTTCCTAATTAGAAAAATGAATTGGCCCTTACAAAGTGTTATGTCTTTGCTTGTTCCTAATAAAAATATCATGTTGCTGCTCACTATCTATTTCAAAGGTTAAGAGAGACTGTGGATCAGAGAAGGGATCTAAATGTTACAAATGCATCTGGAATTCAGGCACTGAGTTGCACACTGCTCTGAACCCTTTTTTCTCTCTTCTTTCTTCCTCAAATTAAAAACCTATCCTAGAACAACAGCAGTCAGCCTTTTTCATATCTTCCAAAATAGTCCAGAGGGGGTAGCCACGTAAACAAAACCAGCCATAATATAGGAGGCCACACGAACTGGTGTTTCTTGTGACAAAGCAGGAGTTTATTGTGCTTTCCCCTTCTCCAACATCTTTAGGAAAGTTAAACCATCATCCCCTGCCTTCACCTTCCCCACAAATCCTTTGGCTGTAACTACCAGGGAGGGGGAGGAGACGTCAAGTGGTGAAAGCAAACCCCATGACATTTCTTCGAAGGCTCTTAGTGAGGAAGAAGAGAGCGTGCAGCAAGTCAGACGGTGTGACTGCGCCAGCCCCATTTTAAACCCAGAAGGAAAATCCTGACAGTGGGAGATATTTTTCACTTTTTTATAGAACTATTTATTTGGTAATAGAAAGAAGAGTCCATGGGCCCAACAYGAGTTAAAAAAAGTGTCAGTGACTTCTCCTGCCTTGTTTTTGAAGCTGAATTATTATAAAGTAATGGGATATGCTGAGAGTAATCAGGAGACGAGGATTTGGACATCCTTCCCAAAACAGGCCGGCCTCTTTCACCTTTAGTAAAAGGAATTTGGGGTTTGATATTTAAAGAAGCGAAAGCAGAACTGGAGATTTCTGCAGCTGATTTCTGTGGAGATGAATTAACATCCTGAGGTTTATTTGCTTGTTCAGTAAGGTCACCTAGGCCTCCTGTTGAATCAATGGAAAACTACGCCTACCACAGGCCTCTCCATCCCCTCTCCAGGGACGAGGAGGACCTGGTTAAGGATCCTGACTATTTCAGGATAGGGATCCACAAATTTGTTTTCCACTGCCCTGTATCGCATCAAGCCCCACTCGTCGTATTTGCAGGGTGCAAGACAGAGGTGGGAAGGCAGTGTCYGGACACACTCCTTCTTCCCCAGTGCTTGGCTGGTTGGAGCATGCAGGCAGACCTGTTAGGCTAAGCAATAATGGGGTCAGTGGAGTTTTCCTTGCTGGGCAGATAGGGCTGCAGGGGGGTGCCACTGCTGTTTGCCTGTGTGAGAAGCTGCCACTTTTTTTTTTTTTTTTTTTTTTTTAAGTTGCATTGGGTGCAGGTGCCCAGGTACTGGGAAGGGGGACTGCAGGGCAGCCTCTGTGAGGAGAGGCGGGGCTGCCCTATGCTGGACACGGCCGGTTCCCACAGCCCCACCACAGGGCACAGCTGAGCCCCTCAGCCAAGATGGTGGCTCCTCAGAGAAAGCATACGTAACACAGGGCAGAAAATGCTGGGCAGGCAGAGGAGGGGATAAAAAAGAAGAGTGAGAAACACCASAGGGAACACCAAGGTCAGAGGAGGTGCTCCATGGCGGAGCACATACTGCCGGAGCCCGTGGAGGACCCACCCGGGAGCAGAAGAGAGAGGTCATGGCCGACAGGCATGTTTGTGTGCCGACAGTAACCCCCTCCCGTGCCGCTCCTTACCTTGCTGAAGGGACAGAGTACGACCTGCAGCGATAGCAAGAGGGAGGAGAGGAGCCTGGCATTACATTGATCTCGGGAAAAAGGAGAGGAAAGGTGTTTGCCCTAAGTATTTTAATGTTCATCTTCTTGCTTCCCAATACCCGAATCAGTAATTAATTATATATATATTACTTGGCCATAAATTAATTTCCCCCAATCAAGTCCGTTTTGCCCATAAGGGTAATTGGTAAGCGATCTCCCTGTCTTTATCTCCACCCATGAGCCTTCTTGTTTCTGTTTTTCCTATTTCCTCCTCCCGTCTCGCTGGGGAAGGGGGGACTGAGTGAGCAGCTGGGTGGGAGCTTGGCTACCGGTCGGGGCCAACCCACCACAGAAGTCCAGCAAAACACAAGTTGTTTATAAGCTTTGGGCTTAAGACCAAAGACAACAACAAGAAGTAAAGCAAAGTCTCTGTGTTTGCTTTGCATCATTGACATGGGTTGTCTGTGGTTCCTCTCCATGCCTGTGCACTGAACTTCACGTCAGAAAGTTAGGAGACTTTCCATTTCAAATCAGCTAAGTACTTCACCCATTTATAAAATGACAGCTTCTATGAGATTGATTAAACAGTTCTTTGAGTAGAAAGCCTGTCTGATCTTTTGCAAAGTCAGTGACACTTTGAGCTCCTCAGGCTTTGCAGAGCATTTTATAAGAGCATTGTTTCTAGAAGCTCACTGGAATGATAACACATTTTAATCTGCAACTCATATCCAGGTTAATAAACACAAAGTAAGGTATACACCATCCCAAGTGAGCAACTTCCATGCATCTCCTATATCCTTTTCTTGTCAAATAGAAGGCACATCGTTCTTAAATCTGTTCAATATTAGTTTAATTCTTACTTGAGAAACTCTTACTCTGTGAAAATCAAGTCATTCTTTCCTCAGCTCCTTTATTGTCTTGCCTGAAGGCATATGTATGTACAACACAAACTTCAGAAGCTAATACAAAACACCCTACATAGGACAGGGTTGTGAAGGATGATGGAAATGGTTACAAAAAAACCAAAGCAGGCATAATAAAAGTATTCTTAAAATAAAAAAAAGCAGCATTTATTACGAGATTATAATACATGCCAAAATAAAAGCATCTTTTAAACCACTGAGTATGTTTATGAATTGTCTTTACAGGTTTTTCCTCCCATTTTAAAACTAGAATTTGTTTCTGTATTTGCATACATTGTTAAAAAAATAAATATTTAAAAACATGATTCAAGAACAGATGCATACAATGAGGAAAAGGGAACCCTGGCTTGATGTGAAACTGTTCCAGCAGAAGTCAAGAGCGGAGAATGCGTTAGGATTAAAAATTTAAAAACACCCTACTTAAACTGAGAGGGTAAAACCAAGAAAAAAAAAAAAAAAAAAAAGAAAAAAAGGGTAAAACCAAGAACAAATCACCTAAAAACTAACAATGCAAGCCTTTTTTCTTTTTTTATAGTATCACATCAAAATTACACAGAAGACCCCAGTGATCACTAGGGAATCTGCCACAGTCTAGTTTTTCCAATCCGATTAAGTCCATACTTCGAGGAATAATATGTCCCCTCTCTGCTGCAGGCCGAAAGTAAATGCGGTCAAACCTCATCTTGCACTTGTAGCTTGCATCCAGGTTGGTATTGGAGTGGGTGTCCCAAGTATAGCGGCAGTGTTGAGGTTTACCCAAAAACTCCCAGATATCCGTAATGTTGTTAGGTAAGCCACCTAGTTTAGTAACCTAAAGGTAGAAGAGGGGCAAATAAATCCACAAGATACTGAATTCACAAATTTTACCTTCAAAAACAGAACTGAGTTGTCACAATATCACTTTTTCAGCAAAACATGAGTTGTTAAAAGCAAAGATATTGGAGACGTTTCTAAATTGTGGTATTCCTCAGGATACTCTAAAGCATGACCAATTCCTGTAGTACTTTCTAAATCCAAAACATGTTACAAAATAAATGTGCARCTCTGAAATTTTGAGGTATGGGGGTCAACAGCGTGTTCTCTGAAACAATGTCGTTCCAGTTCCCTGCAATGGAATTTCACTTTCAATAGGGAAAGATGAAACACTGAACTTTTAGTAATAATCCACAAATTTCACTTTTAATAGCAGCAGCCAAAAATGACATCTCGATGATGGGGGATTAATTTTAAACTCCCAAGATCTGTTTCTCCAGAGCACCCTCTTCTTTAATTGATTCCACAAATATTAACTCTCTGAGAATCGGAGAGTTGAGCAAGTAAGGATCAGGTTCTCAAAATGAGAAGATGCTTTTGAAGTCAAAACTTCATTGACTATCCCTGCGTCTTCTCAGATATAAATATTGCCCATAAAACATTTTGTTATTGGGGGAGGGGCAGAGCTCTTCATATACATCACCTCAGCTATAACATTGCCTCAGTATAGCAGTGCTGCAGCTTCTACTTAGTCACGCTTGCACTTTTTAAGAACAAATGTTGCATCTCTCTGTTCAGCCTAAGCAGGTCATTTCTCATAAAGACAACAGAAAAGCCTGAGAAGATTTTGTCAGAATACCTTCCCAAAATAACAAGGTCGCTTATTTCTATTTACCTCACTGTCTCTGAGGTTTGTATCCCCTCCAAATATAACAGTGGTGGACTCAGACTCCTTCTGCATTTTGTTCAACACTATTTGCAGTTGCTTCATACGCTCCTTAGAGTGATTTTTAGTGCTCTCCAGATGAGAGGTCATAAGACAAAGTTCATTACCAGATACGCTCACCTGTGCATGAAACAAAGAGGCAATGTTACTATCCACACCACGGTAAGAAGTTCAAAGACAAAATGTAATCACAAAGTAAATTACTGAATGACAGAGCTCTGGTTAATACTAGATCTACATTGAAGAAAAGTGGCTTACAGGAGGATAACAGGCTTTTAGTTTTGTTTTCAGAGGTTATGAGACTTGAAAAAAAAGTACGGCCAGTAACTTACATAAGATTTAAGTTTGTTAGTATCAAATGCAACTGGGTTTGTATGTTTGGAGAAATTTTTCTGCTGTTTGAGACTATCATAGAGTAAAGCCAGTCCAGCCTTTCCTAGGACTTTTTGTTTTGAAGGCAGAAATACAGCTGTTTAGTACCTATTGACTCACTCACATGCACAACCAAAAGGTTCCTCATCATGGAGGTTGTTGGAAAAGGTATTATCTCATGTTTCAGTAGCTTCACTCTTGATTTCTTCAACATTATGGCAGTGAAATAGCCATCTATGTTACCTAAAGAGGAACAGGGAAATAAATGGTCGAGGATATATACTGCTGTGCCATAAAGAAGTTCAGATTCTGAAAGAAATCTTTTTACTGTGATCTGGGAGAATTAATTTGCAAGATGTACAAAGTCATTAGTTAAAAGTTTGATAATAGCGGTCTGAATTTTTCAGATTTTTTAAATGCAAGTATTTAAGAAATGACTTATCTGTGGCACTTTTTTGGCTACCCTTGCTATCAGTCTTTCAAAACGCAGAAAAAATACAAGGGAAACCACCAGGCAAGCAAGCTTTTCACATGCATAATTTGCATCAAACTATATCCGGATATCAAAACACAGAAAGTAACTTAAGTGCTTCCTTCTTCACTTTACTCTTTTCACTCCTACAAACGGTCAGAGATTTTGACAAGGGAGACAGAATAAAACCAAACTTACTTTTTCCATTTTCTGTCTTTAGAAACTGAATGTTATTTCTTACCTGGAATAATTGTGTAACTGCCTGCTTTTGTCTGTAGAAGACAGAGCTGTGGTGGGACGACCTCTTGTAAAAACATGACATCTGGACTGTATCTGAAATCAGCAAGACAAGATTTTAAATTAACTACTGAAAGGTAGTAATGTTACAGTCCAAGGCCAAATGGAACAGGGTCAGGGATTTCAGGTGCACCTTGTCCTCGTCTTCCTAAATATTGTAAGAATCTGTTTTTTTAAAAAAAGAAAAAAATATCTCCATCATATTTAGTAGCATATAGACACATTGCCATTGTTAAAAGGGAGGAAACAATGATTATTATGGACATAGAACTGACATGGTAATAAAATGCATTACTTCCTTATACCTGGATCTTGCAAACATTTGCCCAGGTTTCATATGCTACATACACGGGGAATTCAACCTAAGGAGCTGCAAAGCAGTTTTGGAGCATGTTCTGCAACATCTAAGTTCTCCAGGAGATTCCAACCACCACCTCATTCCCTTACAACAAATCCCCTCAGGTAACCTGCCATTCATTTTCTCCAGTCTCATCAATGCCAAGCTCTTTTATTTCTTAGAGCTGGGCAATCAGTAACAGTTCATGTGGGGCAGCAGTCTTGAAAATGCTGATTTAGACATGACTTTACAGCTGTCCGTATTTTTGCTACACTGCTGAATAGCCTTGCTCTAAGCAGGTGAAGAACAAACCTAAGGCCTTATTTACAGAAGAAAAATATTGTGACCCTAGATTAACAAAATCAAGTGAAAATTGATTTAGTTAAGGGGGTTCTGATGTTTTAAGAGGAACTTAAATTATCACTTGTTTAAATAATTTAATTTACACTGATAAGTTACTGTATTAAGATAAATCAATTTATGTAATTATTAAATTGCTCATAAATATATTCATGGGAGGCTTCCACTGGTGGAACTATAAAATGTAATCACAGATTCTATTGCTTTTACCTTATCTTGCATGTTTTCTTTTTGATAGACAAGTAACAGTAATGGCAAGAGAGACACATTTCACTAAAAAATCTTTTTTGCTGTTTCAAACAGTTTGCTCTAGTGTGAAGTTATTCATACTACTGGAATGAGTCAAATAAGTTTCTTGCAGTTTTACCCTTCTCTCATGTACAGGATGGAAGTATGAAGTATGCTCTTGATGTATGACTGCAACTTGAACAATATTGCTCATTATAAAAAAGCTTTTTAAAGTAGCCATCGCAAAATATTTAACCTTTGGGATGCTGCATAGGTTCACACCTCTTCCAACCAGTATGTCAACTTCTCTTCAGCTATTTAGGATTTATAAAGTGATTGTATTGTTGCATCTAACATTAAGATAATTTGGGCATGAAGATTTGTAAATATCTAAAACAAGAAGCTTGCTTTTTCCTTTAAAGCTGGATACATAACAATACAAAGATGAAGCTATACTTACAATACCAGGTAAGAACAGATTCCTCTAGCTCGTTCTTTTAGATTTCCTAGATCCAGACCATCAATGTTCCAGGTTATCAGTGAGAAGCTGCTGTCATCTTCTTGTTGCCTCGAGTCTGCACTATTGACACTGGCATTACTAGTAGTTGCATCTGCCGTGAGGTCAATACTAAAGAGAGAGTTTACTTGTTTGTCAACATGCATAATATTATCATTCCGGCAATTACCTCCCTCATCTTTTAAAAAGGAAAATGTTTTAGACCGATCACAACTTACAGGTGGCCATCTAAAACCTTCCCAACAAGTAAGTTAACATGTATTGATCTCAACATAATTTAAAAGCACAGTAACTAAAATATACAGACCTCGGTCATACAGAGCCTTAGTACGTAGGATAAGTAAGTGGTTTTTCCTTCTCCTTACAGACAAAAGATAACATTTACCATTCTGATTTAAGTTAATCAGACGGCAACCAACGTAATCCAAAGCACTTGAGTAATTCAACTCTTTCCCCATGCTAGAGACAGGCTGTGTATGTTAGTTTTTCAAACACTTTCCAGCATATTAGAAACAAAGAACTGCAGCCAGGATTTGCTTTTATGCGCCCATCTTCGTCAACAGCCAAGATTATTCCAATTGCCGAACCCCCTGGGGAGGTACATGTGCGAACTCATTCTGTGACAAATTGATAGTCCTTTTCTTTGGGAATATTCACCCCAAATCCCACCTCAAAAACACAGGCCCTGTCTAACCTGTTGATTTGATAAAGGCTAAACAACACTGTCAAACTCTGAGTGCCCAGTCTAGTAACTGCTTGGGGACTATGTTGCTAAAGAGAACCAGACTCAACCTGCTAACACATGGTTGTACTGGTTTTGGCTGGGATAGAGTTAATTTTCTTCATAGTAGCTAGTATGGGGCTAGGCTTTGGATTTGTGCTGGAAACAGTGCTGATCATACAGGGATGTTTTCGTTATTGCTGAGCAGTGCTTACACAGAGTCAAGGCCTTTTCTGCTTCTCACACCCCCCCACCAGCGAGTAGGCTGGGGGTGCACAAGAAACTGGGAGGGGACACAGCCRGGACAGCTGACCCCAACTGACCAAAGGGATATCCCATACCATATGGCGTCATAAAAGCTGGGGGAAGAAGAAGGAAGGGGGGATGTTTGGAGTGATGGTGTTTGTCTTCCCAAGTAACCGTTAGGCGTGATGGAGCCCTGCTTTCCTGGAGATGACTGAACACCTGCCTGCCCATGGGAAGCAGTGAATGAATTCCCTGTTTTGCTTTGCTTGCATGCACGGCTTTTGCTTTACTTATTAAACTGTCTTTATCTCACCCTGAGAGTTTTCTCACTTTTACCCTTGCGATTCTCTCCCCCATCTCACTGGGGAGAAGTGAGAAAGTGGCTGTGTGGGGCTGAGCTGCCCACCAGGGTTAAACCACAGCACAGATCCAATGTAAATTCCTTGAGTAAAGGGAAAGTCCGTAACAAAATACATTAAGTAGTATAGCTAAGACTAGACAAACTGTATTTTGGCAAAGTTGTGATACTAGAGTTTTGTTTTTAAACACATGAATTTGTATGCACACATGAAAATAAGGCCTGGAAGCAAAACAAATTATTCCCTAGAACTTAGTAGTGATTTTGTACTTGGTGCTGCACAAACAACATAAGATTCCGCTACCATGCGCATGTAATCTAAACTGAACAGAAAAAGAAAAGCAGACAAAGGAGAGGAAGCTAAGGGATATTTAAGTAGGTAAATAACGTGGTATATGCTTCCAATATTTCCGTGATGACTTTTTGTATTTATACTGTAACCTGAAGGACTATGAGATGAAGTCTGTGTGGTCTGCAGTGGTCTTCCCGACTGGGAGGTCTCCAAATAGTCCTCCCTCCCAACACATCCTGCATGCCCCAGCTCAAGACAGAACCCACTGTGCAAAGACAGACAAAGGCTGGAAAAGAAAAAGGTGCTGCCAATTTGAAACAGATATATTCTGACTCATCATGGACTACCTAGAGACCAATGCTAATGTTCAATAGTCTTGCATTTTTTCATACGTGCATATCAAGCAAAGCCAGTATGCTATTATCAAATACAGCTTATTCATAACTATAAAGATCATAAGGGCTCTTCTATATAACATGCAAGTCTGTAATAAATAAATCTACAGGAAAAAAACTTCCCTCAGGACCGTGAATGGCAGGGATCTGTAGAAGTTCAATTCCACATGCAGTTCAATACCCTTGGTATGCCCTGCGGGTATGCTGCAAAATCATCAGCGTGTGTAAGACACAAATCTTAGATCCTAACTTCCATAGGTACATTTAACAAGGTGTGCATGTACGTGCCAATTTTATTTCTATAAATATAAATATGCATACATCTAGCATGTGACATACACGCATAGTTCACACATATACAAATGTGTGTGTGCAGTAAAATCTGCACATGTATTGCTGCACAAGACAAGACAATGAAAAGAAAATTACCTTGTCCCTTCTCCAGAAGGCTCACAATCTACTAGCCCAGAGGAAGGTGGCTGAATCATCCACAAAGGCAAAGCGCAGCCCACAAGTCTGACAGCCTCTCAAGAGGAGCTGGCTGTTCCCCTCGAAGGGGGCAGCCTTGGGAAACAAAGAGAACTAGTGTGGAAACATAAATGTGAGGAATGGAAGGGGAAGATGGAGGAAGGTGTCTCCCCCGTAGGCTGGCTCTCCGAGGAGAAAAAGTAAGAAGTGTAATTATTAATAATTTCCAATAGATGGCTCCTGAACAGAGGTGATGGAAATGCTGAGTACAAATACCAGACTGATCTCACGACCAATAATTTTATCATATCATATGCCAGTGTTACACAGTACAGCAAAGCAATAACCTTATTCCACCTCCCAGAGAGGATAAACAGCACATAAATACTGATGAACAGTGTATACAGCAAGTACAGTGTTACATAACACAACTCTGAGAACAAATACAACTTTGAGAGCAAATGAATCAACATTGTGACCAGCGACTACTAAACCAGTATAATGAATGCTTATAACAAATGTGTTTTAATATGCTCTGGTCAGATCTGTTGTTATCTCAATCCTTCGTGCCCCACGTTGGGCGCCAGAAAAGGACTGTCGTGGTTTAGCCCCAGTCGGCAACTAAGCACCACACAGCCGCTTGCTCACCCTCCGCCCCCCGCAGTGGGATGGAGGAGAGAATTGGAAAAAAGAAGTAAAACCCATGGGTTAAGATAAAGACAGTTTAATAGGCCAACAAAGGAGGAGAAAATGTAAAACAAGTGATGCACAATGCAACTGCACATCACCTGCTGACCGACTCCCAGCGCATCCCCAAGCAGCGATTGCCACCTCCTGGCCAATTCCCCTGTTTATATACTGAGCGTGACGATATATGGTATGGAATACCCCATTGGCCAGTTGGGTCAGCTGTCCCGGCTGTGCCCCCTCCCAGCTTCTTGTGCACCTGGCAGAGCACGGGAAACCGAGAAGTCCTTGACCAGTGTAAGCACTACTTAGCAACACCTAAAACATCAGCGTGTTACCAACATTATTCTCATMCTAAATCCAAAACACAGCACTACACCAGCTACTAGGAAGAAAATTAACTCTATCCCAGCCGAAACCAGGACACTGCCTCACCACATGTCCGCAGAGGTGCAAAGTCGGGTAGAGGGAGGAGCGCTGCTCCCGGAGGGGCCGCTCTCCCTGGGCGCGGGGGCCCTGCACTTTCCAGCGGAGAAGCACCTGCCTGCATCCGGGGAGGCACGGGAAGGACGGAGGCACCGCTCCCCTCGCCCCCGCCCCGCCAGGCCGGGCGCCCCCGATCCGCCTCCTCCTGTCACACCCCCCCCCGCCGCCCCGGGGGTCACTTACCAGCTCCCGGGCCCCGCGCAGGCCGGCGGCACCCCGCCTGCCGCCTCCTCCTCCTTCTCCAGCGGTGGGTCGAAATAAGCGTTCAGCGCCCTCTGAAACACAGAGGCAGATGGCAGGGAAGGCGCCGCCGCCGGGGCAGCCCCGCGCCGCCGCCGCCACCCCCGGGGGTACCTGTATGTGCCAGCCGTTGCCGGCCAAGAAGCGCTGCGCCACCGCCGCGTCACTGCTGGTGATGGCGGCGAACTCGGAGCACAGCACCTTCCTCCGCTTGGCGAGCTGTAACGCCTCCTCTTCCTCCCCCTCCTCTGCCGGCAGCGGCTCCCCCGCCTGCGGGCACCGGGCCGCCTTGTCCTCCTCCCGCCGCCCCTCCGCAGCCGTCTCCTCCATTGCTCCCCCGCGGCGGGGCGCTGCGGGCGGAAGGCGGGAGGAAGCCCCGCCCGCCGGGGTTGCCGTTCCGGGGCGCGGACGGGTGACCGTCGGCGGGGCGGGCAGCATGGCGTTCACGGTGGAGAGCCTGAGGGAGGCCATGAAGTACATGGTGGAGTCGCAGGGCTTCGACCGGGTGCTCCGCAAGGTACGGGCGGGCCGCAGGGAGAGGGCCGCAGGAGGGTCCCCGGCGGCGGCTGGCCGTTAACGGCTGCCTCTGACCGGAGAGACGGCGGTTCGCCTGAGGCGGGGCTGCTCGTTTAAAAGCCGTTTTTTCCCCTCCCAGAATTAAAGGCTGAACCAGGGTAAGGTGCGATTCCTTACGCGCAGTCTGGCTGTTGGAGGCTCGGCCGAGGTCTGGCGAAGCCGTGCTGTCCTGCCCGGGCAGTACCCGCCTCAGGCGCTGCCCCCGGGCCAGGCCGRCGGAGCTAGAGAAGGCCGAGGCCTGCGGTGGGTTAGCTGAACCCCCACCGCGGTGGCGTGGCTGCGGGCACTTCAGGAGCCCGGTGGTGCAGGCCTGCCGTTGTTTTCTCTGGATTGCGGATTTCCCTACAGCGGTGTGTGGCCGTGATGGTAACCCACGGTAGAAAACATAATTGTTATGCAATAACTCTTTTTAAATACTGGAGTTGCCTTCCAGTATCTCTCTGAAGACCAGGATTGTGCTGGATAACCTTCCATGAGTTATTTAGTAACTCGTATTCTTCCCTTCGTAGTACCTGTGACTAAGCTAATTTTCAGGACTGTGAAATTATGAAATAAATTATTACTCTTCTCTGTTTAAAAATAAAAAAAGTAACTCATTATAACCATCTCACACCTTACCTTGAAGTCAGACTGAAAGCACAAGCACCTCAGTGCTCTGTGAGTTTCTACACAGGGCCTAGTATAAAATGTATTTGACTGGTATGGTTCTAATGGCTACATCATGATCAAAAAAGTTGAAATGGCATTACCGTGTTGTCTTAACTTTTGTAGTGTGCAGTAGCGTAACTAATGTGTTCTTGAGCTCCTGTGTAAGGTGGTCCTGTGAAGCAGTTTGAGTGTTCTCATTAAGTTTTGCAATGCTAGAAATTCTGCATTTGATTTCTATTTATTTGTGTAACCGTGACATGGAGAGAAGCAGCAAATATATCTAAGAAAACCAACCATTTTAAAATATATGTTTTGCATTTTAGAGGAGGAAGTGGTGCTTTTATTGACAGCTCCGTGATCTAATACTTTTAATAGAAAGTAACTGCAAAAGAACTCATTATCTTGTTTCCCCAAGACATTTTGGTCTTGTATATAACAAGTATAAAGCTTTAAATTTATGAAGTTCATTTATTTATAAAGAGTCCAATTAGTTCTTAGTCACCTCTTTACTGTGATAACTTTACTCTCCTCTACCTTAAAATCCTACTAAGTGGAGAGCAAGTGCAGTATTTCAGCTCATAAAGGTAACAGGCTGGAAGTGAGCCTTGGGAGACAGGCTTATTACTTTGCTCTGGAATACTTCTAGACATTTTCTGCATTCTCCTTCTAGAATTATGATGCTATGAACATAATCATAATAACAATAAAAGTACGGTTTTGTTTGAATTTAAAGCATCTGCTGTTTTTCTGGGAGATACCTGAAGCCTTTCTTACTGTAACTAAATATGACTCAAGATTTTTCCTGTTCTGCAGAAGACAGTTTTTAGTCTGAAACTTTTCAGCTCCAGCATCAGACTTAGTTTCTGGTTTAATTCCAATATGGTATCTACATAGGGCTTAACGACTGTGGGTTTTAAAGGCCTTTCTCCAAAGAAGTAGTGCATCGCAGTAGTGGCTGGAAGCCAAAGCAGCATGCCGCTCACCGAGACAGATGCGTGGGAGGACAGGCACAGAAGGGCTGGAGAGGAGAAGTACAAACCAGCAGCTCTGGCTCTGTAAGTCCTGGAAGCGTTCAAGTACTGAACTATTTTCATCAAGGAGAGCAGGCAGCTAGTGCCAGATCAGAGCAATGACAAATGAAACCAGATGCTTTCCTTGCCTCGCTGATGGATTGGAGCACTCCCTGACAGTAGTGGAAGCCATCTGCTCCCAGTGTCAAGCGTCAGTAAAGTCCTCATTAGAAATTCTGTCAGAAACTTGGGCCTCCAGTCAGCCCAGCATGCCTGGTTTAGAACTTGGGATTTTCATTGATAGAGGTGCTATTTCTGTATTAGGACACTGCCTCAGTGATTTCTCCTCTGCTTAATTCCAGCTTTTTACATTCGTAGATGGACCGTGTACTACATCATTATTTATCTTAGCATCATTTCTCTGCAATATTTGGATAAACTTTGGCCTGTCAGAAAGGGACATTGGCTGAAACTGAGCTCTTATACTGCATTATAAATAAGGAATAGTGAAACTGGAGACATTTCAATCTTAATTCCTTTTAAGATTTAAGTCAACTCAGCTGATACGATATGGAAACGTAAGTTAAAAAAAAACTTTGTAAAATAATTAGAAAATTAGTAGGAATTATAATAAATATTGTGCCCACATTTCACTCGTGACAGTCTAAAGGTACTTCAGAGTCTTAGTTATAGGTATAAATATACATGCTGAACTTAACCCCAGTTTTGCATCTGCTTTTGGATTTTGAATATAGTGCTACAAACTGAAGAAACTTGTAAAAATTTTAAAATACTGAATTGCAGTAACTTCTTGGTCTCAAAAATCCAGCTTCTTGTGTTGGTTACAGGAGGAAGCATGGTACCATCGATGTACTGTAATTTTCCTCTTTAACACCTATGGGCTGGAATAAAAGCATATATGCAAGTCATGATGCTGTAATACAGTGTGATACAGCCTTGGATACTTATACCCAGGAGTATGAAYTTCAGTTCAGTGAGGCCAATCTGATTAGCATTTCCAGTGCTCATTTCGAAATACTGTTTTTTACTGAGGTTGCTCTAGTATAATGATTAATGTTAGTCTCATCTGCATTTTGTGAGCTAACAAGTATTCCTTCACAACTAGGGTACACACAGAGAAGTTTTGTGTTCTGTCTAATCTGGCTTTTCTGTCACAGATTAAAGCAAAAGGAAAATTGAAGAAGAATGTTGTATCCTAAGCAATTCCTGAGAGCATAGCAAGTATAGAAGTTTTGTTAAGCTGTCAGTTTAAATATTTGTCTGCACTAGAAATGCAAATTTTTCTAAGGCAACAATCTTCAGCTCAAAATTTATGGAAATACCTAATGTGACAGTTGAATTACTATATTTTCCATCTTTTAATTTGTCTCAGGAGTACAGAATTAAGCAAGATTTACTTTCAGTTTGATTCAGGGCAGTATTGGGTGGTATAAAAGCTTTTTATTCCTTTTTTGGTTATACAGATGAAACTTCTTTCTGCAACTCCTGGAAAAATTGTTTGTGAAATGAAAGTAGAGGAGGAGCATACAAACAGAGGTGGCACGTTACATGGAGGTTTGACAGCCACACTTGTGGATGTGGTGTCAACAACAGCGTTGCTGTACACAGAAAGAGCACTGCCCGGGGTCAGTGTGGACATGAACATCACGTAGGTATCATCCACCATGTTTACCAGAACATACTAACTTTTCTTCCCCTAACACGGTATTGACTCCATTGTACATCATTTCTATGCTGTAGTACTTAAAAAAGGTGTTTTCTTTGGTTTCAGAAATCTTGTTTTGATAAATTAAGGGGGGATTGTATTTGGGGATATTGCCATTTGGTTGCAAAATTCGAGTTGTACTTTCTTAAGCTTTTATTTGTTATACGCGTTTAAGAGACAGTACCTGTTCATTCATAGAATGTCAAGGGATGTTGATAATGTGGTAAATTTTAGTCCTGTGAAATTGGCTCAACTTCTGTCTTCGCTTCTGAAGGTATGCTAGAGTGTGTCCTCAAACACCAAAATCTAGGGTAAGCAGCTTTCTATAAACCCTTTTTTAGTGTTAGTCCATAAAATGTTAAAACAGGAAAAATGTTAAAACAGGAAAAATATTAAAACAGGAAACTGTTTAACTCTTGTATGCTCACATAGAGAGTGAATCAGAATTTCTCACTGGAGGAAGATTCCTTTGCTCTAGGTCATTTAAAGGTAGTTTTATATTGAGAATAGTTCTTCCTGTAATGCAAATTTAAAGCACAGTGTCTTTTTAAAAAAAAAAAAAAAGTTGTTCTGAAACCTTCTTTGATCATGCTATTCTAGCTTGTCAGCTTTGCTTCATTACTTTTAATAAAGAGATTATGACTGATTGGAACTAAAGTAATACTACTTGGAATAACTAACACAGAGCATTAAAAATCTTGGAAAAGTAACCCCTCATCAAAACTGTCTTAAAAAAACCCAAATAGCTTTAAAAGTGTGTGAGGAGTGATCTGTATCTTTACCAGGTTCCATCCTTTCCATCCCAGCACCCTCTGATTTCTCCATTAGGTGGGTGGGACTGGAGCACCTATTTAAGCTTTATCCTGCCACTGTGATGACCAGGAAATTACTGGAAATGAAAACCTGAAATTCTCCTGCGATTATGTTTTTTTCGCTACAGTAGTATAACAAGAGGCCAACATCYGAATTATTTACACTATCAAGTATGCCTGCCCAAGGGCATACTTACTTAAGGGCTAAAATCTTAAGAAAGTGCTCTCTCTGGAGGTGATCCAAAATGATTGATTAGCATAACCTCTAGGAAATGTTATCTGAAGCAATATTAATAGCTTTGTTTAACCCAGACTACTGCTTTCATTGAACAAGTGATATTGGATATTGAATATTGCTGTAACACAACTTTTTCCTTTTTGGGAAGGAGCTTTTTAAAGCGTTGTCACAAGGAAGCTATTTCAGTAATGGAAAGAACAGAGAAACTTTTTTTTTTTTTTTTTTTTAATCACAAGAGGATCAGCAGCAGCCTCTGAAAATGAACCAAGACTGAAACCCTGCCCCCTGTCAACTAATGGGGCTTGTGCTACATCAGCATTAGGTGTGACTGACATACTTTTGACATGGTGTCATGTATAAAAATGGACTGGTTGATGGAATTTATCTCAATAAGATTTATATCCAGCAATTATACATTCTCTTCTAACTCTAACATTTGAATATTGTTCCCTTACCTCAGATCATGGTTGGATCATATTCCTTCTAATTCTCTCCAGGCGTTTTGTGGGGGAATTTCTTCCTATTCCCTGCAGAGTGTGTTTTAAAAGCACACCCTCCTACTCATGTAAATAAAACCAGAGAGTTATCTAATGAATGGAAACAGCGTTAAACCTGGGACATTTGAAGGCCTCCCAGATTTCCATGACTTTTCTCTGACCAGGGTATGGGAAGCAGTTAACCTATGCTTAGGTTCCATACAGAAATGACCTTCTGGAGCCTTTGTAACAGAGACATTTTGCAGCTGAACCAGCCAGACTGGTTTAGAAAGGCTGTAAGGAGTCAGCAGTGCCTGGAGTATGACTTTGAGCTGAACTTTTAACTGGGATCTTTGATACCTAACTGTTTTCTTTTCCAAAATGGACTTTTCCTCAGAACCAAGCCAATGGGTTTCTTTCTATCCTCCATTTTCTCAGAGAACTCTCATCCTGAGTTACCACTGCAGTACTTAGAGGAACTCAAGGACTTTCAGAAGTGAGGATTTGCAAGCAGGCAGTTTGAGAGAGATGTGTCTTTATTACTCACTTTTGCTAATTCCCTTCATGATAATCTAAAATGCAGGAATATTCTTGGATTTGTGCTCTGTACAGCCTCTTACCTGTTCATTTTGTTCTTCATTGAAGATATACTTCTGCTGCTAAGATTGGAGAAGAGATACTGATTACAGCTGAGATTTTGAAGCAAGGAAGAAATCTTGCATTTGCCAGCGTGGATTTAACAAATAAGGCAACAGGAAAGTTAATTGCACAAGGTAGACATACAAAGTATCTAGGAAATTAATATAAGAAAGTAATTTAAAAAATAATGTTGGGCTTAAGAATCCCATATAGAATTATTTTCTCATTTATGCAATAAAACATCATCTGCACAAAGTTGTGATCAACTATATAAAGTGAATTTGTCTCACTCCCATAATAAACAAACAAATTTCTTAATTACCACCAGAATTGCTACAAGCCTAAAATTAGTGCCTATTTTGGGATGAACAAAAGAGTGTGATAGCATGGGGATGCATCTGGCTTATTTTGGTCAAAATAGCAGAAGGGAAGAGCCTGTGGACCAGCCATATGGTTTACCAGCATGACAGTGTTTTAAGAGATCTCTGTTTTCTTTGCCTGTGGTGTCATTGTGTGACAAAGCAACCCTGTCTTCAGGCCCCTTACAATCACATTCAAACAACACTATGTGCTTACAAACTAAACTACTTGCTCTGTAAGATGGTAGTACAGAGTTCCTATAACATAGTATGAAACTGGTTTGAAAGTGTAAGGCAGGCTAATACAAAATGTAATTTACTGATGCTGTAGCAAATTCAAAAGTATTCAATAAAGCTTTCTGAAACTACCTTTTTAAATATTATTTAATAGTTTTGTAATCTCTTTGCACCGAGTAAAAGCTTGCCAGCATGGAGTGGTTGAGAGAGGGTGTGGTGGAACCCTTGTACAGAAATTCACCTAAGATTTCATCATCATCTCCCTGTGGTTCCTGAATGTGAAAATGCAGTTACATCATCAGAGCTTTTCACCTCTACCTACCTGAAGTTCTGGCTATATTTGTTTAAAAATCATCAGCTGAGAGTTAGAGATGTATCTAAATAAATTTGGTGAGCCTTTCATCAGGCTAAGGCTGATTGTCTGACTTGGGTTGAATGTGGTAGAGTTAAGCTGCAATTTATCAGCTGGAGACTTGTCTCCTCATGCACTGTTGTGGACAGGTTTAATTGCTTTCGTCAAACTGATGACTAACGATCCTTGGCAAGGCTATCACACTGTAATAAAAACAGCGATGCTACATATGCAGTGCAAGTTACATAAACCATGACCTTACGTTTTCTTCTCTAGTGTGAGATTTGAAAAAGTTAATCTACACTAGGAAAGGGCATGCAGAATTTTTTTGGTCATGGACGTTGACTCACTGTCTTCAGTGATGTGAATTTTGTGATTAAATGTGAAGTTAGGGCTTTTTTTGTGCATTCCTAAACCTAAAGAAATAATTTCCAGTGAGTTAAGTGACCTGTTCATGCAGACTGATTTTCAATATTAAGTTGAACAAATTTACTAATATATCAGCAATCTTTCCAAAATGACTTTCAAACAAATGATATAGCTGATAACTTAACCTTCAATGGAAGTTCTCTAAAAAAAATACTTACAGTGGGCTCAGGCTACCAGCATGCATTTTTGCTGCAAGTTTAGAACAGTTGTTCGTGGTACATACATTCTCAACGAAAGCTTTTTCTCTGAGGCTGTCTCGGAAGCATACGTGGCTTACATGCCTGTGGGTAGTTGAACTTCTAATAGCAGCATCCTCTCTTCAGCAGTACATTTGTAATTATTTTTTCCCCAGTACTTGCACTCATGCTCAGAATCATCCCTGAATCCCATTTGTAGAAACACAATGCTTTGCTAAAGCAGTTCTGTGAAGATACTACAGGAACAACTTTTTTTGTTTTAAATCTTTGCTCAGCGGAACTATATACTTCACTGTATTAAATTGTTTCTCTCTTTACAGCTTCTCCTGCCTGAAGCCTTATTAGTCTTGAGCATCTCCAGCTCCTCTACAATTACTAGGATTAGCAGACAGAGAGGATCTATCATAGCATGTGGACACACCTAGTGGGTTTAGCAATTGCTGTTCTGGGTGTCTTCCTGTTAACATGTTCTGGCATTTCCAGTCATCTTTTTTCTCGTTCTTAAGTTTACTGTTTTCTTCCATAGGTTACCCATGTAGTAAAGTGCAAGAGGCGAAATAGAAGTGAGGATTAAAAGTGCTCCCCCAACTACTATAAACCCACCCCCCTCACCGGAACACAAGAGTGATTTTGACTATTACCTGAAATAAAAGGCAGAGGGTGAGAATGAAGGAGGTGCCGRGTTCAATACATGCCAAAAGATTCAGAACACTCTCAGCTCTGTGTGCTGGGGCAACCCTGTCCTCATGTAACTGTCCCACTGCAACTTAACATGACTTCCCTCAATCAAAGCTGGCTGCCTCAGGAACCTACCATAGCTAGTCTCATTCTATCACTTAGCATTCATCTTATCTACATAATTACAATTGAAAACTGTCCAGGCAAATTAAGAGTTGCAAACCTCAACATGGCAACAACAGTATCCTCCTGTTCCCATTCGAGCCTGGCAAGAACTGTTGCAGGCTGAGAGGGAAACAGAAAAAAAAAAAACCCTTCCTGCAGTAACAAGTGCATTCTCTTCTCCCTTGTAACAGACTATTCAACTGTTTGAATAGTATTTAAGTACTGCCTAATTAATAAGAGGGACATCATTAATATGCAGGCCAGTTATTTTAGCAGCAGTTCATTAAACTGATCATTTTAAGACAATCTTGTCTGTTAGCCCTCCACCAGCAACAGCACGTTGACCTCATAATTTATTTCACAACTTAACTTAGGCTTGGAGATGATCTTAGAAGGAATTGTCACCATTGAGCTTGCTTAGCTTTGGGAGTAAACTGTCAAACATCAGACTTAATATTGGAAGTGTTCTTTACTGATTTCACCCTAACCTACATGTTGAAAAATCTGTATCTTACCTCAGCTGAGTCTCAAAGGAAGTAATGGAAAATAATTACCGTAATAAGGACAAATGGTACATGGTTTCACCTGGCATCAGAACAAGCAGATCTCCTGTGGGGTTGACTTGGTTCCATCACTGCAGATTTAGGCATAATTCCTTTACAAGCAAGCAAATAAAGTGACTTGATGAGATCATCTTGTGAGTCTTACTAGTATACCAGATTACATATCCAATAACTGACAGACATCTGTAAGCTCTGTATCTTACAGCTGCAAATGGGACTGTCCCTCCCATATTGTGCTGTTTGGTTTTGCGTTTTTTTTCCTAACCTTTTTTTTTTTTTTTTTTTTAAACACATACCAAACACCTACACCATACTCCTTGATGTCTAGAGGTCTGTCCTTATGGAGGGCCACACTTTTCACATAGTGGTATGTGTGGTGCTGTGGAACAGTTCGTCTCTACCAGAGAAAGGAACTGCAGCTTCCCACTTGGTGCAATATATTGGTCAGCCAAGTGTTTCATGCTGGTTTCACATCACTGCTATTGCACGAATGCATTCAGACTGACACCCAGGTCCTCGTACCGTGGTAGAAATGTGCATTACAGACCCCTTGAGAAAATGAGGAATCGGAACAGAATCGTTCCCACTGGCATTTAAAACCAAAAGTCCAGATACTAATCAGGGCAAATACTGTTCACAGATTAAGGTGCTGTGAGGAAGGATTTAGTCATTAAGGATTCCAGCTCTCAGGAAGAAGCAACTTGTCAGTGATCAGCTGGGGAGAGGAGGGGGTGAGAAAGGACATCACTGCTGAAACAAGCATTAAACTATCAGGACTCCTTGTTACTCTTTCAGGATGAGCCACCTGTCACAGGGATCTCATGGCTGAGCTGCTTCACCTAGGTTAATCTGCCAATTTAATTACGAGCTAGTTGGCTTACAATTCTCAAATTGGCAGGCATTACCACCTAAAGGGGATGGGAGGGGAGAGCACAGGGAGAATGAGTCTGTTAAGTAACTGTTCTGAACAGCAGTTCAATTCTGTTCAGCTTCATTGACTGGCTCCGAGCCACTGCCAGGGCATACACAAGAATTTCCAACTGCGTTTTATCACTAACCATTTTAGAATTCTCTGTCTGCAGAAACCATTTAGCCAGTAGAAAGAAACCCCAAAACCTCTCCCTTACCTCACTGTCCATGGAATGAAGAAAAAAAAGCACTTTGCTTCCTATTTTGCTACTTAAGAGTTCAGGGACAACACGATGACAGTTATTACCTTTGTGATTCTGTAATGCATTCACAGAATGACTGCTGTTACCAGATCCCCTGGTCCCAAGCCGGTTGTGGGACACTGCAGCATACACTGTTCTCACCTAAACCAGAGCAAATTACCTGCAAGCTCTAATCAAACAAGACACATGGGCTATCCTCCAGAAAAAAAAACCAAACACAAACTACTTTTGTTCACCAAAACAATACCTGGGGCTGTACCACGGTAGCAGGATTCTGGATCTTTTGATTTCTTTTGCTTAAAAGCAGTAGCTGCTTGAATAGATTTCAAGTGTCCATACAAGCAGCTTGTAGGGTAGGTGCTCTAGCATACAGTAATTGTGCTCGCATTAAGGGACCTTTCCATATGTAAATCCTTCCCAAGCAGAACTAGGTCATAGGTATCTTCAGCCCTAAAAAACATTTCAGTCAGCCATGCAGCAGAGAAATTATGCTTATCACTTAGCTTGCTTCAGTTAACCTGCAGAGCTGACGCACCCCTCCCCAGCATCGGCACCATACAGTCAGCCTTGCGAACTCCCAGCTGCGGTGCACACATCAGAAAACAGTACCCGCTACTGTAGATGGAACTGCGGTTTCCTCTGTAGTATTCCTGACTGCAGAGAGTTCATCTGTACTCCAAGAACACCACCACAAGGAAGATTTAAACCCTAAACTAGTACAAAGCACCCAGCCCCTGCACACTAAAGCAGGGGAAGAACTAAGGTAACTTGCAGTTCTAGCGCAGAGGCTCTCTCTGTCTGAACCTTTTAACTCGCAGTCATGCTGACCTCCTGCAGCAAGATGAAGTAGCCTAGCAGGTACAGAAGACACCTACAAGCTGAGGCCTTGCTCTCACAACACCAGCATGGCATCAAGTAGTACAGGTGCAAATGAAGGCCAAACCTATACACAGAAATGTCCTTTTTGTGTGCTAATGGTACCAAGGGACAGTAACATTGGCGTTACCGTTTGGGAAAGAGTGATTTATATGTAAAGATTACTAAAATGAAAAATTCCACAAAAGGAATTCTCAAACACCACACAGGCTAGTACCATGCCTCAAACATCCACGCTAAACTTTTTTCCCTTTTGTGAAACACTATTAAAACCCTTTATCTCATTACTTCATTCCAGAAAGCTGTTCCAGAATCTATAGGCTTATATAGCTTCTGCATTTGCTACTGCAATAAATACAAAACTAAAAATGGGAGCAGCTTTCCCAGGCTAACAAAAGAAAATGGCAATTAAGTAAACTCACACCACATGTCCATCTGCTTAGTGGATGTAAACGTAGTCTAGTAATTATTGACTTTAACAACTATCACACCAGTGGCGGGAACCTTAATGTAATCTTAAATGAAGCCTGTAGCAGTCCATCAGAATAATCTCACACTTAAGGAGCAAAAAGCCCTGAAGCGGCCATTCTCACCATTCAACCCCCAGAGATCCAGATTTAACATGAGATGGTGTTCATTAACTGCAAATAACCTAATGACTCAGCACATGACAAGTGCAAGAAAATGCAGTGTTCTCCCGGCAGCAAAACAGAAATGGGCAGGGAAGTACGTCTGTAGAGCTCACAGGCTGGGAGTATGTACAAAGAGCAGGAGTTTGAAACCCGATACAAGTGCCATAAAGTAATTTTAAAACTAATACATTATGCCTTAATGTCTCAACAGAAAGATGTGGTCATTTACAAGGACCAGAGCACCTACCTGTAGTGAAGACTGATCCTCTGCTTGTTTTCTATTTTGTAAATACAGATCAAATAGGTCTTTCAGAGAATTAATTTTTTAAACAGTCTAGGAAATTGAAACTGGCAAAATTACTCTTTCCACCAGCTTTGTTTCTAATAGGCTTAACATTTTGGTATGCAAAAAAATCAACTTGTAGCAAGGGATTAGTACCTTGATCTAAAGCTTTCAATGCTCAAAGATTAGTTCTAGTTTGAGTAACCAATTTTTTTTGCCTTTTTTTAAGAGAAACACTAAATAATCCCACTGTGTTTCTAGTATCCAATGTATCACTTAACACAGCAATCTTAGTGTAACAAAATAGCCTTTGAGAAGCAATTTATGCTTTATTTGAGACAGATGTGCAAAGGGCATCAACTGCAAACTAGCTTAAGGCCTATTACATTCGGCCTTATACGAACAGTTCTGTCTATCTTACCATATTGTTGATAACACTTGTGCAACTGAAGAAGCTTGAAAAGTGAAGGGAAACTATACAGCCATGTACAGGCTATGATATTTAACAAGTTTCTCCTCGTCATCTGGGAAGCACCTGACACAAGCTTCCCTTCACCAGACACTTCATTTAGACACAAGAGATTTAATGGGCCTCTGCCTACTTAATTTTGCTGCCTCCACATTTATCCTTGCCCCATTCACACTTGCCAAGTTCACACAACAAATCCTCAAGCAATAGCCTGGTAAAACTCCCATATTCAGGTGAGATATTGAGTGTATTTCAATTCTTGGTAGTACCATATCCAATGGAGCCACACAAGCAGTTGATGGCAGGTAGCAACCAAAGTTTTTGTCTTATAAAAGAGCCCTTTTTGTATTTACAAACAGCTCCACTGAACAAATTGATTAGGTTTACACAGTCACCAACTGTGCTTTGTAAACATTAGTTTTGAGATAAAACCTACACTTTGAAGTTAAGAAAGCCTACCAGAAAACCACTACGCTGATACAAAGAGGGCCTGAAACCAAAAGCTAGATATTGTGAACTGCTTCCATTCACTTCTGAAGGGCGTTTTGCTGAAGTAACTTAACAGAAGAATATTCTGAGCTTGAACTAGAAGCTCTATTGAGAAAGAGTGGGACAATTTCAAGTTTAATCTTTTCCCTTGAAAGTCATCCTGTTTAAGTGGAGAAAGAGACACCTTTCAAAGATGCCAAACGATTTAAGAACAAACTCTCATACACTCCCTGAGATTCTCATACTCTGAAGTCTGTTGTCCCCCTTTATCTCTTTTTCACAATGTACACAATGCAGACAGCTATCAACTCCATCTGATAGCACAGCAAAAGCATAACATTTGTTAGCTGGGTAGAACAGACCACATTTAACGAAGTTAATATTATACAGCTACGTTCTCCCAAGAAAGCACAGTATTAACTCTGCGATCACTGTCACAAAGAACAAATGAGTAGCCTGTGCATCTTATGCATCCCATACAAAACTAAAAAAAGCAATTAAACCAAACAGGTTGTTTCCTGTAATAGAGAGAATTAAAGTTAAGGATCATACCATTGCTGACACTTAAAAAGCATTGTACACAGCTACTCAGGCCAACATCTGGAGGCTTCTTCTAAGAGGAATTTTGTGGGGGTTTGTTTTTTTTTTTTTTCATTCTGGTTTCTAATGCAAGAACTACTAAGTCATTTGCTTTGCTAACCAAAATAACTATGGCCATATTCTCACTGCTGTGAGATGATGTCCAAAATGACAAATTAAGAAGCAGCAAAGGGACTGCACTTCAGAAGCAAAATCCGAACTCATGAAACTTGAACGTTCAAGACCCCATCTTGAGCTTCATGTAGACACTTGGTATTATGTCTTACAGGCTATTCAAAGAAGGGGCACTTAAAGCTGGGAAATTTTAAGTAATATTAGCAGGTATGGTGGTTACTATATACTCCAGAAAGTCTTAGCATTCTGTAGAGCAGCATTTTTGAGATATTTCTTTGTAACTTAAGGCATTTACTAATGTGAAGTTGCAGCTTTCAGGTGGTGTTTTTCTAGGGTGCTCCAGTTTAACCTGTAGGACCTTATGACTAAAGAATGAAAAATATCCATGTACAAATACAACAGTATGCTAGTAATTTGCTTATTTCCAACAGCTACTTTTCAAAAACAAACATATGGCCCACATATGTAAGAACACCTTTGCCACTAATCTTTGTTAATAACATTTTACAGTCCATACATTTTCAGTGTTTGTAATGGGTGACACAGTAAAGGCGTAAGACACTACTAAAATTCAATCCATAGGATTTCCATAATAATTTCCATAAATAAAACCAGTCATCTTTCACCTAATTTATTTAAGTTCCAATTTTTTCCAATTCCAAACAAAAGCTAAATACAAGTTTTAAACAGGTAAGCACTAGTTTTATCCAAAGGGAGCAGGCTTATGCAGTTTTACTCCAGTAAAGTACTCAACCCTTAAGCAGAGCCTTTTTTGTCATCAAAACTATACAGTAGTCTTCCTTTTATCATTGCACAATCTTAAAATGTTCTGTCAGAACTAACTTTTGACACTCCAAACACTATTTTACATTGTTTTATAATGTCTATTCCAAAAGAAAAAAACCTCAATGGGTTTTCCATAAGAAATGTTTTAGAAACCAGTATTTCCTGCACAGTTCACCTGCAAGTTTACAAGTCTCAACTCTCAAGAAAAAATAATCCTCTACCAACATTGTTTCTGCAGCTATTATTTCACTTTTTTTAGCTGCTTTAGCAACTTCAGACTCCAGGTCTGCCTCATCTGTATGAATGCATCCAACTCAAAAGAATACTTTCATACAGTTATACAGCAACTTGGGGAAAGAGATCCAAAACGAAAGTGCCAGTAAACTTAGACATGGCCCAGCAAAACAAAAGAGGCAAAAAATGCCTACACATTAAATGAGATGCCTTTTTTTAAAGTAAGATTTCTTTCCCACATTTACTTCCTATTGTAATAGCCACTTTTCTGTTCATTAGAATGAATGATAGTGCTCTTTGATACAATCATTAACAGCAAAGCTATAAGGCTTTTATACCCGTTACATTCACTTCTCACCCTCCAAATACTGATGGTTAACATTACAGATGTTAGGGGGCATGACCAGCACAAATGGGAACACCACCACAAATGATCACCTTGTGCTTTCGGATACATTTGTTTCAGTGTACAGTCCCTTCGTTTCACATTTTAATAAGATGCTGATGCAGTGCAGAAGCGTGCAGAGCATCCTCTCTTTCACAAGGTCCATGCAGAAAACATCTAAAAAAAATTGTAAAGTTCTGAGATACAAATGATAAAAAAAATCCAGGATGATCAAGTTTCACAATGTATAGTGTTCTGAACATGAGTCCATTTTCTTCTAAATTCTGAAAGAATAAAGTGGTGAGGAAAGTGAAAATCCACTGCTGCATTCTGTGATCTTCCCCATTTTGCTGGCCAGTACCTTACTCTGGCATGTAAGGACGGAGGTGATCCTCTATGGTACCAACCGTCCAGTGAGTGAGCTGCTCCTGTGGCAGGTACAGGCAGATGCTGCATAACTTGAAGATTGTAGCTTTGTTTTTTGGAGTCTAGAGGCAAAGAAAACCCAAAGAAAAGCTATTAAACATTAAAGTTAACTCAAGACTAATAGGCAGACCCCCAGCAGATCCAACCCAATTATTAGCTTGCTGCTGGTTGTGGAGGAACACCACAGACATTTAAAAGCCACTATTTCATCCGTATAAACAGCCTGAAGTCAAAATTAGTCTGCGACCTCTAATGCCTAAAATATTTTCACTGCTCTGTTCATTCTTCATTTGACTAATTTCTGTAGTATTACCCGAATTGAGCCAATGTTTTAATTTTTCCAAAACACTCGTAAGTCTGTTTTAGAATTTGTTYAATTTTTAATGCAAGAACATTAAATTAATTCTATGTGAACACATCTGTGGCCCATAGCTAGTTTTTGCGTGTACGAATCCTATTTATAGCATAAGCTTCCTCTGAACTGGCTGAAATGCAAGCATGAATGCACAACCAGTTTTTCTACTYGAGTATTTTGCAGTAAAGTGACTGGTGTTCTTAAGAAGAAAAAGCATTTTATGATTAAAACACACTTGTTAAGAAGGGGGACAAAATAAGCTTACCTGCAAGTGCTGTCTGTCAATGAAGAGAAACACTGACTGGTTAGGGTTGTTGACAACAATTCCAGTCTTGTCCTTTCGGCTCAGAACATGCAGAAACTGTTTTTCATAGTCACCGTGATGAAATTCAAACTTGGCCTGCATTGTGTGAGGGAAGGGAATTAAATATTTATAACGCTCACGTTTAACCAATTTCCTTCAATATGAGGCTTTACAACCACTTTTGTTTCTTTCCTTTTCTCACCTATGAAAAGCAGAAATCGGGGACCACTGCAAGACACTTGAGTCTTGGCACAATTTAAAGAATTCCCTAGTTTCATTCTGCCAACACTGACGTTAGTCATTGCAATTAACAATTCAAAGGCACAACTTTCACTGCATATATAAAGGCAGATTTAGCTTATTGTAGCATCAACAACACAGCACATTTATTCCAATAACTTACTATTATTGCAGAACCAGCACAAAAAATACATATAACATTGTTCAAAAATCTGGATGTAAAAGCTAAAGCTGGCTGCTGAAAAAATAGCGTAAAATGTTTGAAATTTATTTCAAGGTAAAATTATAATGCAAAAACTCCATCCATCTCAGACCCTTTTTCATCTAACAAAATACAGCAACTTGGGATACTCACAGAACCTTAACGACACCATCATATTTAGACAAAGATTAAATTGTACCAAGAGCCACATCTAATCCACTTCTACAAATACTAACATGATATATGTATTTATACATAAATGTCATTTGCAAAGGTCCTTCAGATGCTTAAATTTTGGAAGCGCTAATATAACAGTGCATAAAGACAGGAAGCAGAATATGGCATTAAAAACATTGACTGCTTTATAGATAAAACCAGACAGCATACTTTCTAGCATCTACAGAAGTCACATACCTTATCAGCTTACGGGTTAAGAAGAGAGAGTACTTATCCTCCCCTCCAGGTCTAAGTTACTTACTGAAGTTAAAAAACAAAAACAAATACCTGAACAGGCCTAAAGGGTTCATCAGATCCCTTCCACCGAGAAAACAGGAGACAGACTATCTTCTCAATATCATTACGAGGCCAAAGAATGAAGTCCATCTCCTGGGTACAGCCGATCACATCCTGTAAGTAGTAAAGTTCTGTACTTACATCCCTTCCATTAGTCAAAGATACAGATAAGCAACTTATCTATACAGGCACATAATTTCAAGGGGGTACTTATTACCATGTTTGTGTAATTTTCCATTTGTATTACTCATAGCACAACTGAAGTCTTCCTTGCCTTCCATTGAGTTTTAACGTCAGTATCCAGTTAATATAAATTCCAACTTTAAGAAAACATTAGTAAAGACTGTCTATCTTTCAATATTCATAAAGCAAAACCACTTAGTTGTACAGCAAGAGTTCTGCAAGAATTAACACATGCCTACTAAAGGACAAGGATTACAAGAAGATATAATTCCCAAGGCATATTTGAATGAGACAGATGAAAGGTAAAGCTTGAACACTACATATTTAAACAGAATTTCAGAATACTTATGCTGTTACCCTTCAACTAGACCCCATAAACACATGCCAGCAGAACCCCTGTGCAGCAAAGAGTTGAGAAAATAAAAAAGCAGGATTAGCCTTAAGATTCATAAAGAAAAGCACAAGTGTTGAAAAACTAAAATTCAGCAACTGTAAAGAGGAACTTTACCCTGCGCATTGACTGGTAGCGGGGTGCATGAAGCTGTACTACATCCTTCTGCAGAAGCTCTAAGGAACTTTCCAAAGAATAGCTGGAATCCCGCACACCTTTCAGGATATTTTCTTCATAATTATTGGTCATGACTGGTATCACTTCAGACACTTCAAAAAGCGCTGACTTTTTCTTCTAAAAAAAAAAAGGCACAGATTACATTAAGATTACAATCCTTTCCGGGCAATTATAGATAACAGTTTATTTCAGAATTTGTGATTTTCTGTTAGCATTCATGTATGAAGTGCACATCACGTAAATTAGGACTTTGACATAAACCACACTAAAATTTACATGCAAAATTTTATAAATTAAACAGAATCAGTCCAACAACTTTTTATAAAAAAAAGTTGAACATGTTTTTGTAGTCTCCAAAGATGCAGATTTACATGCCAATCTTGCAAACATTAAAGCTGTATCTAAACATTAACAGAACTGCCCTTTCATCATGTAGAATACATGACTTTGGGCTGACCAAGAGCCCTCTGCAAGCTTCTCTTTGCAAATCAAGTAACACCCTTTTTTCCCCCCTTTGCAATACTTTAAAGTTGCCGTTTTATGAAAGGTGAAGTTTTTCAATGCCACGTTYGGTAACAGTGGGTGACCAAGATCCAATCTGAAGTTAGCTACAAGTCATAACCTTCTCAAAGAAGGACTACTTTAAATTTGCTAAATAACTTTTATACTCACTACAAACATTTCAATATCTCTCAAGCAAGGCCAAAACATTATGTGGAATTTGGAAGAACAGTTTTTGCTGTATATAAAATTGATTGACATGTACGTCTGCTTCTAACAGCTTTCTTACAGCTCATGAGAAGTCTTGACCTATTTAAGAACTACATGACAGACAAAGCATGTTTCATCAAATAACCCTCCACGCCCCCAGCCAGAACACACATAACAGGTAACTATTTGCTGACCAAGCTAGGCTGAGCTAAACTCCTACTTTAAGCAAACTGGTACTGGATGGACATCTTCAGTTCCCTGTGACATAAGCAAATTTTACAGGATTTAAAACAGGCATTTGCAACGAATTTCTACAAAGCAACCAGAAAGCAGTATGAATGCTCCAGCTAAAACCATTAAAGTCATAACATCTAAGAAAATCTAACTGTTACCACTGCTAAAACGTTCTTATTTCTCTTTATTACTATGAGACAGTACCAAGAAATTACATCCCACTATGTCCATCTCTGTTTGCACTAGAACTGATGAACAAAAGCAATTTGAACTTAGGAATTTTAAGGAAACTTTTCAATTAAAAAAGTTCAAAGAACAGCCTTCATTTAAAAACACATAACTATTACAGTGAATACAAAAACTATACATTTGAGGGGATTAAACAATTTCAGTGCTCATCTTCATGCATTTCCTGCATTATGTACTCTGTTGCCATTTGCTTCTATCTTCACTTCCTTATCATTTGTTCAGCACATTCACTTACTATAAGCACCTACTTTTCTCTGTGGACAGAAACTCTCCTACAACTCTGGGTCTATAGTCAGCTTTAGAAATATCACCAGGCTCCCCACCCTGGCCCAGACACGCAATATTCAGCGGCAGCAGAGGAAGCAGCCAAGCAAATGAAGACTTCCTCTTTTCCCTTCCCACTCCCTTTCAAAATGGTAGCAGCAGTTTCACATAAGCCTGTATGCTTGAGCCACTTCAATATTGCATTTTGTGACTCCTCCCTTCAGCTGCTAGGTTCTCCCTTCTGCTTTAACCAGATAAATGCAGTAACTTTAGCAATCACTCCAGCCAGGTCTCCCTTTTCAAGTCAACTGTTCACAGCCAACAATTACGCAATTCGGACCCCAATTAGGCTTAATGAATTACACTATTAACTTTWAAAAATATTTACCCAATATAGAAGTTACCAAGTAATCATTTAATGAGGCACTGGCATCCTCTGCATTACAAAACTACAAACATACGAAAAGCCAAAATGACAAACATGAACTAAGTAAATAGCAATTATAGCAATTAGCAATTACAAAAAAGTCTAAAAGTCAAGGGAATCTATTAAGGATAAACCATAAGACGCAATCTGGCAGCAAGATTTTGCACAGCATAGTTAACATGCATTGCAACCGACAACATGGTAAGAGAGAAGCATTAAAACCAAGTTACCTTGTCTTTGAACACAAAGGCAATATACATCTTGAAGTCAAACTGGTCAGCTAAAGATTCTTTTTTCTTTCTAAGCTGAGCACGAAGTCTGTTCAGAGCTTGTTTCTTCCGGGAGTTTGGGTCCCCCATTTTGTAATACAGGTGGTACTAAAGCCTTTGGAAACTGTCGCTAAACTATGGGCACCTTTTCGTAAGACTCAAGTACAACAGAAACAAGTCGTTTTATTCCTGCTAATACGACTGAATAGATAAAACGCGAATGTAACCCAAAACCGCACCTCAGGCAATATTTTAGGATAATGTCGTATTGGAGGGGTCAAGAAACAAAGTAAGTAGTTGTTCAGCCATGGCTGGACAAGAGGTTTTACAATAAACCAAGAAAAAAAAACCCTAAGAATTTTGAAGACAAAAATTTGAACAGTTTAGCCGCAGGAATAAGTGGGTAAGAATGAAAAGAAAACAAATCTTATCACAATTTATGTGTACAATAAAAAGCAACTGGCACAAGCCCAATCCATGGGGGGGTACTTTTGCTCTGCTTACAAAAAAAAAATGAAGCTGAAATTAAAAATTGCGGTTTACCCCAGCCAGATTCATGACTCTACTGATTATTATTCTCAGCTTTCCACTATTGCTATGTTGCCCGTCTTTTTTTTTTTTYTTTAGAATTATTACACTTGGTGGAGAGCAGAGAAAAGGGTGCAAAGGAGGAGTGCACATCCTGGGAGGTATGACATTTCTCTGCCAACAACAACAAAATCAACTACAGACAACACAGTGCTGGTTTGCAGGGGAGCAAAGAGAAAAAACAGCGGAGTCATTTCTAACTTCATTCTGCTCATCATCAGGCACATCATTGCCCTGAGGCTACTGCTGCCAAAGAGAAGAGGGATCATGATGGCCACAGACGAGGGGCGGGCAGGGGTTCAAGGGACAGTATTATCTCATCTAGAGACTAAAACCCAAATCAGCACCCCAGACCTGGGCTCCTTACCAGTGGGAGAGCCCTACATCCCCCAAAACCTCACAAGCTCCCTGGGCTGCTGATCCCCCGGGAATCCTTCTCTCTCTGCTGCTGCGCTCCACAGCGAGCACAATTAGCCGAGGCTGTGCATGGCCAATGCTTTTCACTTCTCCTTAGGCCTCTCTCTACACAGAATGGCAGAGGCTGCAGCGGGCAGCCTGCGCCCAGGGCAGCGGGACACCCACAGTAGCACGGCGTCTCCCCTCTCACTTCATGGTCACGACTTGGAAAACATGGAGAGTTTTGCTCCTGCTTTTCTCGCAAAACGGGTTTTCGGTGTCAAAAATTTTGCGAGGTTTTTTTAATTGCAAGTCTAGGTTGCAATTTTAAACCTCTAAAACACCCTCCCCCCAAAAAGCAAATCCCCAATTATCAGGTTATTTTCTTCCTCTCTCCAGACATTTTCCCCCCCAGGTGTTTGATTAGTCGGGGTTAAAAGTTTTTAGATTAGCAAATCTGTCGGACCAAGTTAAGAAGAGGGGAAAAAGTATTCCCCCCTCCTCTCTTGACAAAAAGAAAAAAAGGAAAACAAAACCAAAAAAGGAACCCCTCCCAAAACTTCCCCCCCGCTTAAGCAAGAGACTGAGAGACTCAGACAAGAGACCGAGACCGTGGCCTGCTCGCTACCCGCAGCCGGCGGGCGCAGGAGGAGCAGTGGAGGCGGCGGCGCTGCTAGCAGCACGGAGAGGAGCCATGTCAAGATAAAGCCACGAAGCCGCGGAGCCCCCCCATCCCTGCCGCAGTGGACACGGTGACCGGGCCGCCCGCTCTGCCGCTGCTCAGCCCCAACCTGGTCCCCATAGTCTAGCTCAGCGCCCCGGTACCGGGGAGTGGGGAAATGGTGGCGGAGAGAGGAAGAGGAGAAGGAGGAAGAGGCGACGGCGGTGGTAGCAGCGGAAGGAGGAGGAGACAGCGGCGGGTCCCTGCGCTAGTGGCTCCTACGGAGGGCGGCTGGCATAGAGATCCCGGAGCGGCGGCGGCGGACAGCCGGGAGAACGATGAAAGGGCTGAGGAAAGCCTCTCTTCGCCCAGGCGGCCCCGGGACGTCCTCGAAGGCGACGGCAGGAGCGAGCGGGAGCGCCTGTGTCTGCGCCTATGCCTCGGCACGGGAGCGAGCACGGAGCAGAGCTGCGCGGTCAGCACCGACCACTCAAAATGGCAGCGCCTGAGTCACACAGGCGCCGCCCTGCCCGCACTGCGCAACCGCGCTCTGCCGGCGCGTACCAAGCACTCGGGCCCCCGGGGGGGACAGAATCTTTTGCTCCAGGCAGAACGGCTCAGCGGCAACTTCGCCTCCCGCGGACACTCCCTTTTTGGAGAGAACAGAGGAGAGTACAACAGCAGTAGAGCATCTCCGAGCCGCCCCACGCCAAGAATCCGGGTCGCACTTCCCTGCTCCTCTTCCCCCCTCACTGTCACGCCCCATGTCACCGCCCTCATGCCGCACGTGATGCCGAGTCGGGCACAGCCCGCGGGACAAGGACCCGGATGGAGTTGCTCAACGCAGTTCTCGGGGGGGGCGTGGGGGGGGTGGATGGGCAGGGCAGGAAGGCAAAGGGGGAGGAAGGGAACGCCGCCCCCTCCCCTGCCTGAGGGGGTATCTGCCCGGGGCAGCCCCCCTCCGTCTCGGCGACAAAGAGCTCTGTCCCAGAGCCGTCCCTGCCGTCCCTGCCGCGTCTCCTCCTCCGCGGGGGGAGTGGGTAAACTTGTGTCAGCCTTAAGCGTCGTGGTGTTATTGGGAAATACAGGTTTTAAGTCTTGTAGTGGCGCCTGTTGTTTAATTTCGTTCGCTGGGGTTTGCATTCAGCCCAGCATACGTATGCGCAGTAAATGGTAAATAAAGAAATAAAATAAAAAATCCAGCACTTGACTGAAAGATTACAGGGCGATGGTCTGCCTCCTGTACTCATCTTGCAACCGGAACCAGCACACAGCCCGTGTGGAACAATGTATGTTCCTCCATGGTGGTTGAAATGCTTCCTGAGGAGACTGGCTAGTTCTTACGCGTAAGTAATTCTTATTCCAGAAATGCAAACCTAATCCTTGGAGAAAAGTAAGCATTTTTATTTCTATGCCAAAAGGAAAGGCTCKTGCTTCCCACCTTGCACCTTCCCTGCAGTGACAGAGTAGCGAGGACACGGCTTACTTTTAGCTGGGTTCTTTACACTGGGAGGCCCGAGGCGAGTAGGAAGAACCGCCACCTTCAGCACTGGGCCCAGGCACTTGATGGCCCACCCCTCAGGCGTGCCAAGGAAAGCCTCACCATCCAAAATTACCCAGGCGGAAGGTGCTGCTAAAACGGCCGGCGGCGCAGGTTCGCGCGGTGCTGCAGCAGCGCTAAGGGGATGGTGGCTCGCTGGTTTGTGCTGCAGCGAGGCACCGGCTCCGGGGTGGGTGAAGGCACCTCTCCCGCCTTCCCTCTGGAAGCTGGCGCCTGTGACTCACCAGAACAGCAACAATATTGAAAAGATTACAGGCAGAAGGCAAGTGCGGGCACCGTCTATCTCATTGGATTGTGTTTCAAAGCCCATGGCGATGACACTCTCCAATAAACTCCAGTAGATTTCAGTCTTTTTTTCCCCTGGTCTCTACTCTTACTTGTCTCTGCTGGTTTCCCTTGTTCTCTCCTGACCTTCATATTAGTTATTTTCCTTTAGCGTACCTTTCCTTTACACACTTTCCCTTGGATATCTTGTGGACTTTCCTCCCGCCTGTTTTGTCGTAGGCAGCTGCCAAGGCCCAGCCCTTACACCTCGTTGTCTTCACCCGGCATTAGTCAGGTCCTCCGATGCAAACACTCCATCTTGCCTTCCCTGTCACAGGCATTATCCTGAACGCTCCCCTGTTTTTGAACAGAGCAGAAACAGATAATTTTTACCCACTTACAGGCTGCTGTTCACTTTTAACAGCAATGCCTATTGAAAATAACCCTGTATTTGGAGGCAAAAAGCAAGGCATCTAAATAGGAGTATTACATTAACTCTGCACTGCTGGGACTATTTCAGAATGCCAACATTTTTTAAGTGTAATATCAGTCTGGCCTTAATGAGAGCTGTGTTCAGAGACCCACTTTTTCAGTCAAAGCTGTTTTGTTTGCCATGCTGCCCTGTACGGCATTTTGTGCTGCAGTCTGAAATTCCCTCTTGTGCCCACTGCTATTTTAAGCCGTGACTCACACTTGGCCTGTGACCCTCTTTGTGCCGGCAGAGCCGATGCAAAGGAGGCCCGGTGCAGCAGCACTGCTTGACGCGGGGATTAACCCAGCACGGAAGGCCCTCCGAGGGACCTGGCGTCTTGCCTGCCTGCAGAGGAGAAAGGAAGGAGTTTTCTTCCAGCCCGGTAACTCCAGCTGCCTTCTCGAGTGCAGGGATACAGCCACAGCTACTGCCTTTGGTCACAAGGGATCGGGCAGCCGCCCAGCCCCAGGTTGAGGAATGCATCCAAAAAATTTTGTCAAATGTAGTGCTGGCACAAGAACAGTTTTTCTTCTGGAGGACTTTCTAGAAGGGCTGTGAGGAGAGGAATATATATATACTTAGAGGAAATATATATATATACATAGAGGACACAGGAGACTGGGTACAGAATACTATGTGTTAAGCAGCCACCAGCTGTCTTCTGCAAACTCAGGCTGCTCAGATCCTTTCACAACATTTCAGAAGGGGATGGGGAACTGAAATCAATCCAGGTTCCTTGTTTATAGATTGCTGCTCCTCCTTATATAGGCAACTACCTCCCTTACCAAACTCAGAGAAGATTTTTTTTGTTTCGCTCATTGGCTAGTAAAGATATCCTGACAACGTTTACACAGATGAGTACATCAACCAACCAAAGTATGTTTATTATACTTCTATGTACAGAAATATCTGCACAATTAAAGCCACGAGTAATATCTGAGTCTTGTCCTACTTTTATACAATTGTGCTTCTTTTCCTCCATCGTGCACAATGATGAAGCTCATATAGTAGAAAAATATCAGCATCTTAGTTACAATATATATTATTAAGTAACATCTCTTACTGAATGGAGAGTTAAGACATAGCAAAATAAATATTTATATGTTATTGATCCATAATTCTTTTAATCAGATAATTGTGTATTATTGTTATGCTGCTTACTGGTTATGCAATGTTGTATCATTTATGAGAGAGGCTTGTGTGCCTGAAAGCTGATGTGTGTTTTACAATTACAATACTTGGTCTAATGACAGACTGCCTCTCTTCAAATCTAGTTTAAAATGATACAAACTTTATCATTAAGGAGAAAGAAATGGGGGGGTATATAAACAAACCTGACAAATAGGTTGTGGCAGTATATGCAAAATAAGTAACAGTTCTTTTTTTAGGCTTCGATCCCATTAGCACAGCAAAAATAGTGTTTCTTGTGCCTGTTAAATCCAGGCTGAGCAAAATGGTCAGTAGAAGTCAGTCAGCTTCTGCTTGGTTAATGTAGCATAGACAAATAAGCGTGTGTCCTTTAGTCTTTCTCCCACTCAAAGTGAGGAGGACTTTGTACGTTACCGTGTAGCTGCAGTCATGTAGTCTTTGGGGAATCAAATGCGTGCACATCCCTAGGGACTTCGGTCTCCACAGTGGGGAGGTGACACTGTTCAGCTGTCATCCTACAGAAATACCGAATCAGGCAGCGTGGGCAATAGCCCATGTGAAGGTAGGAAAGACCTCGTCATGTAAATATATTCCTTGGGGGAAAAAGTGTTTGAGTAATGTAGTTTTGAGAAACACTGCAAGTTTGGAATGTCTGGTTGCTTGTATACTTTTTCCTTTTCTGCTCTGAAAAACTTGTATTTTCTATTCACCATTTTATTGTTCCCTTGCTGTTTTCAGTGAAGTTAAGCACCGTAGTTTTTTTCACATTTAGGTTGCATAATAAATTGTGGGGTTTTCTGTAAATTAAAAAGGATTGATAACTTTATAGAAACACCTTGGTTATTTTTTTTCCCAAAATTTATGTGATTTCAGATTCTAACTTCTGTTTTCAGAATTTAATGTTTACTCATAAGCATGTGGGCAAGATTGTACTCTAATGCCTCTGCTCTTAATTTTCAGCTGAATAATTAGTTACTTAAAACTTAATAATTTCTAGTTAATAATTAGTTTTTAAAAGATTGTGGCAAATAGATACATGCTACAGACATAGTTGGGAAGTGAAGAGATGGAGTCTGTTATCTTTATGTTTATACTTTTCACGCATACTGTACTGGCTGTATATGTTAGAAGTAGTATCAGCCCTGAAGCTACTTGCTTCAAAAACAGAACTATGATTAATTCAGTGTCAAATGTTTATGCATCAGGCAAAAACAAATTAGTATTCCTTTCTAAATTCAAACAAGACAAATTTGGAGGCAATTAAAACTCTTTCATGCACTTCAGAGTATACTGTGATTCACTCTTTCTGCCTTTAGAGCAAACATTAGTTTCCAAGGTGTCAGAGGAATGCTTTTGTGTAGAGAAATGGCAATGTTTAATGCAGAAAACATTCCTTACATCATGCTATAGACAACTATACATCCAGTGCACAGCTATTGCTACAATATTAAGCTTCATTCATCACTTCCCTATGTCCTGTCTTCTAGTTGTAGGGCTGTGGCCATAAATTGGACCATGCATTCTTTGGCACATGAGGTATTGATCCTACACTTTGGCTGAATTACACCTACTATCTTGCTGGGTTTGTTCCATCTTAAGTATCTGTGCATATATATATATTTAAATACAGCTGATTATGTGTGTTCTCATTTTTTGCTTGTCAATTTGTGCTTTCCTGACTCATTTAGGAGTGCTGAGTATGTGCACTTACAGTGTCAAAAATACCTGAAGGTTCTCAGTGCCTTTGCTGAGAAGATAGCTTCCCCAAACACTGACACCCAATCAATTGCCTCTCTAAGTATGGTAGTCGTGATTTGTTAAACAGCTTGGCCCTTTGTTTTGTATAACAAATGCATGTCCTATCTCTAAAACTTTGTATTTATTCTGAAATTGTCTGAAATGCACATTGCCTGCAATTTGTACATACACCTACAATTCAAATTCCATTGGACAAAGTGCTTTGGTATCTGAAAGCCTGTTGACTCTTTGTCACTGTGCTGCTGCTTCATCTTTAACTTATATTCTCAGTTAATGCTGTGCAAATGCATTTGTCTTTATTAGACTTGTCTGATCTATCAAAAACGGAGGCAATCATGTTCCAATGCAGATTTTGTGTTTGCTCAGCAGGTACTTGCAAGAATAAGAGTAAAATTTGAAACAACTTGGTTTATTTATTCAGTCTGCAAATAATATTCTAAATACTTGTAGTCAACAAAATAGAATCATTTAGGTTGGAAAAGACCGTTAAGATCATCGAGTCCACCAAGGAGGTGCAAGGTGGACCTGGTGACTGGGCGCAGCAAAGGCACTGGTGGCTTTGGCACAATCGGTCGTAACTTCTGGCATCTCAGAGCCACCCTGGCAAAATTTCAGGAAGATGTTTGAGCCAGCAAAGGAGCTTTAGATGAGAGCGGAGACTTGTGCTGCAGGTTGCTGGCATACCTCTGGCCTGACCATCCTGTGAAACTACATCCCCAAGCTCATGACTGCTCTTGGGAATGGAGGTCTGCAGGCAAGTGTCTTTTTTACATCACTCTGCCATATAAGAACTGGGAAGCATGTTAAAAGGTAGTACCTTGAACTGACAGTACCTTTTTCTTGCCCAGTCTTGGCAGGCCCCCCGATGCAGTCAGAGACATGAAGCAACTCACCTTGGAAGTGCGAATCGGGCTCTTTGTCATGCCTCTTCAGTGCTAGCAAACCACAGGACTGCATCTAGTAGTCACTACTTGCAGTCACGGTCAAACGCCAACCACCTGGCCATGTGCTGCTAAAGCAGAAAGCAGGGGACTGAAAAAAATGCCGCTGATTAAAAGTAATGCCAGGGGAAATCCCCCAGGCCACAAATTCTGCACAGCACAAATCGGGGAACTTCATCCACCAATTCCTGCTTCACCCTCTCCCTGTACCAAAATTGCAGCACACTTTCAAGCTGGGCACCTGGCTCTGAACACCCTTCTCAGGTGGTGACTCTCCTTCTCCTACAGGCCGAAGGAGCAAAATCATAAACAGGTACATGAGGAAATTATTGCCTCAGCAATAGCCTCTCCATAACCGACYTAGTGGGAAGGAATCGTGTACAAAAAAGAATCTGTATTTAGAGATAACGGTTGCCAATAAAAGCTTCAGGCCGTGTCACTGAAGCTGTGTAATATCCATGGAATTTACAGAATTTATTTTAATTTAGCAACTTCCCCAGGAATATTAATGAGGCAAATAAGAGGCTCCGGAAAAGCAGTAATAACAGCAAAGCTACAGAGGTGTCTACACAGGGACCAGCAGCTCAAGCTTGAGGCAAGATTATAAATAATCRAAGATCAGAGCCCAACAGCATGTGGTTTCCCCCGGGTGCCTTCCAACAGCATTGGAAGTGGCTTTAGACTAGCAATTCCCAGCCTTTACAGAGAATGTTTAATTTTTAAATCTAAAAGCACGCAAATTACGTTTTTTTTTAAGGCAAATCCATATCTGAGAAGGTTAGGACCGAAGTGGTTTAAGGGATGTCTTAGTGACCCACACAGTACTTAACCATGGAAAAATTCAGAAAGTGATATGTAGATTTTTCTTTTAACCTTTAACCTCTGAAGCACTAAGGATCACTATGCACAGGACAATCTTTCATTCTAATACACGAAAATTGCAGACTCTGCAGAGATTTAATTAATAGCAGTGGCCAACATTGAAAACTGGCTTGTATTACGAATTTTACCTGGATGGTGCTGTGTATATAATCCTTTCTTTGGATAGAGATTCATTAGCATGCAGCCTTCTCTGCTGATTAACCGAGGGAAAAGAAGACAAATCATGAACTTCTTGTCGGTAACACACGAAACACTCTTCTCTACGACGTAATACCCCAGAAACAAGACGCTGAGGGAGGGGAAGCGTTAGGCAATGTGATGCCACGCTGCCACCTAGTGTCACCCGGCGGATAGCGGGGAGCCGTTTTACCCCTTGGATAAATGATCTTTTTGTTGGACAAAAGGCCCAAGAGAACAGCAGCAAGGGACCCTGAGAGCCACAGGTCCTGTCCATTGATTCAGAGATCCCAAACCCAGCCTCGGGGCTTCCTTCCCGGAACCCTGTTGCAAGGCTTGCACCCACAGCGGGACTGAGATAAGACATTCATGTGCTTCAGAGGCATAACACTGCACCGAGTCCCTGCATCTAGAACAGCTACAGTAGTTGCTTACATTAAATACTGATAAATAGGAAAGCATTTATGATATTTATGTACTAATGTAATTTACAAAATACAAAATTACAATGTAATTTACCTGCACTTAATGTAGCAGGTAGAAATACAGAGTCCTTAAGCATCCCAGAGCTAGATAATTATCTGTGGATTACAGTGAAAGCCTTGACAAAAGATGCAATGTGATTGTCGAGTAGAAATACCATTTTGCCAGTACTTGATTCAGGTAGCCAAGTCCAAACTCTCTCTGTATAATGCTTACGAAGTTTCCGCACACAGGAGTCTAAGCAAGACCGGACCCCAGAGTCATTGGAGACTGGGTAGTGCCTTTCCACCTATTCCCACGTTCCCAGGCACGAGGTGAAGTCCTCCAAGAAGCTTTTTTTCTGTTGTCATTTGCTGTAAAAACTGATAACATTTATCAATAGCAATAGAGTATAAAAGCTTTAAAAAGTACACATTCTCCACTGCCATGAATAATCTAACAAATTGGCTGAGCTCTATGGGAAACCTTGGCGTGTTTGCTTAGGCTCACTTGAAGTGCAAATAGTCATAAGTATTCATGACAGAAAGTTGTATTTTTTTATGAAACAAACAAGCTGAAAGGCATTATATTGCACTCAATCTGAAGACATAGATTCTGCTAGTAGTGGGTTGACAGATTCTTACATGTAAAAAGGCCATAACCCCTATTTAAATTTAACCTTCAGCCACAAAAATGGGAATTATTACAATAAAGTAACCTGAAACCTTTCTGTGAGATTTTTATATAATTATACTGGTTTCCCACAGTTAAGACTATGAATAAACTTCTGATAATAAGCTCTCAGTGTTCTTTCTGAAATGGTGAAGGGATTCTTTACAAACCTTTCAAACTGAAGAAACTGAACTGAAGGAAAACTCTGAGACACAGTGGTTCATAATAGGACGTGTTCTTCAGCTGGATAAATTGAAGGAGTGGCACCTTTGTAATAAACGTCCAGATCATATGCCTCCAGCAAGGAACAAATTTAAAGGAAAAACAAACAGAACTGTCACATCAGAACCATCTCCCATTACCTCGAGCCCTTTCCGATTATAAACATTTCCAAAAGCAGTTCTTCCACTTCTGAAATGTAAATCTACCTGAAAACTTCTTAGAAATTAAAACTGAATTTTGAAAAGATAATTTTTGAGAAAGTTTCACTTGAAAAGATTAATATTATAAAAAATTGTATCACAGCCATAAAACACACACATTGCCTTTTATGTATATAAATGTATGCATGCATACAATTTAAATGTTTTATATAATGTATTTTTATATTGCATATTTATATTGCTATATAACAATACATAAAACATAAAAATAGGAATGTTTTGATACTGTGTTTATGTATACATTATTTGTATCCAGATCTTTCTGAAAGGAGATTTAATGCTGGTAAGATTTATGTAGAATCATAGAATCATAGAATCATTAAGGTTGGAAAAGACCTCTAAGATCATCGAGTCCAACCATCAACCCAGTACCCATGCCCACTAAACCATGTCCTGAAGCACCTCATCCACACGTTTTTTGAACACCTCCAGGGATGGTGACTCCACCACTTCCCTGGGCAGCCTGTTCCAATGCCTGACTACCCTTTCAGTGAAGAAATTTTTCCTAATATCCAATCTAAACCTCCCTTGGCGCAACTTGAGGCCATTTCCTCTTGTCCTATCGCTTGTTACTTGGGAGAAGAGACCAGCACCCATCTCTCTACAGCCTCCTTTCAGATAGTTGTAGAGAGCGATAAGGTCTCCCCTCAGCCTCCTCTTCTCCAGGCTAAACAACCCCAGCTCCCTCAGCCGCTCCTCATAAGACCTGTTCTCCAGACCCTTCACCAGCCTCGTCGCCCKTCTCTGGACACGCTCCAGCACCTCAACGTCCTTCTTGTAGTGAGGGGCCCAAAACTGAACGCAGTATTCGAGGTGCGGCCTCACCAGTGCCGAGTACAGGGGCACGATCACCTCCCTATTCCTGCTGGTCACACTATTCCTGATACAGGCCAGGATGCCGTTGGCCTTCTTGGCCACCTGGGCACACTGCCGGCTCATGTTCAGCCGGCCGTCGACCAGCACCCCCAGGTCCTTTTCCGCCGGGCAGCTTTCCAGCCACTCTTCCCCAAGCCTGTAGCGTTGTCTGGGGTTGTTGTGACCCAAGTGCAGGACCCGGCATTTGGCCTTGTTGAACCTCATGCAATTGGCCTCGGCCCATCGATCCAGCCTGTCCAGATCCCTCTGTAGAGCCTTCCTACCCTCAGGCAGATCAACACTCCCGCCCAGCTTGGTGTCATCTGCGAACTTACTGAGGGTGCACTCGATCCCCTCGTCCAGATCATTGATAAAGATGTTGAACAAGACGGGCCCCAAAACTGAGCCCTGGGGCACACCGCTCGTGACCAGCCGCCAACCGGATTTGACTCCATTCACCACAACTCTCTGGGCTCGGCCGTCCAGCCAGTTTTTTACCCAGCTAAGAGTACACCCGTCCAAGCCATGAGCTGCCAGCTTCTCCAGGAGAATGCTGTGGGAGACGGTGTCAAAGGCTTTGCTGAAGTCCAGGTAGACCACATCCACAGCCTTCCCCTCATCCACTAGGCGGGTCACCCGGTCGTAGAAGGAGATCAGGTTGGTCAAGCAGGACCTGCCCTTCACGAACCCATGCTGGCTGGGTCCGATCCCCCGATTGTCCCGCACCTGCCTCGTGAGCGCCCTCAAGATGTGTATGTTTGATTAGAGTTTAGCATATCTGCTAGTGTTTTGGAACATGGAAATGTCAACTTTTCTTCTAGAATCAACAAGAATTAACTTAAAAGCATGAATACTTTTTTTTACTACTGTAACAGAACAATAGTAATTTAGATAGACATTTCTGCCCATATTATTTTTATTTTCTTGATAGAAGACAAAGCTTACTGATGCGACAGCTTGCTGATAACACTATATTATTTAAGATGATAGGAACAGAGCTGACTGAAAAACTGCAGAAAGGCATTATGGAATTGAGTAACTGGCGAATACAGCAGTCAAAGAAATTCAGTGTAGATAAACATAAAAGAACATACATAGGAAAAAATTTCACATAGCAAATAACAGGCTTTGAATGGACCATCATTCAAGAATAAGATCTCAGAGTTATGACAGACATTTCCACAAAAATGTCAGCCCGATGTTCAGCAGTGGTTAAAAAGGCAAATAAAATGGCATAGAGTTCACAAAAGAGCAGAAAGATGGAACAGCTTTCATGTGAGGGATCACTAAGTAGACCTGGGAGAGAGAACTCGAGGGGAATCTGTGTAACAGTGGCCTAGATGAGGAACAATTGTTTGTTGTCTCTTCCAGTACAAGGACTGGAGACACCAAATGAAACTATAGGAATCAGGTTCAAAAAAAAAAAACAACGCAGGAGTTCTTCAGACAATGGTTATTTGAGCTCTAGAAGTACTTGTGAAAGGATGTTGTGGACAATGAAAGTTTAAATGGGTCAATGAGAGACTGAACAAGTTTATACAAGAGAGATCAGCTTTATTTCCTTATCCTTGTTTAAAGATTTCCTAATTCATCATTTTTTATGTTCTGCCTTTTTTTCTTTCATTGGACCATGATGTTCCCCTTAAGACATTCTTATAAATGCCATGCAGTTTATTTCCAAACAAAAGAGTGGCATGCTAAATGAATATTCCTCTCTGTAATTATCCTAATTTCTAACAGCTCCAGCATATTTCCTGGAAAAAATGTTGATAGCTGCTCTAAGCTAGCTATGAGACCTTGAGTGCAAGGAATGTGTCCTTAACTCTACAAACGTTTACTCACAAGTCAGCAGAAGATAGTATTAGCATAAATAAAGATAAACGTGCAAATATTTGCAAGAACATAATTGTAAAGTGGCCTCTAACAAACTCAACAGCATACCTTATGCATAATTAACGGAGAGTTGTAGTCTATATCATATGTAAAATTATTGTTGTATATCAGGTATTGTGGCTTAACCATATTAATTTTCTTCCCCAGTTTTGCAGATTGTACTGTATTTAGATAGGAGTGATGACAATAAAGCGGATACATGATTTAAATTTGTTCTGGTACAATGTCTTTATAAAACACAAGTAATGGGAGTGAGAACACAGTCAGAAAGACCTTTTATCTACTTTCAAGTTACAGGGAGATTGTGAATATGGAACCAGTAAACTTCCAATGCAAGGTTGTAATAGCCAAGACGAGCACCAAGCAATGCTTGTGTGCTGCCTTTCCTACAGCTCCAGTTCAGGTGACTCCAGCTGAGGGGCAGATTGCACCAGATAGGCCCGTGCCCCCCCACAGGCACCGGCAGGGCCAGGATGTGCAGTTCATGGCTGAGGTGTCTCATACCCCGGCGCTGTACTCTGAGTTTTCCTCTCACCTTCCTCAAGATGAAAATCTCTCCCCGGACCGCTTGCAGAAGCACTTGCCCTGCCCTCCCTCCTGCGGGACTCGGCCCCCTCAGGCCCCCTCAGGCCGCCCGCCTCGCTCCGCCCCGCCCCCCTCCTCCGGCCCCCGTCCTCCCGCCCCCGTCCTCCCGCCAGCGGCCCGCGGGGCGTGGCTCCGCCGGCGGGATGGGGGAGCGCGGCCTGCGATTGGCTCGGAGAGCAGCCGGCGAATCACGTGACTGTGCCCCCGCCCTCCGCGCTCCTTATAGCCGCACGCCGGGCGGGAGAGGGAGGCCGGCTGGCTGCGCCCGCGGAGCTGAGCCGGGCGGGAGCGGCTGGTGCTGAGCGGGGCCGGGGCAGGCGGCGGCGTTCGCTGGGTGTGTGCGGTGAGTTTGGGCGGGGGGGGGCTGGTCTCGCTTGAGCCGTTGGGGGCGAGGGCGGGCCGCAGGCCTTCATGGCCGCGTTTGGGTCTTGGCGGGCTCCTACCTCGCTTCCCCATTGGCCGCGCCAGCGAGCGAGGAGGGGCGCTGCGGGCTCGGCTGGCGCGAGCGGGAGGGTGTCGTCCCGTTCCCCACCCCCGCCATCTTGGGTGTGCGTCTGTGACACCCCCCACTATCGCTGTGGAAAGGCTTAACGGGGCTGTAATCCGTGGTGGGGTAGCGTGGCAGCAGGGGTGTCAGCGGCACGGGGTGTCTTCTCGGGGCTTTGCCTTTCTAGCGCGCTTGCAGCCCATGTGTCTCGGGGAGGAACCCCAAGGGGGGCTGCAGGGCCTCTGGAAGAGCCTGCTGACCACGCGATTCATGGCTGAATTTTTTATTCTGTCATAAAAGTTGATAAACTGAAATTGTAATATTCTGTAGTGTTCCCGCACTTCAGTTGCAGCCGGATGTAACTAATTTTTTACTTTTTTTTTTTTTTTTTTTGCAGTGATCCTATGAATTCCAAAATGAAACAGAAACTGAACGCAGACAAATCATCAGGGTCTTTGCAGGTATAGGCTTTAAAGTCTTGAAGCTAGAATATGGGAGCAGATAAGGGATAGAAAATAGAAGATGAAATTTATCAAGAGTGTCTCAAACACAGGATTTGCTTTGTTCTGAGGTTTGCGCTCAGTTCTCTGGGAAATGGTCCCTCTGTCTGACAGAAGTTTTATATCCACTGAAGGAACACAAAGGCATCTGTTGCAATCTGCTTCCACCTGGCTTATGTCCTGTTGGCTTGAGTAACCTCCTGGCAGGCAGTGTGGCTTGGGAACACTCTGTCCTGCTTGGGCATATGTGCTTATGACTACTCTTTTCTTATTGCTCTGCAAGTCCTTTGACACTGAGCTTGCTGTCTTTCCATGTGATTTTTTTTTTTTTTAGGTGCTGGCTACCTGCCTTAGTTTGGTTACTGAATCAGTCTTGCTACTAAGGGCTTGTAGAGTAGATTCTGTAGCCTGCCCTTTATAGGGATGAACTTACTAAGAGTTAAGTCTGTCTTGACTGGAGCATGCTTTAACTGAAGTATTCATGCAGGCAGTTCTGTTTCTAAAGTCACCCTCATGAACCAGTTGCCTTGGAATTGGTAGAAATGCTTAAAGGTTTTAGGTTTTTAAGAGGTGACTGATAAGAAGATACTAAAGCTTATACCTACTCCAGTCTTGTTACAAGACTCTCTTGTTAAACCTTTTAATGTAGGCCCTAATTGGAATTATACAAATACCACATAAAATAGAGGCTAGTAGCCCTCTATAATGAGGGGTGGAGTGATGATAATGAAAATTTCTGGTATTAATGAAAATTGCTAATTGATAAGTGTGACTTGTACACATGGTAATCTTGTCCTATAGTGACTCTAGGTTATAAATTCCTTAGTGTGGCTTTTTGTGCTTTCAGTGGGTTGACTCAAGTATTAGTCAATAATTTCTTGGCAGAGTATACTGAACTCTAACCTTCAATAGCAGCAAGCAGTGTCTGACACACGGTGTGATTCTTGTTCCCACAGCAGTTAGTGTTTGTCCTTTAGTCCAACAGTAGGATAATTGGTGGCAGAAACTACCGTGGGAAAGGTGAACTCTTGTCATATGAAGTACAGTGTGAATCGGTAACTTTCTCACGCTGGTGTGGCATTGTATTCTGGCTATTCTTGCTTGGTTGTCTGCCATTGTTTGCTATCCCATGGTGGCAGTGTAACCAACCCAATCAGAAAGCTTTAATGCAGGAAATAGGTATTTATGCATGACAGGAAAGGTGATAAACATACTGTTTATACAAAACAATAGCCTGTCTCGATTGAAGCATGGAAGCTTTAGATCTATTTTCATAGATAATCGAAGCAACACATGTATTTAAATGAACACTACTTGAGGGTGTGGTCACAGGTAACAAAAACAGGTACTGCCTGGAGTGATCTGTGTGACTTTACTACATAAGCTTGCAATTGCAGTCACTTTTGTCTCTGTCCCCCAAAGTCTAATACTGCTGTTGTCAAATACAACTTTGAGAGCTTCAGCTAAAGTTTACGTGTGTTGCTGCACTGTAACTGGCCTTGAAATCTAGTCAGAATATTTCTGCTATAAGACCTGTTCAAGTTCCTTTATGAAGGATAAGGGTTTTCTAAGAGCTAGTGTCTGAGCATAGCTTCATGTGATTAAGATCCATCTCTGCTACAAATAACTAGATCCCCTTCTTTACACAAGCCTTAACATAGTCTAAAGTATCATCTTTTTGTCTTGAAAAGGTGAACCATGGGTTACCTTAATGGAAGCGTGACAAATTCATAAGTTTCAGTTTATGCAGAGAAGAGTGGCAATTGTCTGAAGCCATACTTGTTTTTTAGAAGTACCTCACAGATACCTCATGCAGTGCTGCCCCAAGACGGACTCTTAAAATGATTCAGCCTTCAGCAACAGGTTGCCTGGTTGGCCGACGTAATGAGGTATGAATTAAAAGATAGCTTGTAGGTGTGTAATTATTTCTACTCATTGTGAAAGGTTTTTGAGCTTTTAACTGAAAACTAGTATATTTGAAAAAACATGTAATCTGTTAACTAGTGTGACATAACTTAAGCTTACTATTATTTTAGTAATAATATTAAAAATAGCAATTTCTGAGTACTGTAGGAAGATGTTTGAGATTTTTCTTTTGTTGAACCTATGGGTTTCAAGGAAGATGTCTGTAAACTAGAACTATAATGTGAAGAAAGCGGGGTTTATAAAGACTTATTTGCAGTCATGAGTGAGGAGACTTACAAGTTTGTGTTTTTAAAAAAGCTGAAATGTTGCTCCGAAGTTAAACCTGCCTGTGTTTTATGCAGAAGAAATCTTCAGTCAAAAGGAAACTCTGGAATAACAAGTTCACCTCAARGGCTTGTAAAGCTGAGGTGTCTGTAGACAAGGAGCAGGAAAATGAAAATATGAATGATGTCATTCAAGCTGTAGATCTCATGATAAAAGGTGTGTGGTAATTCCTGAAATGTTTTCTTGCACTTAAAATGCTATGCTCCCATTGGAATATAACTTGAAACATGTTTCCTTTTTCAATTAGATAAAGGCTTTAGTTTTTTTTGTAATGCCTAGCAGGAGTTAATGATACTTATCCTCTGTAGTATAGTAATACAGTATAGACATGTAATGTTTAAGAATGACTTTATGGTAACCAGTAGCTGAGAACCATTGTGTGCAGCAGTGTTAAGAAGTCCTGTAGTTTGTTACTTTGGCTTGGCTATGAGCTTTCAAGTGGCTAATAATTAAGTTGAAATGAAAGCCTGTTTTGGCAGTGTGCTGCATGTGCAGTTTCTCAGAACCATTAAGCCCAATATGGACAGTGACTTGGGAATAAGAATTCTGTCTTCCACAAAGTACACATTAAGACTGACATTTGCAAATGTGACCATCTTGCAAAGCCTGCTGCCATGCTTGCGGCAGCTTCTTGAAGACTCTGCCTGTATAGCCATTAATACAGTGTAGCATCTCTGTCTTCTGTAAGCTTCTGTTTCTAGTTGTAAATATACAACTAATCTCTGGGAAAACACTATATGGAGTGAGTTCTTATTATCACAGTTCATAGAACACTTGTATACAAAAGTTAGATATCTTAAGGTGATCTCAAGAATTCTGTCTTAGCACAGACTTACTGTAGCTTCTTACTTCAGGAAGTCCTTCATCTCAATATTGGAAAGAAGTGGCTGAAGAAAGGAGGAAGGCTTTGTATGAAGTGCTTCAAGAAAATGAAAAGGTAGCTAGYGAAAGAAATTAACTTTTTTACCACTGGCTGTTGTCTTCCTGTTTTAACATTTTGTTATTTGAACTCAGTTGCACAAAGAAATCGAACAGAAAGATGGTGAAATTGCCTGCCTAAAAGAAGAAAATGAAGAGCTAATGTCCCTTGCTGAACATGTGCATTATATGACCAGCATAATTGAGGTACTTAAAGGAATTTTCCATTAATTGTTGTAAAAATGAAAAAGTGAGAAACCAGCGAAGATATTTTTAGTGAATTGTGAGTTGTGTGAGCACACAAAACACAAGTCTTCATTTTAAATTACTGTCTGACCTGTTTCCTGTGTGATTGCTCTAATCCAGAGGCATAAAGCCCCTTCTAGGGGTTGAGTTTTTCCACCTTGGAACCCACAGGAGTAATGAGAAAGTACTAAGAGGGATGTTTTCTGAAGTGGAGATTCAGCCTGTTGTCTTTAACAGAACAGGCTTTGCATGTTAGATGGTGACAAGAAAGGGTTCATTTTCACTTTTGAGATGGCAAATTCAAATGCTTAATAGGTTGTGTGAGGCTACTGCCTAAATAAAGTGTTTGTACTGGCTGTGTCCTTTAAGGAACTAAACTTGAAACAGGGACACACACAAAGTAGAGCAGTGAGAGGGAGAAGGGAGCATCTATGCTCTTGAAAGTCAAGGTTTCACTGAGGAATTGCCAGTTTTGTGGCTCAAAAAGGGCTAATGTACAAAGTCTGCAGGGTTCATAAACATGTAGATTTCAAAACAGGTTCCTCTGAGAAGTCSTTGTGGACAGTAGTTATGTCACTGATTCCATGACTCCTCTCCCAGGAGTAGATTGTCTGTAACAGCCTCTGAAGCTGTGATATATAGCCATGGAACCTTGATACTAAAATTATCAGCTAGGTTGTTTTTGTAGGGATTGTGCTCTCAACTGGGATATGAAGCTGGGTGCCTGGCAAATACTTTGACTCTCTGATTAGACTGGGGAGGTGGAAAAAAATGGAAGATTATTGCAAGCGACTTGATTAATCAAGAAGTAAACTTGATTAATTTAATTTTCAGTTAGTGCAATTACTTAGATCAGTCTTGAGAGACTCCACTAATTTGCTACACTTGAATTTTTTTTGGTATTCAGGGAGTGCTGCTTGTTAGTGATAAACCCACAGGCAGAAATTAAATGACTGATGTAAAGAACTAATGTAGTTGGAAACTTTCTGCAGTTCCCCAACAGTTAAGTTCACTTATTAGTTGTAAGCTGCTTACTTCTGAGGCTTTAATGAGCCTTAAGTGATACATCAAACAACCAGAAGCCTCAAAAGCAGTCCTGTTTTTTCTTCCTTAGATCAGGTTAGGTGAGGAACTTTTTTGGTTGTCAAATGCTAGAAACTGCTGGGTCTTCTAGTTCATCTAGACTTAATGTAGCTTCATTATCTCTGATAAAAAAATTATGAACTTAATCTGTTGTATAGTAATTTTTCTAAAAATAAACCTATATAGTACTATAGTAATATTTAACTTGGGAAGCTGTTTCCCATATTTTAGGTTGCCTAAGATAAAACCTGTCCTACTAAAGAACCTAAGGAAGACTTGACAGTCAGCAAAGCAGATGTGGTCTGTGAGTTAGAGGTAGCAATTTGAGTTGAACTCAAGTGTCTAAGATTTTTGTGACTGAGGAATGTTTTAATTATATCAACAATCTCCAAATGAAGATAATTAGTTTGCTTAATTCAATATGCACAGTCTTATTTCACTGGCTATTATGTAGAAAAAGTATTAAGTTCACTGTCTTCTGTTTCTTTCTAGAGGCTAACAGGGCAAGCACCTGACTATCTTGAGACACTGAAGAGTCTGGCTCTAGAGGAATCCAAAGAAGAAAATGAAGAGCTTAACTGTGGAGATGATGCAGACAGCACTTCTGAAGAAGGGCCATCACAAGTATCATGTGGCTTGAGGGAGAGTATATCAGATCTTGCTTCAAAGGAGGCAAATCATTTGCAACTGGAATGACAACCTTTAAATAGGGCTATGTATATGGCTTTTAATTGCAGACCTCCTCTTGAAAGGATDTACTAAAACTTCTCAGGTATAGAAACTCTTGTGGAAACATTACAGATGTTGGTTTTTAACTGGAATTATGTAGCTGTGGGAGTATCTGGATACTGCATAGAAAACTTACTACAGGCTGCACTTAGTTGCTTGTATAAAATGCAAATACTGTGTATTTCAAACTGTTGTGTAAATATCTTATCAGTTGGTATGACATGATACATGAAAATTGATAAATAAATCTTTGCCTTACCAAAACAGCCTCTTACTTTGAGTGGGGGATGGCTAGTTCTAGGTTTAAGTCAATTGTGACTACTTTAGTGGAAGCTTTCAAGTTTTTTAGGGAGTGCCTGGGCAGTTTAACTCCTTAGATTTGCAGAATTCTAGAGAATAGAGTGGGTTTGGTAGATGGGGAAAGCAAAATACAACTTGTGTGCTGTTGATGAGGCTTCAGAAAGTCAAGAGTAGGTAATAAGAGTCAAGATCTAAAGTTTAGTTAGACTTATGCTTTTCAGGTTTTTTTTTAACAATTGCCTCTGTCTTTTAAGGGAGCCTTTTCCAAGATGTATAGATGAGAACTTAAGTAAGTAGGAAGTATTAGTCTTTTTTAGAAATACATCTATTGGCTGATAAAGAAACGGTGGGGTGTTCTTGCTCCTAATAGCAGCTATACTGAAAATTGGTGGAGATGGCAGCCTACACTTCAGAGTTATTCTGAAAGGAAACTCAATGTCTGTTTTCAAAGTACTGCTCTGGTATTTACCAAGAGATGAGACACCTTTTTACCAAGATAGTAATGTTCTGAAGGGTTTACAGGAATAAAAAGCACTCTAAAACTTTGAGTGGGTTATCTGGCATCCATACTGGGGTGGGGGGGTGCTTGCAGTTGAAAGCACTAAGGTAGAAGGGAAGAGTAAGTTGAGTACAGGTTTTCCAGTCCTGAGTGAACTCAGCAGTTGTTCTGTAAGTAACAAGGTCTTCCAAGGAGAGGCTTTAAAAGATGGTGGCCATTGCAATATCTTGTGAAGAGCTTAAAGTTGAGTGGCTTTCAGGAGGCAGAGATAATCAGAGGGATTCTGGTTTATGGATCTATCAGGCCTTACCAAAATGGGCGCTTCAGGGTATGTGTGAACACATCCATGGAGCATCAGATTGGCACCTTTAGATTCCTTCCATACCTTATTCTCACCCTGTGGGTGCCATAAGTTAATAGATATTTCACAACTGATTTTCAGTTGTGACATTCAAGCAATGTTGGAACCATTGTAGGAAGTAACACTCATTCTGGCTTCCAGTTCACCTTGCATCAGGTAACCACAAGGTGAGGCATCATATTTTCCTGGGAACTTTGTAAAAAAAAAAAAAGTAAAAAAAAATTACACCTTCCCATTTGTGCTCTAGAGGGTGCTTAGACATAATCCTTTCCATCACACTGCAGAAATGGTGACAAAGGTGTGTCCTTTAACTTGCACTGATGCTGTGTTTAAGAAGAAACAACTGGATGCTGGATAACTGCTATGTAGAGTAGCCTTGGTTTTCTGTTCAAAAGAAATAGGTAATACTGTCAAGTGACTTAAACCTCTCCTGTCTCAGATTGTAAGCAATTTTCCTGTCAAAGTAGTTCTTCAGCAATAGTAAATGAGGAAACACATAAAATTAACTTGTGATAATAGTCTTTATGCAGTGCGATTTAGTTTAAGTTACTCAAAGTTAACAGTCATTCTTCAAAGGTGGCTTTATTTTTAAACATCAGGAATATTTTGCATTTGCAGGGACTGTAGAGGGGAAGAAAGCACTGTTGCATCTGGCCAGGCAGACCAATCCAACTGAGACAGCAAATGCAATTTCTTTTCCATTTTACCTCCTGCTCTGTGAACTGCTGTAATACAGGTGTTGTTCTTAGAACAAGGAACTGCCAGAAAGTAACAAATTCAGAATTTGCATGTATTATCTGCATCTGGCTCTTCCTTATTTTCAAGATGGTCAAGATGAATGCTTATTAGATTTAAATCTTGTGCTTTTCCTTGATTGGTTTTATTTAAATAACAAAGACCAGACAGTCCCTTAAGTAGCTGGATCCTTACTTCTGTTGAAATGGATTGTGTACAAAATAAATCATGCAAGTTCTTCACATAGGCTGATGCATGTATTGGAGCATTTGGTGCACCTGTAATAGAGGAAGTTCTTACATCAAAAAGACATGGGCTTTTACGTACGTACACTTGCACCAGAAGTCTTCAAGGCTACTATGGTTTTATTAACTTTAATCCATTAGCAGAGAGAATAGTTTGATGTGTAAACTCTTGAAAAAACATGCTGTAGGAGAAGACCAGGTATGAGAGCTGAATTGTGGCATAGAAATAAACATGTTCTCTCTCTGTCATGGATGTATTGGACCTTGATCAAATAATCTCCCTATGCCTAGTATATCAGAAATACTAATGTATGAAAGTGTCAAGTTTTGTGATGCTGCATTAATTGCTGTTTAAAAATGTTGTAAAACATGCAGTAGAGCTATCTTAATAAGTATAGGAACTCTGAATGCATGTCAAATGTGTAGAAGTCATACAGACATTTGTGTAATTAGTTCTCTTACAACCATCTGACCTTTTATTTTTGTTTAAGTGTATAGGGAAACTCATTTACCACTGAAACATAGCTATGTAACAGCTGAAAATCAACATCACTAAAGACAAATTTCATACCCAGCTAAATTACACAGAACGTTCTGTCTAGCAGAATAAAATTATCAGTTCTGGAACTTAACTGCAGGATGTGATTCTTTCCAAGAAGTCATAAATGCTTTTGTGCGCCAAGTTGACCAGCATGCTGACTCCTTTTCATTGCAGAGGCAATCTCGTCTTTCACTGAAGTATCCTAAGGCTGCTCAGCAGTGCGATGCATCTACTGCGTCCTAGCACTTCTCCCATAAACTGTGTGTGTCCTAACAGGACAGAATTTCAGATATGTAAGACTAAAGCGTGGGGAGACAGGCCATTTGCAGGTGTCAGATGTTTCAAGCAGGAACAGCTGTGCGGGGACTAGCAGAGGCAAGCAAACTGTGGGGAGGGTGGATGGTTTGTGCGAGGAAGAACTTTTAATTGGTTTAGCAAAAATACCAATTTTAGTGTAAACGCCCATTGTATTTAAGACAACGTGTGGAGGAGAAGTGAATTAGACCATAACAACTACTTGGCTGGGCGACTGAAATCACTTGGTGTTTGGCACTGTATTGCTTACGTGAGGGCCTACGGCATTGTCATGTGTTGCAGCTCATCTGTAGCCTGTGCATAAGTAACAAAGTTGGTCATCAATTTTTGCAAGGAAGCACACTGCATATTCATTTACTTTTCCTTAAGGGCCATCTGAGGTTGTTTTCTTTCGAGAACTGGATTTGAGCAGAAGGTTTGCAAATCTCCAAGGCCATGTGTTTCCAGTGCTCTGTTGTTCTTGRGACTGAATAGCATTGTTATCATCAACGTTTTCTTCAGCAGAAAATGTTTATTGTGTATTGTTAATTTCTCTTTCCATTCTTGTAATAACACAAAGTAGTTCAGGAAATGATAATGGCGTTCTGAGAAACTTCAATTTGCTGCTGCTTTGTCAATCTGCCAACAACCACCTGTAATGAAATGTGATCGGCCGTGTTCAAGGTCAAACCCTTGGGTATGACGATACSTCTGTCGTACCCTTGGGGGCACCGCAGCCATTTGAAAGGGGGTGCGGTGGATCCTATCATCAGGACAATTCCATTGCAAATCAGCAAAGCAGGGGCCCATACTTAAGCTATGCAGTCCGACAGTCCTATTGACTCCTAATTTTGCATGCTTAAAGTCAGCAATAATCRGTATATAACAGACTGCAGCATAGGGTAAAGCTATAGTAGATAGCTTTTCTGAAGGGTACAGAGGAGTCTTACCAATAGCAGTGTGAAACTCTGGGCAGCCTAACTTACACTGCTGCTGTAGCTAGAGTAGTACAGAGGCACTGCGGGTTTATATGGCCTCAAGTTGGGCCAGGGGAGGTTTAGACTGGATATTGGGAAAAATTTCTTCACCGAAAGGATAGTCAGGCATTGGAACAGGCTGCCCAGGGAAGTGGTGGAGCCACCAACACTGGAGACATTCAAAAAATGTGTGGATATGGTACTTCAGGACATGGTTTAGTGGACATGGTGGTGTTGGGTTGACGGTTGGACTTAATGATCTTAAAGGTCTTTTCCAACCTTAATGATTCTATGATTCTATATCTACCCAGCAGAATGCGGAGAGATGATAACAGCATGGCAGGGGTAGTGAAATGAAAAGTTCATGAAAATAGTTCATGAAAAGCATGAGGTAAGAATGAGCCACCAACAAAACCAGCAGGCAAACCCCTTTCCTGAGTGCAGTTTTCCTGGCAAGCTCCCCATCTCTTCAATTTCCACTGCTGCTGAGTTATTTTGGTACAGGAACTTATTTCCTAACATACTTTGCTGGAGTGGCCCAGACCTTTAAATTTGTCAGCCTGCTGCAGTCCTAAGAAAGAGTTTTTTTAATTACTGCCTGCTGGTTCCTTCTTTGCTAGTCAGCAAGTGTCTATCTTGTTATAATCATGTCTATGCATCTGGTTTTTCCTACTCCACAAAGGAGAGCTCTTGCATTAATGTGATAGAAAAGGGCAGCATTGTCAGCTCTGCAAGCATAAAAATGTGTAAGTTATGAGACAAATATATCCTTGTTCCTTTTTATTTGCCTTCTGATTTTGGAAGCTTTAAGGTTCGTTCATTTTTTCAAGGGTTTGTTACTTACAGGATTTTGTTTGGTTTTGTTCTTAAATTAAGAGCATGATTTTTTTCATATGTCATCTTGAATCATGTTAGGACGCGATTCTTTGTTTTATTTACTTTTGTAAAACAGTATTAATGCTCAAAGTGAAATTTAGCCTCTATACATCTATATGCCAGGTTCAAGCTTGTCAGTCTCAGATACCACAATAGGAACTAAATGTGGTCTAACCGTTCCCACTGAAATTCCTGTGAATTTCCTCATTGACTTTGTTGAGAGCAGGATTTGCTCCTATCTGGTTTGTATGAGCTGTATACGTGGGTTTTAATGGTTATAATGGTGTAGCAGATCAGCTTTAGGTTAATAAACTTCTCAAAGGGTGGATTTAAACTACAATGAGATGAAAGTAGATATAAGCAGATACAAACTCCATTTGACATGGTACCTGTRTATGTGGGCAGCATTATGCTCCCTGCTCGCTAGGCACTTCTGCGTTCCCCAGGTCTGCGCCATAAGCCTGAACGTTTGTAAGAGGAAAAGGAGTGTCTTCTGTCTGAGATGAGGCTTTCTTCCACAGACGGGAAGAAGTAATCGGCAAAAGTTTAGTAACAGTCCTGGAGCCCCTTCCTCATATTTTCTGCTAGTCCTTGTGGCGCCTTTCCTGATAATATGATGATCTTGAATGATACACAAAGCTGGTTGGCTCTGAACTTAAACGAGGAGTAGCTGGAAATGTAAGGTACTAGTGCTTGCTTGAAAGTAAACTCATCTCACTCGTTCCTAAGTGACAGTTCAGAATGTAGCACCCACAACCCGATGACTTCATAGCTTTTGCTTTAACAAAACCATGTTCTGTGCTGTGATACGCAAACTACAAGCAAGCTTTTGACAGATGGTATGTATTACAGGTAGGAGCTTTTGACTGATATGGGAATATAAGAATATTCTCATCTTCTTTTTAAATARTGTATGCCTCTTGCTGATGCTCTGGGATGGGAGCAAGGGCCTGCACAGACACACTGGAGCAATCAGAGAAGGAACACTGAGAGAGCACAGTCCTCCCCTTGCTTCCAAAATAGCATTTTAGTTTAAAACTGGCTTTTTTAAAATTAGCTTTGGTTCACCTYACAGAAGTACAACTAAAAGCAGTCGATGAAACTATAGTTTCATCCCTTCTCTGCTTTTCCTACTTTTGTGGTTTGTGTGTTTATTTCAATTACTAAAATAGTTTGCCACTTACCTCCCCTTGTCCAGCAGAAAGACRAAAATGCAAGAGTTGTGCATATTAAAACACAAGCAAGTATTGCACCATTTCTCCCACTGCACAAGAAGTTGCAGTTCTCTGTCCGCCCTCAGGCAGTAGTCCCTGCTACGTGTATYGTTCACTTGCTCTAATTGAGATGTTTTTGTAAGTAATGTTCTTCTAAGTCTTAACAAAGTTGATAATAGTATGAAACACAAATTATTTCTACACTGTAAGAAATCTAGCAGATGACTTCATACAACTTAGCTAAACTTTTTGAGATTGTTGTAAAGTCTTGTCCTGGTGACCAGGCTCAAAAGGACAAATATTCCCTACAAGCCTTTTCCCTTAATATGATTAAACAACTCCCTAATGGTGTGCCTCAAATCCAGCTGCAAGTATGTGGCTCTTACTGAGCCACCTGTGGTACTGGGGGATGACTTCTATGATGTTTGAAAGTTGTATGAGCCTCACAGTGGAGAGGCTGCTGATAGAAAGAGTGACTATACATATGGGCTGATGTGCTTAGTAATTAAAAAATAATCTTTATTATAACTTAAATGTGATAGGAAATATGGTGAGTACAAATGCCACAAAACTAAAAGCAAATAAAAATTTAAAAAAGAAAAAAAAAAGCGGTACAAAAGGACACCTTGGAAGAATTCAGCTGATGGGATAGGCATGGTATAAAAACCGTAACATGTTTATTTCACCTGCAAAAAGAGTCTATATCCCTCAGTAAACAAGTAAGCATTTTGAACTGTACAAAATGTACTTTTTTAATTAAAGGAAGAATATATATATTTATAAATATACAGATATGTACATTGTTGTAACATTCACAGTAAAAAACCCAAAACAAAACAACCCTTGCCTGCCAATGTGTTTGGCGCACAAGGCTTCCTTTTGATGTGAATTGTTTGCAATCTTTTCTATATAGTCTATGCAAATTTGGATACTTTAATTGACATCTAAATAGCATTTCATGCATAATGAACACAGTACAGGAACACTCTTCTGTTAAATTCTATTCACCTCCTCTGTTAACTTAAGGCTTGTAATGAATGGTTTGAAGCACTCGCTGTCTTTCATCCTTGCAGTGAGGGGGAGAAACGCATTCACTTCACCTTCTGTTTATTACTGCCTCCGAGGTCCACTTTAGTTTGTTCTAGTTCTTTATATTGAAATTTCTGTAGAAGCTACGATCCACTAATTAGAGTCTATGAAATCCCATCCTGCCTGCAACTTGCAGGACCAAATGGCTTTGGGGACTCATGCAATTAGCTGTATTCACTCCTTCTTCTYGGAATAAATAAACGCGCTTTACCTTTTCATTTAGTTTTCGGAAACCTACGTGATTGTTTGATCCCCCTCACAAATCTCTGAATTAATGATGGCTTGTTGCTGGAGGGCAAGAGAAAGGAAATAAAAGACCAGTGGAGGCATTTACAATGAGTCACCAAAGTGACACCTCCCAGGGTTTACATCATGCTGTTTCTGGAGGCAAAACTTGAAGAAACTTGCTCTACATTTCATTACTGAGACAAAACTGAGAAAGCCGAGTGGTGTTCCCTGCTGCTGGAGTGTTGCTGGGGACACGGCATGGAAGCAGACACTTCACTCGGGGTTGAAGAGAAAGCTTCTTTGCAGTCCTGCTCAGGTGGCCTCCTACTTGTCCATGTTAGATACAGTATCGCACGTCTCAAGCCTTCATGACAACTTCAAGGAAGTAAATGTAATAGTAAAATATATGAAGATGTCAAATTCTAAAAACTCACAGAAGTTTGTTGAGGCTGAATAACTGCAATTACATTATTTGTTACGAATCAGTCAAGAAAGTATTGTTCTTCAGCATCCAACTGTTCCATCATGAGCTGCAAAAAGGAGCCAATAGRAACTCTTGAACTGGATTTTTGCTTTTCCTTAAGAAGTCTGTAAATTGCTACATTTTGGGACATTCTCATAGAATTCTTCAAAGACTTCCTTCTGCTCCCCACACTGAAGTGCAGCTCCACCCTACTTGAATGACTGTTAAATGTAGGCAGGTTCTTTTCCACCTAAAATGCTGTGGCAGCTTCAGTTCCACGGCGGCTTCCAACTTTAACAAACTCCCGAGGAAATTTGTCCAGCTGTTCATATGCCAGTCTCCCATCTTCACCTGAATGCAAAATGTAAAAGCATAATAACATATTATATCATTGCCCTATAACATTTAAAATACTGGATTCTCTGCTGTTAGAAAGTACTGATCTGCCGGTAACTTCTTTCCCTTCTTAAAATTTCTTATGTTCTTGAAGGCAAATTCAGAAATTACTTGGAAAAACTAAGCGTGCTGTGAAAGCTCGCATTATTTTTTAAATTTTCTCTTGTAGTTTGCTTGTTTTATCTAAAGAAAAACAGAGGCAGACGTGGCTTGTATGATTAGATGACAGTATCTGTACACTTGTCTTACTAAATGACCTATGGTGCTTGTCAAGGTCTCAGCTGCAGCTGTGATATACTTGAGGCAGATGATGTTTATCCACTTCTACTTTGACAATATAAAGTTTACCCACTTTTCACTTCCTAGCACTTTAAAGAAGTGAGCCTAGCCACATCTTTACTTACATACCGCTGAAAAAGAGGAAGCAGTGTGTCTGCTAAATTTAGCTCTTTGTGTCTCTCAAACCCTTTTCTCTTAGGTACTGTCACCTATATGCACCTGAAGATAGCATTGAGCCTAGTGTGTTGAATTGACCATTAGGAATCAAAATGTTCTCTGTATGTCATCCAGAAGAATGGCAGCACAGTCTCCCAAAGTCTACAAAATTGTCCCTGGGCTAATTGTTTTATGACCTGAGCAATAACACGTCCAGCAGCAGAGTAAATTCTGCTGAACTGGTGAATGAAAGAGAGTGTGTTTGAAGAGTTTGTATAACTAAAATCACAGAGGGACACAGACCCATGGAGTAGAAACTCATGCTTAGCCTAAAGGCCAGAAAAATACAATTTTTCTGTGCCACTGAAGTATTGGGGCCCTGAAACTGTGCAGCCACAGCCACACGCTGCTACACAGCCAGGTTACAGGTTAATGAGCAGGGTATCTGTTGTCTCAAGGACAAAAGAAGGTCAATTCAAGGTGCCTGAGGTACTATATGAAGGAGTACTTGCAGGCTAGGGTCTGTCCAAATAAGCATATAAAGAAAATTTAGATTAAATTAACTCTTTGCAGTGCTAATGGCACTTGAGAGGGTGATACTGGCGCTACAGGGGTGATAGGAGAGGATCCCCAAGAGGAGGGTGTATGAGGCACAGCAGGCAGTGTGCTGGTCCTGCCTCCTCAAGGCTGCTTGGTTTTCAAATTCATTATGAATTATTTCTGTTTGTCAACTTCTCCTTTGCTATTTTTCCTCTTCTACTTCCTTCTCCAGACTCGCACAATTCAATTTCTCTCTTTTTGGTCCATTTTCATTATTTTCAAAATGAATTATTTCTAAGAATATATATTTCCTAACCTGTCTGAGTCTCTAGGTAAAAGTTTTGTTTCCATTTAGTCTCACATTTGTATAACTCAGGTGTCTGACACGCTGCTCTGTTAAAAAAGAAAATGAAATAATGTTCTAAAACAGGCAACTCACCAAGTGAGAGCAGGGTTTCGGATGCCACTTTTCTGATCTCTTCGTTGTCAGACTGGCAGAGCGTGACCAGCATTTTAATACTCTCGGCAGCCTGGGAAGTGCAAAGAGAACCGCATTAGCAGCGCATAGTACACCACAGTTTTATTTCACAGCCTTGCGTGGAAATAGTGACTGTCCTCTGCACTGCCCTTCCTACTCCAGGGGAAGGGCTTTGGTGGGGACATGAGGAATGGGGTTTCCCTGAGGGGGAGCATCAAGCAGAAGGCATATTTTCTGCTGTCAGTGTGGACCCTTTCTAATTTTCCTACCCTATGATGTGCTGCCTGCRTAAGTCTGGCTGACCAGCTACGTCTGCCTCTTCTGACCGTAGGCTGGGTGATGAGCCATGGGACAAGAGCACAAAGGTGCCAAGGCACGGGTACAGCAGGGAGAAGAACAGGAGACAGGCGGCGAGGGAATGAGCATGTCCAGCCTGGTAGGTCTGAGAAGGCTGTTCTCACCAGCCTACCCGTATCTACAGGGGCGTGCAGGCTGGCCAGCCCAGTCACTTCACCGCAGGCTCCTCACTGACACCTGCACTCACCAACAACATTTCCACATTTTTGCCTTGCCTCTCCTATTTTGGGAAGAAAGCAAGGAATAATCCTGTTCTATGCTACAAAAATGTCAGGCCTTTGCAGGGAGCAGCTGTCATAGTGTCTCTGGCAGGCTACTTAATACGATAAGAGAGATGAGTAAAGGAAGGGCAGGTACTGCCCCGGTGTGATGCTCTGAGCCACAGAGCCAGGATTTGTATGAGCCTTGTTGGTTTGAGGGGCACAGGTCTGGTCTAAAATGCTCTGAATCAGGGCTTAGCTACTGCAGCCATTAAGTCTCACCATCCTGTCTGGAACATGGTTGCTTGTGCTTGACTTGGGGCAAGTCTGCAGTGGGTGGGTACTAGTGACTACAGCTCGAACACTGATGTGAGTGACGGGGCCACAGCAACACAGATGCAGAGTGGGACCTGGTGCAGCCGACGTGGTTTGGTGTGGATGAGACTACCATTGGGGTAGCTCATCCATAGTCACCTATCAGCTGGAGCATTCCCATCCTTGAAATAATATCTGCCAGAAAGGCTTCAGCTTTTTATCTGAAGATACCAAGTGATGGAGTTGCTTTCCCTCAGTAGTTTTTTTTCCCGGCAATTGCCATTCTTACTGTTCAAGATGCACCAGAGCCACACTGCTCACATTAAATGTGTCTAGCCCCAGTTCCCACCACTGGTGCCTAGTCTGCCTTCTCCCGAGAGATCAAAATCCCCGCTGCGCCCTGCGGGCAGCAGAGGTGTAATGCCCCTCACCGTTGCCTCTCAGTGATTCCTGCCAGCATCTTGTTCAGGGGAAAACATTTTTTCTGTATTTAAGCAGTAGTGGATTATGTATTGGATGGTATCAGTTCTGGCTGGGATGAAGCTACATTTTAGAGCTCTCTTCTCCAGGGGACAGTTTTGAGGGAGAAATAGTTGGTCCGTGGTGGGTCTGTCTGATGGAACATGTTTTTTTGGCTCAGCATCCCGTACCAGTCGGGCTTAGGCAGCTGCTGTTTCCCGTGGCTCTGTACAGCCAAAACAAAAGCAGTGTTTTTCTTTCCTGTCATGGGCGTGCAGAAATGGTACCAGACACTAGCTGAAGCTGTAGCACCCAGATGTACCAGCCATTTGTCCGTATGGTTTGTACTCGCTGCTCACAGCCGCTCTGTGTGGTGTCACAAAACCAGCTATGACCTGTCTCTCCCTTTCTTTCCTCCCAGTGCAACCCACGTGCATTACAGCTAATTTTATCCTGGGAGAGGATGATTTTTTCCGCCTCTCAGTCAGTACGCCGCAGATGAATAATTTTTTTCTCTGTGATGTGGAAATAAGACTCCTAAAATCAATATGAGAGGGAGGAAAAGATAAACTTCATCATCATCACAGAGCCTGGCTGTTTTTGAAATGAAGCTTCTAAACCGTTCCCAAACAGCACAGTATCTATAAAAGGATGCAGTGCAGCAATGCAAAACAAAAGCGCTGCTGCTGCTGCTATTGCAATTTCTATTTTGTCATTTGTACCTCTCAGATGTCCTTTCTTTAAAGTAAAGCCACAACTGAATTCCTTGTCTCTTACCTTGAGGTATCTTAGAGCCAAGCAAGCTGCTTTCTGCAGCTGGAGGTTGGGCTGGGTTAGTGCTTCACAGTAATAAATCAAGGCCTGAAAACAGATAAAGAAGAGTAGCAATGAAAATGTCTGTGCCTGTGTGGAGCAGAAGGGTGGCGCGTGGAGGCATCGCTACCCTGCTAAAGGGAGAGGGGTTGCAGCCCGCCTCCCTGACAGCGAGCGTGTGGGACGGAGAGGCACAGCCCATGCTACAGGTAATGCGGTGGGATAATTCCCTACAGCAGATCCAGGCCAGGCCACTAGTTACAGCTTAGTAGTCTCAGGCCAGCTTTTGGTGAGGAAAAGTTCACGTTAAAGTGAGCAGCACAAGCTGGCACCCTTGAGAGCCTTTCTGCATAAATCRCCAAAGAACTTTAAATGGGCCTTGCGGTCTAAATAGCTCCAGAGTTGACCCTTGAGATGGTCTCTCTAATGTAGGGATAGCAATGAACAGGCTGGGATGGACCCCAGGGGAACTGCAAATAACTATTACAAGGTTAGCGTGAGCTGCTAGACCAGCTTGGTCCTAGAAATTAGTAGCTATTGTTGAGCAAACAAAACCAGTGTGAGCAGCAAATCCTGGTGGCCGTTGGCTGCACAATGAACTTCTCTGCAGCATAAGGCTGCATAATGCCCTCATACAAGGCACCGTGTGGTCCTCCGGCAGCCAGTGAACCAGGTGTCAGCTATACACGCCTGTCCCAGGAGAAGGTTATGTTTTCCCTGAGATGCTGCCTCCGTGAAGCTGGGGAGGGGGAAGGATGGTATGAGATACCAAGAGGCTGCAAAAATGAAGGATGAAGCGGGAGGGCAAGCAAAGAGGAGACTGGATCAACAGAAGAACAGGAAAGAGTGAGCTCCTTTTTCTCCTCCCTCTGCCTTCCTTCTGCCACTCTTCCAGCTGCCTTTTCTTTAACTCCCTCCTGACAGGGAACAAGAAGGATAGTAGGGAAAGGTCTGCTATGAAAGGGTAGAAGCCAACCCCTCATTTCTTCTTATTCCTCTTCTCCCTTCTCTTTAATTTCTGTGTAATTCAGCCCTGCTTGTTGCCTTTGGTATCTGTGATTGACTCAAATCTTAGATCTCACAGCTGAGCTGTGTTCGCCCAAGGCAGTCCATCCCCTCCAGAAATGGTGGGAGGTCCCATAGATGCCAGCCTCCTTTGGGAAAGAAATAAAAATCTCAGACCTACGTCTTTGTGCGTTGATGATGCTGGGGACTGTTGCCTTGAAGCCTTGGACTGAAGCCAAGTCTGAGACAGGCCAGCAGAAATGCTGAAGTGTGGAAGATAGCTGGGGAGCACAGCACTCAGTATTTGCAGAGTTTTGGTTAGCACCTGTTTAGTGTAATGACAGGTGGAAGCAGACTGGCATAATGACAGAAACAGACCTGCATGTCTGCAGAAAAATTAGACAGGAAACCCCCGTGGATCAGCTTAAATCAAGCTTGGAGCAATTATTTTATATGCGTAGACATTTGAGACACACAGGCAGAAAAAATGTCATGATTATACAGGTCTCTTATGTGATAGGTGATTTTCTGCCACTTACCTTCTCCCTGAAGTGCCTGTTTTCTGCGGTAGCTGTCAGAAGTGATGCCACAGTCTCACTGACTTCATTTTTATTTTCATTGAGAAGTAAAGCCAAAGCTCTCAAAACTTCTTGCTGTGGTGGAAGGTTATTGGAGTTTATTTTGGCCACATTTTGCTGCAGTTTTCCATCTTTCACTGACTGCAGCACCTGAACCACAGAGGCTAGAAGTACAAGAGGAAGGTCCTTGTTACTTATTTTATCCTCTCGATATTTCAGATTGCTTCTTTCCCTGCTAGCAATCCTCAATTTTTACTATACACACAAAGGACATGAAAAATCCACATCTGAGCAATTGCTATGGATCCATATTGTGGTGTGTTTGCATGGGGAATTGTCTGGGGGTTTTTTGTTAAGTTGGGCGGGTTTCTCAGATGTTCTTCCAAAGGAGGAGATGAATAGATGGGGTAGGTGGGACACTGCGGCACTTACACCTACCCAGAGTTAAGGGCCTACCTGTCAAATCTTCACTTGCTGCTGGAAGACGTAAATCCTCCCTATAACAAGTGAAACCCAGTATTGTCAGTGTATTGCTTTCCAGGGCATCATTGTGAGAGCTTTTCCCAGGCAGATTGATGTCTGCCACCAAGAGCCAGGGCTGATGTGTTTCAGAGGTGGGCTGAAATGCCTTTTTCCTTCCAGGTTTTTGAGCAAAAGCTCCCCAGTATGCCCAACTAAAAATGAAAACTAGGCAAGGTTCCTCAAACTCCCTCTCAAATAGAGAAGAAGAAAACTTGGCTTGCCAGGGATTGCAGTCTAGCACGCTCTGTGGAGCGTCTGCTTCTCTCTTTAGCTCTCGGTGGCAGAGCCTGCCAAACACTGAGGTGCTATGGTCCCTTGGCTCCTGAGAAGAGCTCAGCACTTCAGAGGGTCTCTCCATAAAGGATAGTGAAAAACCAGAATGTCATTCAAGCTGCAGGCACAGAAAACTTCCCAGACCTTGAGCCCAGCCCACCACCATGAGCCATTTCCTAAAAACTAACTCTTTCAACATATTTTTTTCCCATTCAAATGTGGAAATAGAAATGACTGAGTGTATCTGCATCAGCTCCTTTCCCTTGATATGTACAACTGTTCAGGTGCATTCAGACTTAGTATCCAAGGCACTTCCTTGCCTCCTTTCCCCCTTCTTCTGTAAAATCAGCCGCAGGGATGAACTGTTTTGTGCTGAGCTCAGAAGGACACGGATGTACTCCCCCGCTAGCCGCCAGAATTTATATACCCTACCTTCTTTTGCGAGCTGCAGCAAATAGCTTCCAAGGTCATTAACACTGTGGCTGGCAAAATAGTTGTAATACTGAAAGACGGTGATAATCTCGGAGGACATGCTGGAGTAGAGGACGGGCTCCGTCCGGTCCAGGATCTGAGACACCAGGATCCTGAAGACTGCAGGCAGCCGCAGACAAAGGGATGCGTTAGTGAGAGCAAAAGCTGCTGGCAAAATGCCGCAGTCCACTTCAAAGCCAGAAAGAAACGTATTTGCAAAGCCAGATACTTCTCAACATTTCTAACCTCAACTGTGGTTAGGTTAGAAGCTAGACAGACCTCCCTGTCTAGCTCTCATCATCAGATGATAACTTTGTAAGTAAGAATGAACCTCTGCCAGTTTACGGACAGCTAGTGCAGCTTCCTATCCGGTACAGGATCCTTTCTACCCAAACAATATCCTGAATCGCTAAACACATAGCCACATGCACTGCCAGTTACATCTCCGTGATGCCACTGGAATAGGGGAGATGCGCACAGAAGCAGGATTTGGCTTTGCTTGTTTTTACGTTCCTGCGTGCGCATGTGGCACGCAGAAAGCTAGTCTGAGGCACTGTCTGTGAGCGCTGGAGCGTGGAGCAGGAGGAAAAACACTGCCCTGGGGAGGCATCTGCAGTGCAGGTGCCCATACCTGAGCAAGTCATCCTACATCCCCGTTCTAGCCCAGGGAGAGCGAGTCAATGTGGTACATCTCACTCCAAATAGGAACCTACATTCAGATAGACTCACTTGGATGCACATTAATTCCATCCCAGTGACCTGTAATGGGGCATGGACATTACACAGAAACATAAAATTAAGTGAGAGGATTCCTACTTCCCTGAATCACGTACAAACCTGTWTTTGGGAATAAACTTACTTTCCGATTAGCTTATAAACCTTAAAACAATGTTTTCTTTTCTGCTGACCTCACCTTTTTCTCCTATTCTGATCTGATTATTTTGGGCCAAAACTGTTTCAAGTGTTGCAGCATTAGTTTTCAAATGAGATCTTGGAGCCATGGCCAAACAGACCTCCAAGGGGTTGGAAAACAAAGCAGTGAATGTTGAGTAAAGCCCAATACACAACTGTTCTCCGTTTTGATGACCGACACGCTTTTTTTTGCAGCAGTTGGTACCTGTTTCTGCAAGTCCTGGACACTCCTCATTTACTGTGGTGGCAAAATTGATATCCAGCTGCTTCATCATCTTGTCTGCAGATGTGTGATACACTCCTGAAGGGCCAGTACACTTCATCCAGAAAGCCAGCAGCGACAGCTTCTTGTGGAACTCTGGAATCGCTGGAGGAGAAAACAAAATGAACGATGAAACAAAGCCGTGCTGGAAGCATCGACTTCCAGAAGAGAAAAGATGGTAAGAGTGGAGGAAATCTCACCCCAGCCCACGGGTGGACAGTTACTGTTTGGTGGGTCACCCTGTGCCATTCCCTTCACAGAGCTTGATCGTGTGCTCACCCCAAGCTTGTGACATGTTTTTTCTGTTTCCCATGGTAGGATGTGAGAAAATTTGCTCCTGATTCAGTTCTGGGCACTGATGCCTCATCCTTTTAAATACCATGAAATACTAGGGGAATACTGCAAATGGTCTGCACAAGACTAGACCCTGTCCTAGCACCGCTCTGTGGCCTTGGGTAAGTCACTCAACTTTGCCTCAGTTTTCTGATAAACAAAGTAAATACACCATGGTATATTTACCTATCCTGCCAGAGTGTTCACAAGGGTGAGTAATTGTTTGTCGAACTCTTCCAAGGTTTTAAAATAGATGAAACAACACCACAAATATCTAAATAGTTCTCCACAGAGATGACTAGAAAGTCTTTCCGATAAACCATTCGAGGAGMTGTATTGTGCATCTGATAGTATAAGGCAGATCCTGTCTTCCCTCATGAAAGAAAGGTGGAAGATTTTGGCTCTTCAGAGGTCGCAGCATCCCCACCCCACCGCAGCAATGACCTCTGTGCATCTTCTGCACATCAAGCAGGATAAGGATAAGTCTTTTCTCACCTGCTTATTTCTGGATACCAGTGCTGAAGATAAGATAGATAGAATAAGGCCCCTGACCAACTCTTTTGACTACTACATCTGCTGGTAACTGTGAGTCCACCTTACTATGGTGGCATCTCCTGCAGCGACGGTGAGCTCTGCACAGCGATTATTTCAGCAGGCATGCGTGCCCAAACAAACCCTTTTCAGAAGGAAACTCCCTAACTTGCCTCTTACCATCAGTAAGGGAGGTGATGTTTCCCAAGTTCTCAGTGCTGATCTCCGCGATATTCTCCATCACGAGGATCTGCCTGGACAGCTTATCCAGGAGGTCTCTTGCCACAAACGGTGTTTTACTGGAGAACACAATTTGCTGGTGAAGACAAATGGGAAGAGAGGAAAAGGAGTCATTGAACCAAAAAAAGAAAAAAACGTAGAAGAAAACAAAAACCTTCAAAACACCTAGCACCCGAAGAAGTGGCAAATTCATTGCCTGGAACCATGGGATCTCCCTAACTTAAAAAGATTTTTGTCTCTGGGTTATTTTATGGTCCTGGTTGGTAGGCATTGTTGCTTATATCTTTAACATCTGCATCCAGATCCAGGCACTTGAGTATCCAAACAGCCATTTGCATAAGTAATTTCTGATTTATACACTCTGCAAAAGTAAAAGAATCCATCATCATATGCCTTAAAGCCAGAAAAGAATATTAGTCTGACTTTCACATAACATACGGGCTGTGGACTTTCAGGACATACCTGCCTGGAGGCAGACCACAGGTCGCTCTTTCTCCACTCCTTTTCAGCCCTTATCAGCTACCCAGGTGCCTTTATTGATTTGGTGGTTTCGCCTTGCTAATACTCCCTGCTGCTGACATCCACACTTTTTCACTTGTCCACATAAATATTGTTCATATCAAGTCTGCTCCGTGTGTGGACGTAGTTCAAACTTGCCTCCCCCAACTGCATATTTACTGTATATTCTTCTATTTAAGCCAAAACTCTCCCTTTTTCTCATACTTTTGAGTCAGCAGAGTGTCCAGTTCAGCACTAAGGGTGTTGGACTCAGGATCGCTCTGCATTGCTTCAGTGGGCCTTTGGGAAAATAAAGCTAGTTATATCTAAGATGGAAGAGGCAAATAATTGCAAAGAGGAAGTCGCAGTGTGTTTTGATTCGTCAGGAAAACCCTGATGCCCTCGCTTGCTAGAGTGGCTTGCTGGAGGCTTGTGCTCTGAAAAAAACCCTCTAAAAGGTTGTGCTAGTTAGTTGTGAGCATGGACAGACAAGTTCGATGTCCCGGGGGGCTGTCATGTGCTGCCTTCACTGTGTGTGTTGCAGAGAATCTCTCCACCTCACATGCAGAAATTCATTTTTGCTCTTGAACACTGCAGCCTTGTCTGGGGCTCGGTTAAACAGTGGGGCCACGGGCTTCTGTTTTACCTCTGAAGACATGGGCTGCCTTAACCAGGGACCGGTCTCATTGAGGACCTCATGGCAAAGCCAGTGGACGTTTGTAACCCATAGCAGGGACTGCCCCTGTCATCTGCTGCGCTGCCTGTCAGTCCTGCTGGGCAGCACCTACAAAGTGCCCCATAGTTTGCACGACAGGTCTGCTCCGAGATGGGCCAGGACGGAAACGATGGAGGCTTTTCYGGTATCACCTTCGTCCCAGCATGGCGGCTGTCCCAGCCCTGCGCTCCCACTGCCTCCCACGAGCAGCACTGACCTTGCCAGCCTGCTCATACCCCACGTTGCAGGCTCACCGATGCCTGCAGGGAAGGTTTTAAAATATGTGACCTAAATGAGCTGGTCCCGGTACCTGAATGAGCTGCGTGCAATACTGCAAGTGCTTAACTATGGTTATATCGAGGCTGTCATTCCCCGTGGTCAGGGGCAGAGGGCTGCCGGCCACGCTGGTGCCCACACCCGTGTCCTCGGTGAGAGCTTCGCTCAGGTGGCCTCTGGCTTCTGGGTGCTCCATCCTGTAACTGGGGAGGGATGAGGGAGGGAGGTCAATGCAGGGCCGACTGCCGTCGCGGCAGACACACGCACACACGCTCACTCAGGGCGACAAGCAATGAGCACGGCAGAAGAGCTGAAAGCCAGAAACCTCGCGATGAATACATCATATCGCAAAGGAGCAGTGCGGCCCTGGCCGGGCGCGGAAGGGCTGTACGCAGCCGAGGGACAGCTCTCTGTCCCCTGACTGGTTTGCCTTGAGCAATGCGATGCCCTCGCCAGCAAGCCCTTTTAACCCCCCCGTTACTGTCACTTGGTGGTGACAGTGTTTTCTCCCATCTCTTGGTAAATCATCTCCCCAGTCGCTCTGGATTAAGCACCATTACAATTTGTGCCATCCCAAGCACCGAGCTGCTAAGAACAGCTCTGTGCTTTCGGTGTCCTCCTGCTGCCAAATTTAATGCTCATTGACGAAGGAAAGGGAAACCACTGCTGGAGTAAGAGACATGATGTTTTCATATGCTGTTTTAGGCACAATGTATACAGCTTACTTTGCCAATCGTTTCTGTAAGAGCGTAAAGCTAGTCTCACTGTGTTTTAAATCATTATTTCCAACATTGTCTTGTTGTCCAAATGGTCCTCCCTGTGTTTAAATGCAAAGCCCGAGGTCAGTCCCCAGATGGCAAGTGTATTTGGCTGCAAGTTCAGAAGTTTCAACACTTGCAATCTTTACACTGAGTCACACACTTACACATCTAAAAATGGAAGCGGGAATCTACACTGTCCAGGGATGAGCCAGAGGGCAAAAAATGAAATTTTAACTTCTACTTTAACTTAAAAGATTTAGTTGCTTTCTAAGTTAGCTTATAACTAACTTAAATTTATGCAAAAGTGCCTGGTTAAAGCCAGATCCTTAAATCAATGCAGACTGCACTGAGCTCAGAGTGCCAATTTAGCAAGCAACACAATTTTCCAACTTTTAATTCTCACCAAGTCTTATTCTGTAAAGAGGATATGCAGTGAGATGATGGGAACTGCATGGTGGTTGCTTGTTTGCACTCAAAATTGTTTTAAACAGGCCACAATAAGCTGCGAGAATTATAGGTCCCTGGTTGGAAAGCGTGGGGTGGAAGGGAACCATGTTCTTTTCTTTTTTTCCCAGCTCTAGTGCTGCTTACGTGCCTGTTGGGCATCGTGTCAGCTCCGAGGATGCAAACATGCTTTTAGGATCTAATAATGATTGAAACACAGCATCTTAAGGTCACACAACAATGGCAGACCACGGCACAAACACCACAGCTTTTTTGTTTTTTGTTTTTTTTTTTTTCCTCAGAAAGACCAAAAGTGATGAAAGAAGGGCAGGTAACACGCAGGGCCATGAACAGAGTACCAGTCATCACTCTTACATTCCAAAGGAAACCTACACCATGCTGCTTAAATCTGGCCCTGTGTTATTGTTACTGACAAGCTTAATCCACTGCAAAGACTCATTCGGCTAGAGAGAAAAGACAAAGGGAGGGGGGAAAAACCACAGAGGGATTAGTAATTACATCCAAGGAAAGCCAGGTCCAAACCTATGTCAAGGAAGAGGCTCTGCCAGTATTGATGTCAGCTTAATTCAATTTACCCTTCTCCTTTGGAGGACAGATTGCGTATATTTGAACAGGAAAAAAATGATCCTGGAAGCTAAAGATTTTGTATGCAGCAGCCACGGGGAATCCCCTGACCCTATAAACTCATCAAGGATTAGTCAGTCTTCCTTGAATAATGTGTGCACCGGGATCCCCTGTTAGCGACACAGAGCTAGGGTATCAGTTTGGCGTAAGCACAGCTGGCRGTTACTACAAACTTACCTATTCTTCTCAATCTCAGTATCTGAAAATACTGAGTCTGCACCTCCTCCACCATTACAAACCTCCACACCACCACCATCCTCATCATCAAAGTCAGAGGTGTTCAGGAAATCAAAGCTTTCTAAAGCACTTTCAACTGTTAGACTTAAACTGGAGGACCTGCTTCGGCTTACTGCTGGCTTGCACTGCAAAGGCAGAACAAACCAATGAAAACCCCAGATATTAGCTACTACTGAAAGAAAAATAAAAAAAAAGGATAAAGCTTAAAACTTTCAAATTCTTCATTTTATTTTTAAAACTTCATTTTATTGGCTGTTTCATTTCAAACCTTCATATTCATAGCATATACAATCAAAGTGGAGAACTGGAAAAACCCTTCCCTTCCTCCTCCCCTCCCCATCCTATCCCCTCTCTTCCCCAAAGGAAAACCCTCAAAGGCAAAATTCAATGTGTTTTATAGAAATGAGAAGTACATCATGAATCCAAGTGACACAGCTTTCGGCATCATGCAAAAGGAGAGACGGCAATTAACGCACTGGAAGTTGAAAGGGGAAGGCACGTTCTACAATTGCTGTTCTAGCTACAGAAGCCAATTTATACATATCCAATGGCACTATCAGATTTATTCCAGACTAACTCCAACAGACCTTAGCCAGGAATGAATTTGGTCCCATATCTGCAGATTTATTAATGGGATGAGAGGACTTTTGTGGCCTTTGAAGCCACATGGCTTAACAAGGAAAAGCCAATCAGGCATCAGATTCCTAGGTGACAGAGAAAGGCAGTATTGTAACTCGGAAATTAACAGTGCTAGAGCAGGGGGAAGCCATCCTGCCTCACTGCTGGGAAGAAATGCGACTGAAGCCCTGCTGTTGCTGTAGGAAGCATCAAAGGCCCTGGTCCCATGTGGCGATTCATCCAGACATGCCCAGAGTTGCTTCCAAGGTCACCCTGCAGGATCAGATGTAACTTGAGGGATCACCTCCATTGGTTTGTGCAATGACTTCAACACCTTTAGCGCTATGTCATTATTTGACCAGAAATGGCCAGGAGCCACCGGTGACATTCCACAAGCCACATCTTCCAGTCCCAGGCAGGAGCCAGGACTTTGTCTCGGTTTGTAGAAAGAAATACATTGGCCTCTGAGTTCAGACTCAGCACCAGCTTCTTAGAGCTGAGGAGGCTTGAAGTTTTGTTTCCAATTAATTTGCACACAATATTAATGCTATAATGGTCATATGTTAGCACTTACRATGCCTGACACCTTAAACTGATCGTACAGTCATTAGCTGATCAAACACACTTCCCAACACCTCTGTGACACAGGTGGATGCTGCACCTCGCCTCCTCTGTGGCGTTGATGGTTTTAGCTACCATTTCTTTCAGGGCTGGTAGTGCAGCTTCTTCAGGAAAAAGCAAACAGCAACATGTGGGCTTCTCCTTTTCCCTGCCCATCTGATATTGCCAAGAGAGATTTCTTCATCCACAGCTGGATTCCAGCTCAACCTTTTTGCATGGGGAGCTGGCAATGCTGAGTGCTGGTCTGCAAGCTGATCAATAGGCGGCACACAGACATAAAGCAGCTCTGGAAAAGGCATCCTTCTCCGGTGTGCAGGAGTCCTGTCCTCACATGTCCGTCCTCTCTCTTCCCCTCCCATCCCATGTCTGTCTCTTTGTAACTTCTGATAAAAGGAGTGTAAATAAACAGTCTCCATTGTCCCTCTGCTGTTAGGATAGTTGACCTCTTTGTACAAGCTGCAGAGCAGCCAAGAAGTTAAAAAATAATAGTAATGGTAGCTTTGCCTGCTTGAACCTCCTTGGGAAATAGTGCAAGAAACAGGGGCTGCAGGCTCTCAAAAATGCATTTAATTTGGGAAAGTACCACGCAGCTGCAAACACCAATGGAAACAAAGATGTTAACAAAGTTTATTTGTAAAAAGATAATGGTGAAGGATAAATGTTCCCCTCCTTCCTCCTCAGCCATGTTTTTAAATGATGAAGCTTAAATGACTAGCAGACCAACTTGCATATGAATATGAAGCATTTGAAATGATTATTTCCCATATCATGCTCTTTGCACAGTAACGCGTCATGGGGGAGATATGAGTCACAGTGATCGGCAGTAAACATATTAGCAACGCACATGCAAAACCCTTTTCTTCTTTCTAATTTTCAATGTTACGTCCATCCTGGTGTAATAACAGGATGTCTCTCATGTTAGAAATGGATGGGGGAAAAGGAAAAGGCTTGGAAAAAGCCTAGGTGATGTGGGGATGGCAACCTTCAGTGAGACTTGTGCTTCTATATCTCTTTGGCAATTTAGAAAATTCAGCTTCTATGGCTACAAGACCTGATCCTCAGCTGGCGTAGTTTTGCACAGCTCCACAGAGTTCAGGGGTAGTATGCTAAAATACTCCCACTGAGGATGTGACCCATAGATTTTAAAGACAGAAGGTTGGTTATAATCTGATCTCCGGTATGGCACAAGCAACGGGTTCACCAGTGGTCTCTTCACAAAAGGGTATAATTTAATTACCCCTCTGCCACTGCACCTTTTTCTCTTTCCCCCAAGTTTCCAGTAGATTAAAAGATCCATTGCTCAAGGATACAAGGCTATGATAAGCCCATTACAGACAAGTTTAAAAATGCAACACTGTGAAAGGATGCTCTAAGCAGGAGCAAATCTACTGCTACTAGGGAATTTTACTGATCTCCAAAAACCCTACTTTGATGTTTGCAAGGCAGGGAAGGAGATTCTACCAGCTCAGATTTTCTTTAGGGTAGTATTTTCCGAAAACGTACTCACTTTTAGGATGTCATCCAGATGCATCACTTCTTGGTCCAGGTCCTGAAACTCTTTATACTGCTCTTTATGTGGCTCAAGAGCTAAGAGAAGCCCTTGCAAGGCTTCTTCAATGCTTCCGTCAAGATAAGACTTATATCCTTCTGATTCCCCACTAATTGATCCCTCACATGGCAGCCTTTCTGGGGTCATGGGTGCCTCTGCTGACGTAAGCCTTTTTACCAGCTGCTTCGTGATGTTGCCCTCATAGGTATCCAGCTCCACAGGCTTGAGCTCTGAACCTTCATCTGTGTCCTGTAGGAGAGACACCGGGACGCTTGGCTCTCTAAAGACACGATCGCTCCCAGCATCAGAGTTTTTTTGGCAAACTTCAGGAGCTGCCCTTGGGGTGGCCTTGTTCTCAACCACTGCTCCCTCTCCCTGGGACGGCAGGTCCTTTGGCTCAACGACAGAGTCTCTGCGGGAGTCACTGCTGCTACAGTCCAGGCTTGAGCTCTTGGAGGACTTGAGAGCTCGGTGCTGGATGGGGGTCGCAGTGATGTCAGGGCTGGAGCTGATGTGAGCAGAAGAGGACTCTGCTGCATTGGCAGGGGGCACGCGGTCTTCGTAAGGCAGGTCGCCAAAAGTGAAAGAAAGAGGTCGCTTCTCGGTGGTTGCTGTTCCATTTTCAAAGACATCATCTGGCAAATTTGACTGAAAAGATAATAGAGAAAGAGAGAAAATGTTTTTCATGTAGCACTGGAAAGAGATAAAAAATACAGTATGTGCCCGGGAAAGAAAAATGCAAGGAAAAAGATTAAAGAAGCATTCAAGACTTGAGAGATGGGGGAAATATTTCAAATCCAACTTCTGCTTTCATCTGGCATGGCTCCTGATTTCAGCAGGAAAACTGCTGGAAAACTTGGGCTCAGCTTCTCTCTGATAAGCAGAGCACTCTAGGAAGTCCCAGAACAGAGACCCAAATTCTGCTCGTCCCATCAGATTCCCTCAGACAGCATTTCCACTGCACTGCTCTAGTTCCTGCAGCATGTCTCTTTTTAACAGGGTTGTACTTAAGCCACCTTGGCTACATTTTTGTACCCACTATAGATTTTCATTGTATGTATTTTCTGACTTCTAAAATAGCAATCCCTAAAATTTAACACAGTTTGCTCCAAAAGTTTCTCTAGTGTCATGGCATTTTAATGGTGATATTACTATGCTATTTATTTTCTTTTGAAAGTATGTTCTGCACGTGGCATGGATATCTCTCTAATAATTGTTGAACATGAGTTACATAGGAGTCCTGTTCAATATGAGTTTCTGCCGAAATGGAACAGAAGAATTTGTGTGGTGGTGTATTGACCAGGACGCTGATCCTTTAGGAAGCAAAAACAGCATATACACACCCAAAAATGATCACAGCATATACATATGGAAAAGGGCAATGAAGCTGGTGAAGTGTCTAGAGAACAACTCTTATAAGGAGCGGCTGAGGGAACTGGGGTTGTTCAGCCTGGAGAAAAGGAGGCTGAGGGGAGACCTTATTGCTCTCTACAACTACCTAAAAGGAGGTTGTAGCGAGGTGGGTGTCCGTCTCTTCTCCCAAATAACTAGCGACAGGACAAGAGGAAATGGCTTCAAGTTGCACCAGGAGAGGTTTAGATTGGATATTAGGAAAAATTTCTTCACCGAAAGGGTTGTTAAGCATTGGAACAGGCTGCCCAGGGAAGTGGCGGAGTCACCATCACTGGAGGCATTCAAAAAACGTGTAGATGTGGCACTTTGGGACATGGTTTAGTGGGCATGGGCATGGTGGTGTTGGGTTGACGGTTGGACTTGATGTAGAGGTCTTTTCCAACCTTAATGATTCTATGATTCTATATGTTCATCTCTCTGACTGACCTATGGGGCAAAATCACTATAGGAGTCACAACCTGCCTATCTGACCTACAAATCTTGCTTTGTTATGAGGGCAACTCATGGAAATGCACAGCACAGATGAAAGGCAACTACTATTTTGCTGACAATTTGCTGGAAAGAACTGTAGGCATTCACATGTTGGTAAGGTGCATAAGGTTAAAGTGTCCAAAACTTGCATCTTTTTTTCCCAGCACTATTAGCAGCTTTTTTCCCTAAACATAATTATACTGAAACGTTCATTTCTTCTTTCCCCTGACATCAGTATACTTTTAGCATCTGAAAGTCATGTTACTAGGCAAATGTATAACATCAATCAGTGTAGCAGGCCTTTTTTAAGAATACCATGGTGGGTTGTATTCCTGCCCTGCTCTCCGCCCACAGATAGTTGGCTTCCGATCATTATCCCTGTACAAACCAAGAGGAACTTTGATTTAATGCTAGCAGCATGGGCTCTCACAGTCATGTTCTCCCCTCTAATCAGTCAGCAAAATGAGTGAGTTGCAACAGAGAGCAACACATGAAGCATGCGTGGGAATGGAGATGCCGCACAGGGACTGAAAAATCCTTCACCAAAAACGAAAACCAGGACTCACATATAGCTCTAGCCCTGCTTTTGGGCTTAGCCTGAGCGATGGCAGGTCACTAAAAGAGCGACTGCGACGAAGCTTGTCAAAGAAAGTGTCTTGCAGAGCATCTAAGATTGTCAACTTTGGCCTGTCTTGCAGGGGATGCAGCCATTTCTTCAACAGTTAAAGCAAACAGGGTGTGAGGCAGGGCAAGTTAAAGGAATGCTTTGTAGCAGAGTACTAAATTACAGGCATGGGATGCAGCACTTCTAAAATTCATATCTGTACAGATGGCCTATCCAGCTTAATACACAGTCCTGATTAAGCACTCAGAATTTGATTCATGCAAAATGTAAGAGCACCTTGTGAATATCTTCAGTACTGGGGCAAATTTGACCACAGGATGCATTAAAAATACTAGTGCTATAATGGTTGTTACTGTTACAAAATGAACACACATTTCATAAAGATTATTCAAGTATTATAGCAGTCAGGCAAGAAGAATAGGTATGCAATAATTGGCCACATAGTTTCAAAGATGCCAGGATCATAGCCACCTTTTAGGATTAGCAGCTAGGAATGCACTTGCTTTAGAAGTATTTGTAAGGGTAACCTGCTGGAACCAGGGGATAAAAGCTTAGACGTGTAAAGCAATGAAGTGTTTGCAGTGTTTGAACTGCTCTAGGGCTTCTCATTACATAAACATGAAGCCAAACAGAGCTTACAAAGAATGAGTGGTCCTTGAAGGTTGGCGTTTCTGGAGTGCCTTGGCTGTACATGGACATTCTCCTCTGGAGAGCAGATGCCTTGCTCACATTTCCTGTGGACGGGGTCAAGTCTTCAACATCAAAGGGGCTATGGACACACAAGCAGAAAAAAAATGGTTGTTAGGCTGAGCGAGAAGGAATTTCAGGTCCACGGAAAGGATTTTTGAAAAGGTGGTTTATTAGCACATCAAAACCCAGAGGTAGCAAGTTTTTTAACAGAAGTGTTTAAAAGAAAATGTTGTTAATTAGACAGCAGGCTCAGAAGTGTGGTTTTCAGTTCTGATAAAAGTATTCTGCTCTCAGAAATCATTTATGTAGCGTCGTCTGATGTTATTCTTCTCACATGAAAAGTATTCTTGGATTTGAGCTGACAAGTGTCACACATACTAATGCGAAAGGTGCTCTACCATTAATAGAGCTGTTGCATTATAAAGGAAACCAGTAGCTGTTATTGCTGGCTTCGTGTTTATTGCATTACAAGAAACAGCATACATGACTGTAGAAGCTAAAAGCATCAATGCTTCTTCAGAAATGACAGTTACCAATTTTATTAAAATGCCGTGAGAATTGGGTTTGCATCCTAACACCATCAGCTTACCTATGCTTACCAATGCAGATGGACAATGCTAGGAGATTTCCCACCACCCTCAGGCCATGTATGAAGTCCATAAAATCCAGCTTTTAAAGATGGACCACTTCTGAACTTGGCTAGGCTAGCATAAATCCAGGGCAACTCCACTGAACATCACACTAATATGACAAAGAATTAATGAATATATAAGGACTGAGTTATGTCCCTTTCTTGAGCTTGAGGAAGAAGTATATACTTCAGTCAATTCTATGATCTCTCATCACTATCTGTTTCACACGTCTCGTAATGTCAGTACTCACCACACCTATTGTAACAGCTGGAATAGGCACAACTAAGAAACTAGGCACAACCCCATTTGCCACAGGTGCCACAGGAATACTGTGGCTCACCATGAACTATTTCTCATCTCCCAAACTTGGGCCACAATTCTTTCCCCACCTGCCTCAGCAGAGAGCAAAAGGGAGAGAAGAGACCACATGGACCTTTTCTCTTTGGTTGAATTTTTACAACTGCTTGACCCAGTGACCGACCGACTGACCGACCAACTGACCAGCCAGCTCTACTTACTACCAGGTGATTTCAAGGTTCAGCTTAATTGTGCCAAGGTCGTTAATGTCTACTGCAACCACCTGAGGCCGAGCTGCAAACAGGTCTTTTGTCTCACAGGTAACGCTTCCCACAAGGATGTGAGTAGCAAGTCCTTTAACTTCTGTGACCTGTAAGAGACAAGAATAGGATATCTAGGACCACACCAGGCATTGCAATCCTTAATTACAAGGCGATGGTTTTGATTTTCTGGCCTGGCCCCCTTCCTAAAAGGCTTCTAAAATACAACTATGTTTGTTGCATCTTCATAACTTATTAGGAAAATTCAGGTTTATTTTTTTTAAATAAATGCATAGTCACATATGTTCATGCTTCTATGTTTTCTTTATATTTTTATGGGTGTCAGAAGAGAACAATCATACTGGCTCAGACCAAGAGGCTATCCGACCTTGTATTTGGTCTTTTGCAGTGACCATAAGCAGAGCCCAAGGGAAGAGTAGGAACAGGGAGAGAATATTGGATGTTTTCCTGTCTAATATTCTCTCAGCAATTGACAATTTTCATGTCAGGCAATCTCCTGATGTAGCTGGCTTACTTAGTAATTCCCAAGGGAGCCCTATTCTATGTATTTGTCTCCTGTAACTCTGGTGCAATGAGGGGATGGAGCAGTGATGGAAAGACTCCAGTTTAGGAGGAAAAGTCGCTGCTGATTGCTAGGAGTTGCGAAAGTTTTTCTTTCCCTGGGGGACAGGGCACGGAGCCAGAGGGACTTTCATTAAGAAAATTTGGGAACTGCTGCACTCTAGCAAGCTGCCAAAGTCGGAGTCGTTTTTCCACACACCCCCATCTCACTGTGAGCAGAAACCTCACAGCACTGCTACCTCACAGTGTAGCACCGCTGTTCTGCACAGGGTGGTGAGACTGGACCTCAAGACTGTTCCAGCTTATGCCCACTGGCCCTCTGTGTGTTCAAATGAGAGCCCTATGTATTTATCCAGATCAGCAGATGCTGCTCTCTTATCTGAGCAGTATTAAAATACTCATCAGTAGTGGGATTTTTTTGGTTTGGGGTTTTTCATTGCTGTTGTTTTCCTGAATAATGTTAGCAAACAGGTTTCTAGTGTTCCCTTGCTTTGGTGCAAATAATCTGAGTTGCTGGAGAGCGATGTGAGGCAAAGGTCGTGTTAGTATGGCTATGACACCAGCCTGGGGAGAATTAGGACAACCTCTCCCACAGGACTCCCAAACTGATTACAGGCTCGTAACATCTAGATTGGACAACACTATAGCACTTCATTCTAGTAGGTGGGTTGGAAATATTAATGATGGCTCATTTCCAAAGAGTTTAATGATCTGCTGCTGCACTTTTGCTGATGGTGCACGAGAAGGCAGCTTCTTCACTCCTGCCTTGCTTGCAGGCAAGGGAGTTAGCATGCATACCTTAATGGAGATCAGTCCAACAATGAGAGGGAGAAAAACCATTTCTTCTCCGTCCCAGCTTTGCTTGCCATTCACTTCTATTTTGCCTTTCAGTTTCCATCGCTGGCGACCGTAACGCATGAAAATCTGAAAAAGAAAAATCCTCTTATTTACTTGCAAAATCTGCTCTCTTGATGCACAAATATCAGAAACAGAATTGGGGAAAGGGTCTCAAGGAGGTTGGAAGAGTTAGTGGTGTAGGTGCTGCCCCTCCACTTCCCATCGAGCCAGAAGGGAAAGGTCTATCCTGCAGGATCTCTGCCTTTCAGCTCTCCCAATCACTCCTTTTGGTAAGCTGGGGTGAGGGGTACCTTCATACAACTAGATGACTCATAACAAAGAAGCTGCAGGAGTTTTAACTCTATTTACAGGGAAAGCGGGGGCAGAGGGGGGCAAGATTTGGGAGGGCAGGCTGAAAGCCCCCATGGCCTTTCCTAACACCTACAGCTTGCTGGACCCGCTGCCTTCCCAGGCAGGGGAGAGGGTAGGTGAGCTTTTGGCTATCCCCCATCAAAGGCCTCCCCAGCTGCAAGACTTTGGCTGGCTGGTGATGGAAATGAATGAGACCCGCAGCGCAGTAACACAATTTGAAGCGGTAAGAGCAGCAAGCCCATTTTGGGCTGCGGGGCCAGCTGGGAGAGACCTGCGCCAACCAGTTGGCCCCGCAAAGGAAGCACACGCTGCTTGCAGGCGTGAAACCAGCAGAAAAGATTTGTCACAGGGAACAAGAGTGGGAACAAATGAATCGATGATGAAGACAGCTGGGAAGTACAGGTTGGAGGGATCCGTTATCAAGATGCTGCAAATTTCTCGCAGGGTTAGCTCTGTTCTGGATAGAGATGCTGTTCTGGATAGAGGTGGAGGCTTTTATTTTAAACCATCTCCAATTAACCTGCTCTTGATGTTCTCCACTGGAATGCTGCAGTGACCAGAGATCCTGAAACGGTCTCACAGCAGGTAACATCTGGGTCTCAAGAAATGGTTGTTCTGTGTCTTTCTGCTACTCTGCTTTATGATGAAGTAAAGTCTAAACATTCAGTAAAGGATGCTTGCAAGGACTTGTTCAATTTGCTCTGTGTCCATGGGATGGGGCATATGCTTTTATCCAGGGGAATTAGAAATGTTTGTCCCAAATAAGACAGTGAGCAGCGCACCCTCATTCTGGGAGACACTTAAAAAGTAAGAGGGTTTTGCTTGTGGGTTTGTTTTTTTTTAATTTAGATTTTTAAAACAGAAAAAAAAAAAAAAGCTTGTAGTTCTTCAAATAGCCATCATCCAGTGCTCTGAATATAATTTTCAGGTCTTCTGACAGATGCCCTGACATAGGCAGACATAAAGAGAATGGCAAAGTTTTTCAGAGCATATACAGGAAAAATAATAGCTGTTTCTCGGGGTGCTGATGTGAAAAGCCTTTATTCATTGCGATGTAAAAAGCAGCAGAAACCTGCCTTCCTTTTGATTCTTTTGCTATTAAACAAACCATAAACCAGCCCAGACGTACCTCATATTGATCTCCCGGGCAGAGCCGAGCGAAGCCAGCCAGACCTGAGAAGGAAAGACACGGAGGGGCTGTGGGAGGGCCTGGGCAGCCGAGCGCAGCGGTGCCCGATGGCAGCGGGGTCCCCCGGGGCCGCTGCCCTGCTGGAACAGGAGAGGCGGGCAGCCCCCCAGCAGCCCCCAAGCAGCCGCTCCACTGGGAGGTGTTTTTAACCCCCGTCTTACTGCAGCCTTAACGCCCTCCAAACCAAGACTAGCCCCCCCCCCCCCCTTAATTTTCTTTCTTTTCTTTTTTTTTGGTATACAATTCATTGGGTTGTGGTTTCTTGCATATCAAAGATTTGCACTTTCCAGCTTTTTTTCCTATAACAGCTCRAATTATTCCATAATAATTATAGAAAAAGAAAAAACAGCTTCCTGACGTCATCTGGCTTCAGAAACCGAGCTTAGCACCCTTACTATCATGATGCGTAGGCGAGCTGCTGATTACCATGCAGTGCTTGCTGCTTAACACTAATCAGACCGAGCCATACGTTTTAACAAAGATTCCTTTTTAGTTCATCTTAATAGAAACACAAGAGGGGCTCCTTTTATTTGGTGTTTCTTTAACATTATCATTCCCATATGATCCCAGTATCTTTCAATAGTAAGTACATCAAGAAACGTGACTGACATCTGTATTACGAGATCTATCACGTCTTTCCCCAGAGGGGGAGAAGTAGTGCAGCAAAGCACTTGTGGTATATGTTTGCTTGATTTTTCTTTGACATATTGTTTTTTTAAAAGTAGGACATGATGATGCTGTTTCTATATTGGCACTGTGCATATGAAGTGGAAAGTTTCCTGAGGCCTGTGACCATCCTGAAATCCCAAGGATGTTACCATCCCTCTCCTGGCCTTATGACCTGTTCTTCTACCAGATGTAACTGGTTGATTTTCATTAATCTAATCCTCTGCCTCCACAGAAGGAACCTCTCCTTTCTCAAAGATCTCCTCAGTAGTTAGCTATTGCACTTGTTTTAGTATAAAAATTTACCCAGCTTTGCCTGGGTAAGCCTAAAACTATGCCTCTAGTGTTGCAACGCCCAAAGAAACCAGTTTGAGGACACATACAAAGCCTGTGGCAGAGAAAGGAATGAAAACAAATTTTCCGGGGTCTTTGGGCTGCGCTTATCCTAAAATACCGTGGTTGAACATATATGGGTGTGTTAAAATCAAGGCAAGAAACATGAACCCTAATGTTGGTTTTATTTACCAGGCTGAATTAGTCCTGCTAGCTGGACTGTAGGAGCAACTAGACCCCTGCATGCAGTCATGGCCTGTCCCTGTGATCTGCTGATCCTCCTCTTCCATTTCTTTGACCAGAAAAGAGTTTTCTTCGCTCATCTTACTGTTTAGCAGAACAGAGAGGCCCTTGCACAGAGCTCATATTACCAATTCCTTTCTGATTTATTTACTGTTTCTAAATAATTTAAGCTTACTAGCACTCCACTGCTACTTCTCTCTCCCCAGGCATGCTTTAAGTGAATTTGATCTCTGCTGGGACACCACTGAAAGTATCTGAGGAACATAAAAGGTCCTTTCTTTGCTCATTGGATGGAGTGGGAGGGTGGGGAAACACAGCTTAAAACTCCACATGGAGGCTGTCCGGAGTGGCGGTCTGTGAGCCGTGACTGGCCCAGCCAGGCACTGGGTGGGCAGAGGGACACAGAGGGAAGTGGCAGGAGAGGTGAACCTGGAACTGAGCTCCTGCAGCAGCAGACGCTGGTCAAGTCTCTTCAGCCTGATGAAGAGGGGGCTAAGCGCTGACTTGACTACAGGGGATAGGTACTTTCTGTAACCGAGTGGCACTTAGGGACTAAACGTATGGCAGGAGCCAATTTCAAATGTCATGCCTTTGTCAAAACACTGTCCTGGGCTTGTAATGCAGATGGTGATGCTTGTGTTGCTTGTGATGCTCCTGGGGCTTCAGCATAAGTAATTAGGGGATAGGGCCATTATGTGGCTGTGGTAAGGTGGCAGGGCACTAGTGTCCTTTGATGGCAGGGCCACCTGAAGGCATCAGTTCATGCAGCATGTACAGCTTTGCTCATGTGCAGGATGCTGGACACATGGACTTTGGTGCTTGTGCTGGGCCTGGTGTTGCGGAGTCCATGGTGTGTCAGGCCAGCGTATCGCTCTCCCTGTGTGAAACAGCTGGGTATTTCACCTCCTGCTGTCCTGGCACTTCCAACAGATAGAGGGGCACTTCCCAATACTTCGTAACAGGACACGCAGATTCCATACAGGGACTTCTAAATTTCCACACTGGGTTTCCCTGTTTAATTTCAACAGCTGATTAATCCTGAGCAGTAATCAAAGCCTGCTGGCAAGTTTATTATCTTTATTTTGAAAAATGATTAGGCTTTTTTTCTTTTAAATATCAATCATAAAAACACAGTGTGGGTCCCCTGCTTCCTGACAGCACTGTGTAGGTTGGCTTGCTTTCAGTGTAAGTGACAGAGGGCACAAAATAAAAATAACTTCCACTGGAATGTCTAGGAACAGATAAGCTTTGGGGAGAGGAATGCTTTGATTTTAAATTAGATCCTAAAGTTAGCAGGATATGCTGCAGTATAACATAAGGGGGAAGCTTGCTGCGTGATCTGTAGGCTTTTGTGCTAGAGCTCTTGTGAGCTTTAGCAATAGCAATGGCTGGATTGTCCTATTGGATTCCTATTCCTAGGGAAAACTACCTAGAGAGAAATCTTAGATGTCCTAATTAGACAATTCTTAACGATATGACATTTTTCTTTGCTATATTCTAATCTGGGCTTCTTTATGTTATGAGAACCGTGTTCAGAAGTAGCTGTTGTTTGTGGTTTGTGCTCTGCTCCTGCACGTGAGCGCAGCACCTGGCTCCTTGAGAGCTCTTGAGCTTTGCTGGAGGATTTGGGCATTCAAAAGAGAAGAGCCCAGTCGTTTCTGATACCATGCACCTTCTGCAACATGTCCTGCTGTCAGGAACTGTACATTGCACTGCATTTACAACAAGTAAAGAAACGTCCAAGGGACGTGGGCTGATGCAATTCCCTTTCTGCGTGACCTCACGTTCCCTTCAGCGTGTCAACGCTGCAGTTCTGCTGTGGGTTTTTGTATAGAAATATCTGGTTCAGGCTCTGTGTGTCCATGTTGTAACTTTCCATCTATGCATCTTTGACTGCCTTTCCAGTACCTATGAGTGGGGGCTTTAAAACCTGAGGTTTGGTGCTGTGGGATGGAGCTAGGAGAACTATAATAGCTGCTGCACTTGTTTTCTCTAGTATGGAAGCATGGAGTAACTATTTTAAGGTTAGATCATGTCTCATGCACTGCAACCACAGGACACAACTAACTCACAACTGTGACAACGCAGGCAGAATCAAAACCTTGTATGAGATTTGTGACCTCTCAAAACTCCACCAGCAATACTGTGAATTTTTTAAATGGCGAGATTTCAAGTGAAGAATTAAGAATGCATGAATATTTAGATGCTGATTTTGTTTTATAGAACTATTTTCATGGCAGTGATTGAAGATCCAAAAAAGATCCCCCCGCAATCTCTTCTTTAAGACATTGAGTCTTAAAGGGATGACGGCATTAGCAATACTTGGTGATTCACTGAGGCTTCAGGTAAAACTGATTCCATTGTATTCAAACCTGTAACGTCCCCTATTGTAAAGACAGGGAATAAACCGAAAGGTGAATGCCACCACTGAGTTATGTAGGTGTTTAAATGGTAAGCTACGCCCAGGTCTTTGCTCTTCTACATTTGCTCAAAAATAGTAGTAGTCAGAATCAGCAAAAGTAAAGGATTTAGAAACACCTGATGTCAAATTAAGAAAGTATTTCAAACTTCAGCTCCACAGGCATTCAAATAATTTCCCAATCATCTTCTTAAAGGATTATGGAAATAGAGGCAAAAGGTAGAGCAGCCTTCAAAACTGAATTGCTTTGGCTGTTGGGAAGGGCATTTGAGGGAGGTAATTGACATTGAAAACAAGAAGCAGCATCTCAGAAAGTCTCTCTGTAAGCTTTCATGTTCCTGGCTCTGTGATCCTTTCCACCAGGCAGGGATGTAAGTTGGGGGTTTGAAGGTTCAGCAAAGGGTGTGTGGGGAGAAAATCACATCTATCATAAATACATTACCTTTCATCTTGATACAAAACTCCCCCAATAGGTTTTCCAGCTCTGCTTCTATGGTACACATGTTCTGTGTTGGAAAAGAGAATAGTGAGGTCAGACAAACCCTCTTTCTGCCTTTTTTTCTTTTTTTTTTTTTTTTTTTTTTAAGGTCTGTTTGGCAATAAAATCAATCTGCCAGAGCCATCCTTGCTGTTTAGCTAGGTCTGGCCCTAAAAATGGCAGCTGAGCTATGCCTGCTCACGCCGAAGCTGAATGTAACCCCGTGCTCTTCTTCTTTGCGCTCTAATCCTCCCGTTGGCAGAGGGCAGTTGTGGCCCTTGAAGCATAACCTGGTCACTGTCCCAGTCCTCTCCAGCCAGGACATGTGCCAGCAGCAGCTCCATGCCAAAGTGGCTTCCAGCATGTTTTTAACCTCTCAAGAAACATGGACTACATTAAGAAAAAAAAGACTGTGGGAGACGGGTACCGGACCCTCTCCAGTTCTTGCTTCAGATTTCAGAAGGCTGTCACAGCTTGTGTGCTGGGATGTTTGCAACACTATTAGACCTTTCTTCATCTACTGCCTGTTTAATAACATAGATGCTGATCACAGCAAGTAAAACTGGATAGAATGCAGCAGATGTCTGTATACACATGGGTTCCAGCCAACCTGCCATCCCACAACCTGTGGGGTCGGAAAGTCATAGTTAGAATATATGTAGGTTTGGGGCAGATTTATGCTTTTTTTGTGTGCAGCAGTTCCTGGGTATAACCCTGCTCTCGTCAAACATGAACATTATTATTTCATGGAACTCTTTGGGCCCATGTAACCTATCTTTGTAAGTCATCAGGTATTCATAGAATCATAGAATCATAGAATAGTTTGGATTAGAAGGGAACTTTAAAGGTCATCTAGTCCAACCCCCCTGCCATGGGCAGGGACATCTTCAACTAGGTCAGGTTGCTCAGAGCCCCATCCAACCTGATCTTGAACGTTTCCAGGGATGGGGCATCTACCACCTCCCTGGGCAACCTGTGCCAGTGTTTCACCACCCTTGTTGTAAAAAATTTCTTCCTTAGATCTAGTCTAAATCTACCCTCTTTTACTTTAAAACTATTCCCCCTTGTCCTGTCGCAACAGGCCCTGCTAAAAGGTTTGTCCCCATCTTTCTTATAAGTCCCCTTTAAGTACTGAAAGGCTGCAATAAGGTCTCCCCAGAGCCTTCTCTTCCCCAGGCTGAACAACCCCAACTCTCTCAGCCTTTCTTCATTCACATAAAGACAAACAAAGAAATAATAAATCTTCTTTGCTGAGTTTGCTTTTAATTCTTTTATCTGGATGAAATTCTCCCTGAAATCAGTGGCAAAGTTCCCATGGCTTTCAAACAGTGTGAGAGCGAAAGACTAAACTGATGAGGATGTACCTCTGTGTACTCCTTGTAACTCCTGTTGATTTCGGTTAAACTCTCTCGAGCTGCTTTGCTAGCAGGAGATATTGCAAAGGCTTGCTTCATTTTGCTGGCACCATCACAGAGACGTCTTTGGATACAATAGGCTTCATAAAGCTCATCCACCTAGTGGGAACAATGAAGGTGAATTGAAAAAAAAATGAGAAAACCCAACAAAATAAAACCAACAAACAATGAAGTCATTTGCATTACAAGAAACTAAGCCAAACTGTTAGATCCATCGGAAGGGGTGAGCAAATGAAGGTGTGATACTGTTAAGGTCTATGAAAAAGAAGCACAAGATAAAAATAACTTCCACTGTAAAAATCTTATTACAGCAACACCAGATGCTGCCAGCAATTCACCTGTCTGCCCTGTGTGCCTTTAACCATTGCTACGCCCCTTCCCCCCTGTCTGGGCTACGTACGATCGTAACGGTAGGGCAGGCATGCAGCAAGCTTCTCAAATCTGTCGGTGTGGAAGAGCTCTTTCAGAGGCAACTGCAACGTTCACACTGCCAAAGGGGACTGGACGCGTTAAACGGCACATCTAACGGGGCCAGCAATGTCTCCCGTATTGCTAACGCCAGCTGTGGATCGAGGCTGTTGCAATATTTGACTAATAGGTAATATTGGAAGCAGGGAGTGATTTTTTTTGAATTCTCACTGCCTGTCCTCAGGAACTGGGAGTCATAGTCAGAATCAGCACAAGTAAAGGACTTAGAAATGGCTGATGTCAAATTAGGGAAGTTTTGAACTTCAGCTCCACAGGCATTCACATACTTTCCTAGTCATCTTCTTAAAGTCCTTTGGCATGACTTAGGCACCCAACATTTCGTAAGCACTCTGGCAGTTTTGCAAAACCTACTCACATACAGTTTAAAGTCTCACCTGGATCTAGCTTCAGAGTGCAATGGATTTACATGCGTCTCATGGTTTGGTTTCCCTTCTCCCTCTGATGCCTGCACTGAATGTATATATTTATTCCATCTGAGCTGTTTGGTGGGAGTCTACAGTGGCATAGCTGGTGTGTATATATATATATACACACCAGCTATATATAGTGGTATATATAGTGGTATATATTTATATAAATTTAATCTGCCAGATACAGGAGATGTAGGTTTTCTAATCTGACCTTATCAGGGTGAGGAGAAGGAAAGGAATAGAGGAAGCTGTCTCTTCTTTCTGCTTCTAATGTCCCTGCTAAGATAGGACGATACTTGGTTTTTACCTAGAATAACTTTTTTCCTTTGTTATCTCTGACATCAAGCAATCGCCCTGTGCCCCATGGTGCTTGTTGCTCAGTAGTGGATTTTCACAGCAGAGTGTCTCTCTATGAAAGCTTCCAGTGCCTTGGCTTCCTCAGTCTACAACTTTGTGTTGCTGCATTAGAGATGAGCCTGATGTGACAATCCAGGTGTGTTCCAAATCCCATTTTCCAAGCCTGCTTAACCTCTAACAAAATGCTTGTTGTTGCTTATTTGTTTGGAGCGGGACTGTTCTTCCTGACAGCTTCAAAGTGTTAGGTCGACTTCTACACGGCTAGCTTGGATACCTGGTGGCCAAAGCCTCTGACTTGAGGGATCCCTCACCAAAGCAGGGACTGCTTTGCAACATGAAAGAGTTCAGCAAAGGGTAATGGAGGCACAGGTAGCATTTTGCCATTTCAAAGTTACAAAAAAAGCTTCTTGGAGTCATATCCGCTCCTATTTCTCTTGCAAGTCAGCAAGCTAAAGACAGCTACTATAAATAGCTGTCACTTGGTATTTACTTCTGCCATCTGGGTGGAGCGTTAGCCCAGGGCTGATGTCCTGCCCTGCCCATGCAAGCATGGCTAGGGCATACTCATCTGCCCCCCTAAACACATGGGGTCTGCTGCTGCGCATCCCTTTTTCCTCGCTCTGCTTCCTCTACAGAGCAGCGGTGGGTAGACGGCAGAAGGCATTGCTGCAGCCCTGATTCGGTACGGCTGAAAAAGACCTTCTCTATCATTAGAAACAAAGATGTTTCTTTACCTGCCCGAGCCCGTACATTTTAACGCAGCACAACACGGTTCCTTTTGTCTCTGTTGCTGTAGGTTACGGAAAGTGAACTAATGTATTCGTCAAGCTTGAGTAATACTGACCAGCATTACCTCTTGTGTTTGGTGCTTTTCAGTCCTATTGTAAGCCCTGAAACCATTAGCTGTGAGCAGGCTGGAGTGGGAAGGACTTGAATGGAAATGTTCTTTAAGCACTAATTTTGCCATTCATGTTGCCAGCAAGAAAGAAGGTCGTTTGGGGAACAAAATATCAGTCTACTGCCTGATGATTTATGGTTTTTTTTTTTGGCTCCAAGAGTAAGAGAAGACTGAAATTAAAAGGTTTGGATGGGTTTTCATAATTGGAGCGCTTCAAGCTGCGCGAACGCTTTTCAAATGACTCTCAAAAGACATTTCATCCGTCAAAAATAATTCATTCTTTTGTCAGGCTCAGAAAAGCAACTAATCGCTAGCAGATATGTTTATAAGTAAGAGAATACATGCCATGGATTTTATCCAGCTCTAAAATGTATTAGTATAAATCACAAGTACCTCTACTGACTATTCTCACCAATGTAATCAAGTGGATGTGGGCCCCAAACCACGCAGCAAAAGTGTTAGCAGTGAAATCCAGGAATAAATCCAATCTAGCTGCTGCGTACAGTAGAGACAACTGCCAAAGTAAATTGCTTTCAGATGCAACTCTCTCTCTACCTATAGTTTAACAATAAGCATGCAATGAGAGAGATGTTTCCCAGCAAGCGCCTGACCCTGTGTTCTCTCTGTTCCTAAAAGCCAGGTGGGAGTGTCCCRGGGCACGGCTGGACCACGGGGACTACAAACCACATGGAAACCCTTTCTTTGGCTCCCACCACCAGCCCATCGCAGTAAAAATACTGAATCTGGGAGAGGCTTCATCAAGGCAGCCTCCCCGGAGYGCAGGGGTAGCAGAAGGCCAAGGGTTTGTTTTCCTAATAACATAGGAGCAGATGCAGAAGAAAGATGATAGGAGCACTCATTACCTTGCTAATGTGGAACTCCAGCCTCCTCATGTATCTTTCGACCGCTTTGATTTGCTGAAGGAAAGGAAGAAGCAGAGGGTGAGGCACATTTAAATAAATCAGTAAGTCATCACCACGCTAGCTCTGCTTGGGTCTTCAGATCCCCATGAGGCTGAGAAACTCCTCCTTAAAACATGTAGGGTTTTGTTGCCTGTAAATCTGGAGTTAGCTGTCCCACCTTGCTACCATTAATGTGCTGCTGACAATGGAGCTCACTGACTTCTCTACCTAATGTATTTGTGAACAAAAAAAAAGTTTTCCTTTCATGGGATTTCCCTAGTTTTTCGAATTCTTCAAAAAAAAAAAAGGATTTGAGCTTTTTTGAGTTCAAAATATAGTATTCTCAGTACTTTGAAAACCTGTATTAAAATTGATCAGGTTTTGCATTTCAAAATCCGTTCTCTTCCTCAGAAAACTGTTTTTGAAAGCAAAACCAAGCTTGGCATTTTGGCTGAAAAAAAGCCAGGCTTGTTCAGGAAATGTTTTTGAAAGCTTTCCTTTTGTTTCACCCAAATTTTCCTGCAGGGAAAAATATTTTCAATTTTTCAGCTTTTTCTTCCCCAGAACTGGCAGGAGCAGGGATGAACCGGGGCTCGACCTGGCTCCCACAGCCACCCCTGGCGTGCCTGGAGCTGGCAGGGCAAAGTTGCGCAAGGTGATGGATTTAACGGCTGACAGCTGACAGAAATAGGAGGTCTTGCTCCTCTGCCTCCTTCCTCCCCTGGCAGGGGCCTGCCTCCTTCCCTGTGCCCGTCCTGGAGCCAGTTTAACTCGACAGACCCCTGGGAAGGGCTGCTGGGGTAAGTTTGATGCCGGGTTAGTGAGCACAGCTGGCTGGCGGAGGTGCTGGGCAATACCAGAGCCCCCGGGAAGAGGAGGGGAGCGGGACTTCTTCCTTCGCAAGCGCAAATTGTCAGGTAACTTCTCGCTCGATGGTGTTGGCCTGGGCAGTAGATCCAGCTGAGAGAGGTTTCCCATGCCAGCTATGTACACCGTATGGATACTAACGCTTCCTTGCAAAACCCGTGTCAAAGGGGATAACTTACCTTATCTAAATCGTACAGGACTCCCTGCAACAGAGAAGATAAAACTGTGATTATTTTTGCAACATAACAGCACCGTGAGAAAGTAATGTTTGTCAGTCAACAGAAATCATAAACAAGACCAGGGCTGGAAGGGGAGAGCATCAATGCAAGCTCCCTGTACCCTGCTCCCACCCCGTGGCTGCTCCAACACCTCGACAAGGTTACTGTGCATCCGCACGATGAAAAAGCGTGACACGTACCAGGCGTGAGTTTCTTTTCATGTCTTTTAACTGAGTAGTCAACTTATCCAGCTCTGTCTGGTGAACTTCCAGATACTCCCTGTAAACACAAACCAGAGAAAGGATGCATGAGCTCTGCAGCACATACCGAGCAGGCTACTGACCATCCTAAAAGAAAATCTGTGCAACAAATGGCTTTCCTCATTGGATCCGTTTTCAGACAAAAACTCATTTACATTGACCTGTCCTAAAAGCAGCTCCCTGCTGCCTTTTTGGGAATAAATAGGAGCCACTTATTTAGCTGTGTATAAGAGCTCGGTGTTCTCCTTGCACTGAACAACCAGTTTCAAGGAAGCTAATCTGCTGCTTAGTTTACAGGCTGGTGCCTTTCAATTGCTGCTCCTGTATCTGGCTGGTAAAAGCCCCATTATCATCTGGGACGTTATCTTAAGGGTGATACAAGCCTCTGATAGGATTCTAGGAAATTCGGAGGAAAAAAAAATCTGATGTTGAAATCCCAGCCTTGAGAGCCTTCCTAGCAATTTGAGTGGAAAAGGGATTCTGTCCCTTGTTCCCCATACAAATATTTCAGATCCTAAGTGTTATAACACAAATATTTCAGATCCTAAGTGTTATAATCCAGGCTCCAAGAGGTATATTTTCCTCTCCTATGATTAAAGATTCCTGTCCCTGTGATATGTTTCTCTAGGCTCTAAAATGTCACAGAAAGCTTCAATCAACAAGCAGGATAAAGCCTCTTACTCCAGGCCATTCTTCAGGGCTCGGTAGACCTCTTCCATCCTTTTAGGCTGGGGCTCTTTGGGCGTGGTGCTGTTCTTATGGCCCAAATTATGTGTTTTCTTCACCTTTGCTTGGGGCTTCTTAAGTGCAGAGGAATTTTCAATAAAGGAGTTACACCTGCAAAATGAACATTAAAGAGAAGGAAACCCCTATAAATCATAACGATCTCAAAGGAGCATAGCTTGAAGAAATCTTCTGATAGTATCTCTGCTAGCAGAAACGAATCTGCTTCTGTGCCTGCCAGTTAAAGGACTGTGTTTGTTTACAAGTTAGGAGGTCTGCGCAGCCTGGGACATGCGCTGTCAGCTTTTGATATGCCAGTTGCCTTGCTGAGATACAAATGCTGGTCTGGAAATGCTGGGCTGAGTCTGAGGCTCATCAGATGTTTCTCTGTCTTATACCATGCCTGTCCTGCCTCACGTTGCTCAGCCACAACCATAAAAGGGCTGAGCTACATCCAGGTGCTAAAAACAAGGGGAAGGCCAGATAATCTCAGGTGTAAAGCCTGGGGGCTCCTAAGGAAGACTGGGGCTTGGTAAAGAGCGTGTCTGGAGGACAGCATCACACTGCCAGTCTGGAGCATGGACCATAGGTAGCTCTGTATGGCAAAGGGAGAATAGTTGTGCTGCATAAAGGTGCCTCTTTGGTGACTCTGCTGGGAGTAGGTCAGCATCTAACAACCATCACTGACTTGAGCTGACAATGGGAGGTGACCCTTTGCCTGCCGTTCCAATTGCCAACTGGTGGTCTGGCACTCCGAGACAAGTTTAATTGTAAAGTAGCCTGGGGGGCATCAGGGACTGGATGACTGGTAAGTGCCTGACTCAAAGCCCTAAGTCCTGTCTCGCTAAAGGGCAGCGCAAGGAGAGGCTCTGCAGCCAAGCTCTGCCCTGTCTCCAGCAGGACATGAAGGCAGCCCTGCAAGCGAAACGGAGTTGTTTCGAATTCATAGCAGTGTGGCAATGAGAAAACTGTCTTTTAGGTAGCAATGGTCTTAAACTGGGGGCGGTGGGAAGTGTATCATGTTCCTGCACATTTCACATGTTGAAAAGATGACTGCATAAGTAAGTGAGTAAATTAAAATGATTCTCTGCAATTCTCTCACAGCTCTGAGGCATGTGAGGAAGCCCTGCATTAATGGGGGAGAGGCAAACAGGCACTTGATAGCTAAGGCAGAGGGTAACAGCTTAGTTATACAAACAATATAGAGAGATGTTTTAGCCTAGAAGGCTTTCTTTGGCAAGTCAGAGAGAAGGCAGTCCTCTCTCACCTCTCTTCCACCTTCACCCCCTAAACCCCAGGGCTCCATTAGGGCCTGATTTGGAAATTCCCCTTAGAGAGCACGACACTTGCCTGGAGCGTCTCTCCTGAAGCCCGCTGAAGCCAGCGAAGGACTGGCTTCTAATAATCCCATTAGGACCTCCTGGAGAGAATGAATGTGATCCTATTGACATGATTTCGGGGAGCCTGGAAGATATTCCTGAAAAACAACAGAAAGCAGGTCAGCAATGATGGAAGGTAAGAGGCAGGCAGTGAGGCCGGGACTGCCTGGTGTCCATCAGTCATGGTAAGGGGTAACTGAACCCCACAAGGGGCTGCGAGCCAGGGCACGAATCTGTTTACGTTGCCAAATCATCCCACCTCAAAAATAAAATGGTCCTATTTTCACTTCTGACTTATGGCCCAGGCTCTACTGAAAACGTGCCAGAGACACAAAGAGGGTCTAGATGTGGGACTAGAAACAAGATGCTTCAGCGTGATAATCCCAACACCGTCCCTGATTTCTGCCATGCCTGGCATGCTTCTCCCCCGGCCCTGGTGTCCCCATCTGCTACATCAGGGTGTCCCGGAGATTATTTTGGGAGCRTGCAGAGCTCTTAGGGGGCACTCACCATCACCGTGAAGTGTTATTACGTATAATAGAACAAAAAAAAGAGGGTTCATTCAGTTCATCAAGTCCCACAGCTCCCCTTTGATCCTTGCTCATTTTCCCTGTATCTGTTCCCTCCTGGCTGCTGAGAGGAAGACGTGGTGGGTGCACCTGCAGCCACGGCATGCCGTGATGAGAGGGATGCTCTCTACCATGACAAGAGACGAGTAAACAAGCTCCAGGCACCATATGCTCTTGTCCTGGTTCTGGCTGGGACAGAGTTAACTCTCCTCCCTGTAGCTGGAGGGGGTGCTGTGTTTTAGGTTTGGTAATGAAAGGAATGTTGATGGCCCATTGATGCTTTGGTTGTTGCTGGGTGGTGCTTGCACCGACAGCCTCCCCTGCCCTTCGAGGTGCAGGGGGACCTGGCAGGGAGCATAGCCAGCATTGACCCAGCTGGCCAATGGGGTATTCTATACCATGTGACATCATGCCCAGCTTAAAAACTGGGGGCGGCTCCTTCGGGGGGACACGGTTCGGTGGGTTCGGGCGGTTCGTTTGGAACACGTGGGGGTGAGCAGTTGCACTGTGTATCGCCTGTTTTGTATATTCTGTTATTGTTGTTATCATTGTTATTATCACTGTTCTACTTTGGTTTATTTCCATTATTGAACTGTTTTTATCTCAACCCGTGGGTTTTCCTCCGTGTGCCCTCCCGATCCTCTCCCCCATCCTGCCGGAGGGGGGGGGTGAGTGAGCGGCTGCGTGGTCTTTAGTTGCTGKCTGGGGTTAAACCACGACAGCTCTGCATTTCATGTGTCCAGGGTGGGCCTCAGCACCCTGGGAAGAAGCCCTTGCTCTGTGTATGTACTCATTTTCAATGCCCAGCTCGGCATCTGCACCAAACTGAGGTGATTTCAACCCACCCGCAAAGACATAGCAAACAAGTGCCGTGGTTCACAACTGCTCCATTAGCTTGCTGCTGCCTGGAGGGGAAAGGGGGTCCCTCCCTCTTCCTTTCCTCCTTGAGCCGCTGTTTGCCTTGTCTCGACCCCGGCGCTTGCTGCCCTTGGCAAACGATGAAGCAGATTTTTCTGCTGCCTTGGTTTTGTGCTGCTCTGGTGAGGTGAATGGCGTCACCGAGCTGTCTAAGAGCTATCACGGCCAGCTGAGGCCAGGCAGCAGGGCAGGGAGCGGGAGGGGAAGGGGGATGCTGGAGAAGAGGGTGCTGGTCAGCAGGTGCTGCCAGGGACCGGCACCCTCATCCCGCAGGACCCGTCCTCTCACCGCCTCCTTCCTTCCTGGGGTGCCAGCACGGCTGCTAACACTGTTGTGCTGTGAAACGGATTAAGAAACTAGGCCAGCTTAAAAATAACCTGACAAAAAATGAAAACAAGATTTTTTAATCATTTTGTTCCCCATTTATTTTAAAAGCTGGACCCGGCATGCCCCATGCCCCCAGTTCATTTCACTCCAACAGCTGGGCCAAGGGGTGAGTTTGGTGCCGAGGTGTGACGGCGTGGCAGGGGCTGGAGCTGCCTGCAGGCGATGGAGCTGATGTTCTGTGAAACCATGACCTACAGGGCCAAGGGCGTGACAGCAAGTCTAAACCACCCTCTCATCCCCACAGATGAGGAATGATCACGAGCACCCAAAAAAGCAGCCACTTGTGAAGGCCACAGATTTGCAATGTAAGCCTTCGCAACTGAATCTATTTATTAAAGATAAGCGCCAGAGCTACGTGGTGCCTGCACAGCAAACACTTGCTGGAGAAAGCAAATACGTGGGGAAACGTCGTGCGCCATCCAGTTATATTTAATTTGTAGCGCTAAGCTGGGCAAATACTCTTTGAGGTGGCAGTAGATGTCATGGCGAGTTACTGCTTCTCCACGGAGAGGACTGCATTGCCCGAGGAGTTGCTTTGTCAGGGATACTTCTGCAAGAGCTCTGCCAGAAATACTTCTTCCAGTCCCAGCATTGCCAGTGCTACTGGCAATGTGAAGTTTTCTCTATTGCACAACCAAAACGGCGTACATCTTTCTCCTTCATAAGTGAAGGCTGCCCCCTGTGACTGGACAGCCCTCGGAGATACCACCTGGGCTGCAGTTAAGGCCAGTTTTCCCCTCCGCTGTGGCCAGCAGATAACAGTGCTCCACCCTTCGTGTCCCCAGCCGAGCCCGGATGCAGCGCGTCCAGCTCAGGGCTGAGCCAGTTTAACCACAGCAAGGATAAACACTTGGGACAGAGAAGTTGCTCTCGGGCAGACCAGGGCGGTGAGCGCCCGTGCTGGGCAGAAACCCACAGACAGGAGAGAATGGGGGAAGGGTGAGGGTGGGAGCAGGAGGGGCTCGGGAGCAGCTCAGTGAAGATGCGCTTTGGCTAACTCACACAGGGATAAACATGCTTCAGCCACCGCTGGAGATACTTGAGTCTTTGGTCAATGAGAGCCCAAATTTGGCCCTACACTCACCTCTAGCTCCTTAAGGCTCTCGGCACCTCTGCAGGGCTGAGCTCTGCTCAGGCTTGCCGATACCCGGCAGTTAGCAAAAGCCACTTTGCAACTTCCAGGGTCAAACCTCGCATCCCTGTAGATGGTATGGCATCTACCCGTGCCAGCTGATCTCTAACAGTTCAAACCCCACTGAGAACCAGCTCCCAAGAGACAAAACAGAAACCACCCTATCCCAGTACTCTGGGGATCCGTGCAGCAAGTTCCCTTTGGTTTTGCAAATAACCTTAAGACAGTTACGCTGCGTGCTGTATGCTCACATTTGCATACAAGGATTTGCATTAAAAGTTAGGTCCAGAGTGCCAAGGAGCAGAAAATCCCTTGCAAGTGTTCAGCACTTGCCCTGTTTGACAGGACGATTAACACACACCCTCCCCCCTCCCCCGACAGCATCTGGAGACCTATGAGGGTAGAAGCTAAACAACACTGACAGTCAGAGGAGATTTAACTGCATAAACATCAGCATTCCTCAGAAAATAAGGGGAGTAAAACCAAACTTGAAGTTGGGTACTAGTCATGACCACATTGGCTATAAAAACGTAATTACTTTAGAATCAAAACTCCTGTCAAAATGCTAACATCTTCCACACAATGAACATCTGTATTAATGTGAATGAAAGATGAATGGGTTTCGCTCTGAACAAAATCTTTGTGTCCATGTGTGACTGTGTGCACACATACTGGAAGTCTTTAGGTTTATTTTTGCTTTGGGGAAACTTAAAAAAAATAAAAATTTTGGAAAAGGGATTAATTTATTTATTTTATTTATTTTGCTCAAGCACTCATGGCTTTTCAATGCTTTAGTAGCTAAAAGACTTTCCTCAAGATACCAGAAGGAAGTGTGGAAGAAGTGCAAATGAAATGCAAATTGAAGACCTGCCTGGAGCTACTTCTGCTTTGCTTTTGCATAAAATGGTCAGAACTCAGAGCCCAAATAGGCTTGTGCTCTCTCTATACATTATATATAATCTTGGTGATTAATGTATGTTTAATTTCTGTACATAAGAATACTGTGATAAAAGGAGGTAACAGAGCCAGAACTGATGAAATCTCCCAGTTCTGTTCAGTTACTTTTCAGTTTGTCAGGTTAGAGGTTGACTCTATTGTACAAACACAATCTGTTCTTAAGATTTAAACTTACATTGCTGACATCTCAGATATTTCCAACTGACCTCACAAAATCACACCGACTCTGCCTGGCAGCAGCAGCCCCTTAGCCCAGATTCACACAGACAGTGGCTGCATACAGGCACCACGTTGATGGATTATTTATGATACCTACATCTAGCAAATACACTTTGAGCGGTGAGTATTTGTCACATGGTTGTAATATACTTTGTAAAGGGGGATTTCTTTTCCTGTCTCTTAAAGCATTCATAGGCCTCTGTGCTATCGACAAAATAAACCTACCTCTGAATTTAATAATACAGTTATATTCTGATTATACGCATAGATGTAGACACTAGTATAATTTCAATAAGGCTCAGCCCACAAGGATTTACCCAGATCTCTTGTTGACCTGACTAGTATCCCTACAGATGAACACTACTAAGGGGATTTTGGTGTTACTCCAATGTAGTGACCAAGTTTCTAAGTCTGCATTTAGTAGTTACCTGATATAATGCCACTGTCTTCTGGATACAATATGCATTTTACTCTCAATATAAAGCATATTGCACATCTAAAATGGTATTAAATGCTTTTGAGATTCAAGAGATCCACCTCAGCAGTGGATCCAACAAGTACGCTTACGTTTTTAAATCTATATAGCTAATGAACCGCTGATGTTTCATTTTAAAAAGTTACCAGTCTGCTTACTGCTAATATAAGCATGTGCTGTGTAGGAGCATAATTAATTAGTATCGCCTGTGCTAAGTGCACGGCAGTTGAATGATGAGCCCATCAGCAGAGTCGAGGGATAAGGTGAAATCCTATCAGTACTCTTTCTCTGCCCTATTCACTGACAGCTTGCAGCAGGGGATGACAGATAATTGACGATGTCTCTGTCCCCAGGGAAATGAAAGCCCCTCTCCCAGCTCTCCTTTCAGCCTGGAAACAGGGAAACAGCTGAGCCTGAGCTAATGAGAGGGGAAGGGATCGCCCAGCCCATCGCTTCCACAGGGCTGTGCTCTCTTCATCACCCTTGGCATGGACCTCCACCTCCCATAATGCTGAAATATTTGATAAACAGTGTGGACTTCAATCCAAGCTAAGAGAGGGGAAATTCAGTCAGAAACACATTTGCTAAATCTAGGCTAACTTTCACACGGTCCCTTTTTGTTTGCTTTTTCCCTATCACCGATCCGGAGACAGTATTTTTTGTTCACCACATGATGAAGGGAAGTTGTTTTTGCTACATATGTGCTAGCAACCATGTAAAGCTGCAATAAATATACCGGTGGTTATGGAGCCCTTGATTCCTCCTGTTCTCTCCTTGTAGCAGCTACAGTTATGGCTCTGGGTCTAGGGTTTGCTGCAGGGTGCCAGGGAGCCGTCTGCAGCTGAGGGTTTGTGGAATAGAGGCTTTGAGGATGCTTTGGGATTATGTATAATCCTTGAGTAAATGGGAATGTGGGGTAGGACTCAATGACTGAAGGGATCCTTGATAATCCTTTGTTCCTATATTCATTTTTGTGTGACACAGATTTCAAGGCCCATTCTGGATCTAAGAAGATGTAATCCCTACAGTAAGATGGTTTGTATGTTGTTCTTTCTGCTGATCTGTGGTCTGCAGGCTGTCCGTTAAAATTTGGAGATAATTATTCAGGTTAAGGTAAGATRAGGGAGTCCACTAAACTGATGCGAGTGGATTGCTACAGAGGTCAACGCATTCTGTTTTGCATGCTAGGAACATTTCTTAACTGCAAACCTGGGGTATGTCTAACGAATTAACTGGTATCTTCTTGAATAATGAAAGAAAATAGTATGTTCCTCTCTCGTCTATGTCAAGGTCTATGTTCTGCTTATCAGACTAACTGGCCAGCTTACAAAGGTAAAAACTTTTTATTGCAGTAAGATCCCATTTAGGAGCATGCATCTCCAAAAGATTAAACACAATCAGGGAAGAAAATGATTATACCCTCGAAGTCATGTCTTCCTCCCAGCCAGCCAATTCTTTCTGCTTTGCGCTCATAAACCCAAAGAGCACAACTCAATCCTGAAGTTACTCAGGCTCAGTTCAATTYTAAGCTCATTCAGTTTGCTTCCAGCTGGTGTCACTTGCTTTTGTAGCCTAAAGTCTAGTAATTTTTAATATTCATTTTCCATCTTCTTCCTTCTGACTTAATTGAATCAGCTCAGCAATATGAAGCCAGCATGGCCAGCAGCCCAAATAACCACCTGGAATTTATGGTTTCCATGCTCCCTAGACTCGTAGAAGGCACAGAGGTATGCATCTTGGATGATAATGTAGACATTCTTGTGGATGGCTTTTTAATATAAAAAAATTGACAGTAATATATGCATAAGAGTGCTCAGGAGCATTATGAAAACTTTCATAAGAAATTTAATTCTTTCACAAGAGTTTTTACACTTCTAGGGCAAAAACTCTTAGGCATTAGTGCATAGGCTTATAATTCCTGGATGTGTCAGGAACATTTCCGTGGGATGGGATCTCCTGGAAGCATCTGTAGAAAGGTGTCTTCTGTTGGTCACTGGATTACATGAATTAAGACTTTCATGGCACATTTTATGCTCCCAGTGATTGGGCTGCTCCTTCCTTGTGCAGGGTAGCATTTGCCAGAGTTGTATAGACATGACCTCCATCTGAAGAACTATTCTTGGTTTCCAGAACAAAATCATGTGCATTTGTTCTATTGAAGTCCAAGGCTATGAGATATTCCTAAATAGCAGCATATGGCTATACTGACAAGCATACTTCCCTACATCAGACGGTGAAAGGCCAGCAGATCTGTGAGCTTCAAATGTTAATTTTAGCGTACAGAAAAAGAGCCACGTGGGCTTACCAGCATGGTTGCAGAGAGCAGTATTGCACAGAGAAAGAGCTATAGCCGAGACGGCTCCCTCTCCTTCAAATGGGAGATATGGGAGCACCTGGGTCACGCTTGGTGGGCATCAAAGCCATTGGTACCCACGTATTCCTGCCCTAGCACAAGGAGGCAAACTTCTGCCCCATCTCTTGCAGCAACAAGAATCTTAGTTTTACCCACCACAGCTCGTCCTGCCCTGGCTGGCAGCCTGAGATGGGTCTCTTCCCCCACCGGGGACATCCAAGCCTTGCCTCTCATGCCGTCGACTATCCATCGGGATCTCTCTGAAGGCTTGTGCTCACTTTTCACTAACGGCTTTATCTGCGTCAGTGATGCCTGCAGTGATTCTTTCTTTTATTAGTCCTATTTCAATACCTTCAATTTGGGTGGATTCAGTTTTTACAATGCACAAAGAAGTGTTTATGCAACTCATACATCTTTTATAGCTCTACTTAAGCCCATAGCTGGAAGCTTTACTTTGTCATGCAGAAATCCCTGCAAGTGAGCACAAAGCACCATTACCTGTTTCTAATAAATGAAAATGTTAACTTTGGGTACTTCAGTACCAAATTTTASCTTTTGTTTCAAGTTATATTTTTCCCAAGACTTGATACCAATAGCAAGACTTATACTTTATGGTCTCATCTGTGTAAGAACATTTTTTATGTTGCGTGTAAGGACATTTTCAACTCAATTGCTACAGTATTTGCTAGCTCATCACTAGATACCCTGAGCACAAACACAAATTGTCTACCATCTGGAATAGCTCATGCTGTTTGTTCTGCTCCTCCTACCCAAACTGGATGAAGTACATAAACCAAAAAGCAATAATAATAGTAAGAAGAAAGCTAACAGTCCAGGTTAATAGCAAAATGGTAAAGAATATGTGGCTGTAAATGTATAGGACCTGATACCTGACACTCCCACTGCAATATAGCTCCATAAATTCAAGTAAGCATCGGTCGTCTTTCACACCAGTCTAGATGCCAAAGTCAAGGTGGGGATTTTTAACTTCATCTTTTATTTTTACTGTAAAACATGCCTTTGGCCCTAACTCTCATCGCCTCACTAGCACAGAAATACTGACTGATGGTGGCTAAGGCAAAAGCAACACCCTTCTGCCTTGTACCACAATGAACTTTCTTCCTGCCCTTTTTGTAGCTACTCTTTCATCAGAGCTCTGGTACATGCCCTGTATCCCCAGCCGGGGAGTCACAAACTGCCCTTTCCTCTGCTTAGCCTCCCCTCAGAGAAACACCTACAGCAATACTCCTCACCCTTGGTATAGCACATGCCGAAAACATAAGGAGAGGGAAATGCAAATGAGTTATTTCGCTGTAATAAACCCAAGGAAAATAAATTTGATCCTAAATGGCTCCCGCGCACAACAGATGGGTTCGTGGTAGCTGACCTCATTTTTTTCAGTTCCACCATTTGTTTCGCGCTAGCAGCTGGAGTGAGCGTGCGCATGAGCCCCACGCGGTGCCCTCCCCAGTGCCGTTCCCTTACAGCACTAGGAACACAGAGCAATCATATTCGCTGGTATTAGTGTAGATAACCAAAATTTGGTCTGTAACAGTACGTATGAGTGTGGCTGAGGGATCAGAATCTGGCCATTTAATTAGATTCGACGTTCATTCATTTCAAACCCACCCCAGTATGCAGAATTATCTTTGATTAGAAGTCAACTCCAATTCTACTCATCATTGATTATTCTTTATGTCARTTAAAGAATTAATTAAAAACAAAACCCCTCTGCCATTTAAGCGCCAGCAAATAATCTAAAGAAAATGCATTTCTGAAAATCAACTGAGAATGATCGTCTCGTGCTTTAAACCCACCGTGCACCATATGCGTAACAGCGGTTCAGCATGAGTGACCTGCATACCTAATGAATCACGCTGCCATTTCGGCAGCACTACACGGGAGTAAACATGGAAGACTGTGCAGCTCTGTTATCTACCCCTATATTAGGAAATAAACTACAAGGAGCAATCTTGTGAGTAGTAGTAAGACTAGCAGGATGCAAAACTGGCTGTGGGAATTACTTGTCTACCAGCAGCCTGGCTAGTTCTCTACCTCTTTTGGCATATGCCGCTGAACGCTGCCCGGCTGACCACATGCGTTGGGTGGAATTCCAATTTCTCAGCTCAGATCATAAAAAGTGATCAACCTATTCTGCACTTTTGCAAACATTAGCAGTAGGGGAATCCTAGAAAACCATGAGTGGTGCTGGTGGTGTCCCTTGTCCCTTACTGACCAACACTAGCATTTGGACAAGCCCGTGAGTGAGATCTGAGAACAAGTAGGGTAAGTCAGCCCTGATGTCAACAGGTGCAAATCCGGTGGGAGTCTTTTGGCAAAATCCATGATGACCGTGAGCAGTGACCTAAATTTGTATGTCAAGTGTAAGCAGTAGAGTGGCCTCACTTTCTCAGACTGTGTAGGCAACAACCTTCTCACAGGCAGGAGAGAAAAGCAATGACCCAGCAGTGCTTAATATAAAATCATCCTTAAGAGTGCTGCTTTCTTTTATTACTTTGCACCAGCATTTCTGCTGCTTACAACCCACATTTAATGCAGACGGCAGCAGCACAGGCAAGGACAGCAAGCTGAGGCTACTACCTCTTTGCATCTGCAGGGAAGTAAATGCATCAAGTAAACACATGTAGGATAGTTTAGGTAACCAGTGGGCTGCTCTAGAGATTATCTGTTTTGCTTTGGCCAAGAGAGACAAGCTGTAGCTGTACTCGGTATCCACTCCAGGTATGCTCTAATATAAGCATGAGTGAGCTAAATTAAACAAATAGGACAGGCTTTTCATCCCTGAAAGGAAAGTAAAACATCATTGTTGTCAAACCCTTTCAGTTGCTAATGAGATACAAACGCTTTACTGCTCCTCTTTAAATACATGGGATTAGGGTGACTTAAAATGCCTTGCATGTTTATACAATCATTCTATTTCAAGGGGTGTCTTAATGGCACATCGCTCACTAAAATATTGTTGAAGACGCATCGCTACATGTTTTAGGACAGAACATCTTTAAAGCTGGACGTTCTTGTCCCAGATAGGAGTATTGCAGCAACGGATTTATTTAATCTTTTTGACACTTCACAAGTGTGGCCATTTCAAGCGCATTGCCATAAAAGTCCTGCGTTGCTTCATTTATATTTGGCTATAGCATGTGCCCGAAGCTTTCTTCTAGTACATCTAGTTGAACGTTGCCCATGCGCAACCAAGAGAGGCTGGGTGCTTGGATGTAACTAACTCTTGTCTCTTGGCTTCAGTTCATTTAAATTCAAGACTTGAATCTTGTGCTAGAGAAGATCTTACATATAAGACTTGTAAAACTTTAAATAAAAGTTATGCCAGAGGTTATTATTCTTCTGGCTCAAATCTTTTCAATTTTAAACACTCTCGAAGGCGTAGGAGACAACAGTGCACGTCTAATACCACCAAAGAGCCTAAACTTCCCCCAAACCAACACCATCTTCTCTAGCCAGGATCATTAAAGGAGCTGTAAACAGCAGCTGAAGGAGATTTGATGCAGGATAAAGGGTTAAGGGGGGGGTCTGTGCTAGATAAAGAGCACCCGTTGGAAAAGCTTGTGTTAATGACGCTAGTACTGGAACAGAGATCTGACAACCAACAGGGCAGCTGAGCAAAACCAGGAAGGTTACTGCTATGTGCAGACTGCCAGAAGGCACAGGTATCCCAGCTCCCTGTCCCCACGCTGCTGTTTTACGTGGAGCAGTCGCAGCCCACTGGCGCAAAAAGCAGGACAGCTTTATGCCCCCACAAGTGTTTAAAGGAACCACTTGAAAAAATACCTAGAATTTTATGAAGAACTGCTCTCCTTGCCACTGCTTTCTGAAACCATGTTTAACTTCAGTAGCTGTCAAATTTCTCAGAAGACTTTGAAGCCTCTGTAGAAAAGCTGGTCCCTTTCGAATCTGCAAGGGCTTTCTGCTCCTTGGGGCAAAGGAGGTTACACCATTTGAGCAATCACTGCCATGATTTTGGCTTGGGTCAACTAGCTGGGCATGGTTCGGGAAGCAGCATGGGCCAAGGAGCATTCCCAAAGCAGTCTCCATGTGCTTCCCTCCTTGGAGGACAAGGGGAGGGGAGTTTAATGCCACAGACACAGGCTTATCTGTGCCTGTTGCCATTAGTGCCTGAGATCAATCCCAAATGCCCGTAGTTTACCGTCACAGACACAGCCAATGCAAACCTGATGAAACCCTTAAATATACGGTAAGTAGGTCTAGTCAGGTTAAATTGGTGAATTTAATCTGTAGCGGACATTAAAAAAAGAAATCTTGAGTTTAAAACGTCATAYGCTCCAGCCATGCTACAGGATTAGTTACCATTTGAGTCTTTTAGATACAGAGACATTATGGATAAACTGAGCATGGATTAAACAGATCTGACAGTGTTTATCATCGCTGAACTACAAGGTAATTATCTTGCGTTACTTTTCATTGCACAAATTAAGGCTGCACGCATCTCGGCACAGCCCTGCTTTTCCACAGCCTGCCATTTAAAGGAAAAACCCACTGGGGCCATCCAGGCTAATGAACAGCTTATAGGAATGACCCCGCAGTTTGTCCTCTGCTGCCCTCACACTCTTTTCTCCTCTTCTTCTCTATTGAGGTTTCTGTATTTTCCGATTCACGTAATAGTAATGGACCGTCGTTCCAGGTATAGGAAAAGAAGGATATAATGGTTTTACATGATGATGGAAAACTCTTTTGTCCTTTTGCCAAGGGAAGCAATTGTCTTCCTCACCTGGTGGCAGCACAACTTGCCCACAAGAAATAGAGTGGCTAGAGAAAGCATGCATACAGCGTTCGGTTTATGCTCACATAGGAGCTGTTATGCTGGATCAACAGGTGCCTCGGCTCTACCAGGGAGAAGGAGGATTATTTTCTTTTTAAGGGTAGAGCCAGGAAAAGAATGGGGAAAAAGCAACCCCTTGTTGAATAACTGCAGATGAAAAGCCATCTAACCTTCAGCGAGCTTCTGTTTTCAGCGTAGGGCATGGAAATCAAATATATTGCAAGCACTTCCAGTCCAGCACCTGTGTGCATGGAAACAAGGCTTTGTGTGCCATCTGGAGAGATGATGGCAACGTCTCCCTCTGATTTCAAAGAAAGCAAAACCTTGGTATATGCAGGCAGCATTTTAAGCTGATTATTCTCCAGCCTCAGCTGAAGCCTTAGCATTTTTAATATGGCTTCGGTTTGGTTTTGTGTAGCACAGATGACTTAGTGAGCATTTCCAGCTCTTGGTTTTATTAACCTGAACATCTAATAAACTAAACATTCATCTCTGTTTACTTTAGCGGACATCTATTCTTATTAAGATTTTGTGTATATCTAAGTAGATGTGACCTGCGAGTGTTACACTGAATATAGGAAAGTGCGTCATGGTTCAAAGAGCACCTCACAGCCAATTGCTTCCTATCCCGCAATCATCCCTGTGCAAAAACCCAAGTCCTTCTTTGTACTAACAAAATGGTATTTTGCAGATATACCAAATGAGACAAGGAAAAGACGGTCAGTCATGAAGGACTTGACACATTCACTTAATTGAGCAGTGGCATTTTTTCAACAGCATCATCACCCACAGACGTGCCTGTATGGTTGGGAACATGCACAGGGATAGCTGTCGCTTCCATAATCCAGCGATGCTTGCAGCGATGAGCAGAGAAAAAGGTGTCTCCATACCCAGGGAGACTCCCTGGCCAAAGACTACTTGCGGGGACGTTATTGCACAAAGCTGTAACATACATCCCTACTTCTGTGCCACAATTAAAGTTTTAAAACCAAACATTTTAAAATTAAATACCAAAAGAGGATGTCAAGTTGCTTAATCATGGAAAAGGCCTTTTCCTTCATGTTATACGATTAGAAAACACCCGTCAGACTTTGAACACAGAGCTACATCGACTGTTCCACCTGCCTGCCTGAGGTAGTACCACGGACCAGCTCAGCCCCAAGCACAAGCCCCGCTCCCCAAGACTGCTGAGGCATCTTCAAGGGGTGTGTTCACCACAAACCAGATTTTTTTCCTCTGTTTTGCCTCAGTCTTCTAGCAGATGCAAGATAAATTCAATGAAGAAAGACGCCTCATTGAGGGACAAATGAAACTGTTTTGGTTGCTCAGACAGTGAGATGATAATTGGGGGAAAGAGAAAGGAAGCTGCGGTGCTCAACCTTGCCCCATCTGTTGTCTGTTGAAAYACAAACCTCCAGCAGCTATTTGCAGGTGCTTATTTGCCTGTCTATCTCCAACAGATTTTGCTGTAAATGAGTTCCTTCCTTTGGTCAGCTCGACTAGAAAGGTTTAAATAGTAATAAATAGGGTCAGTCTAGCCTGGTTTTTTGTAGACATGAAGGGTCAAGTTAAAACCAGAACCTCAATGACGACTAGATAGATTTTCTCTGCTGCAACTCCATGAGTTTTTTGGAGTTGATGGATGGCTTGAAGTTTTCCTGTCAGTGATGTTTTCAGGACAAAAACAAGTCTGACAAATCTCTGGCTGTCGCAGCTAAACGTGTTGGTTTGTTTTTTTTTTTTTTTTTTAATTAAAGAAAAAAAAAAGTGGTTTCTTGCAGAAGAGATTATTTGAAACAGATCTGGTGTCACTGAAGGGTTACCAGCAGGCTGCCTGACCTGGGAAGCTCTAGCTGCTGCAGCTAATCAGGCTGTTTGAGGGCCAGGAGAGAGGGCAAGCTGTGAGCAGTGGGACAGCAGTAATGAGGTGGGTGGCTCTGCCAGCCAAGGTCAGCTTACTGGAGRCATCAGAGACCGGAGAGCTTCTGATGCTTTAAAAGGGATGGAAGATAAAATGTATTATTGTGACTACTTCATGTATTACGCTGGTTCCAGGGAACTGTCAGCTTCAATTTGTTCCTCCCATTGAAAAGAAGAAAGATGTTCACATACGTCTGTTCTAATCCCTCATTTCTTTTGTGCTGGTTGGGGAGTAAAAATTACAGGATACACTTGTAACATAAAAACTCAGCAGAAAAAGACAACTTTAGGAAAATAAAAACGGTTAGTTCTTGCCTCACGCTTAGAGGACTCGCTTCTTACTGAGGCCACTGGGTGCAGAGCCTGGTGACCAAGGCAAGATCTGTGCTTGTGGCTGCCAAAAAGCAACTCAAGAGCACGAAGGAACCTGCTCTTCTCCGTGCCTTCCAGTGAGCGGGGCAGCGTGTACCAGGACCTGCTTTTTGATCGCAGCTGCGATACAGCCGGTTCCTGGAGCCTTGCTGCCACCTCCTAATTAACTTGGACCTGGTCAGAGAGGGAGGTCCTCTTTCTTCCCGATAGCACCAGACCCAGCAGCAAAGACACTTCAAAGCTACAGTTGGAGAGCCAAAACTCAGGGAATTGAATCCAAATCCCCTGGATGCAGCCCTAGGCTGTAGGGGTGCAAAGCTGAGATAAAACTCTTGCCCACCTGCAATAAAACAAAAGCACAAGGTGCTCCGGGGAGCAAACAAGCGTTGCTCACTCACAGGAGGATGCTCGACCAGGTTTTGGCATGGCAGCTGTCTCAAGGTGCCAAATGGGGGTAAAACCAGCTCCGGGAGAGGATTACCCAGTACCTGCTGCTTTCTTTCCCCTTGAAATACCTGCCTGGAGCAGGAGCCAGAGCATCAGCTTTGCAGGACAGGACAGGACAGGACAGGAGTGAGCCAGCCCTAGCCCAGCCGTGCAGCCCACCCGGGCACAGGTAAGTGAGGGCAAGAGCAGCGTTTGGACCAAGGAGCAGACATGAAGCTGCTGAGCAGCTGCGGCAGGAAAACACTGCAGTCGAGGCTCTCATCCAGGGTATGCTGGGAAGGACGGTCGTGGGGCTCAAAGTGAGCTGGCTGCCCAGCCTTAGCTAAGCCATGCCTGACATTAGGCAGAGAGATAACATGATCTGGTTTATTGCATCCAGGGTTGGCTCCCGCTGCTGCTCTCCTCCCAGCCCTTTCCCGGGGAGTTGGCGAAGCCCATCCCACTGTTCCTCCTCCAGCCACCCAGCTCTTCGGCGCACAGACTGCCCTCCTGCCTTGGTCTGGCAAAACTAAATTGTCTGAAGGGCAGCAAGGGAAACAAAGATGTTAGCAACTTTGCTACAGGGAGGAAATTAAATTGTCGTTTACACTGTTGCACATCCAAAGTGGAGCCACCATGCTTTGCAAAGTCCCCCTAGGCAAAATTGCTTCTGCCATTAAAAGACTTTAAATTTTATTTTAAATTCACAATGGGCCCAATTCTTTCTCTCTRCCTTCTAAAAGGGCAAGCACATCTTGGAGTCAGTGACACAATCTGTGCAAAACTGGCAGGGAAAAAAAATAGTAAGTGCATGCTCTTGCTGATTAATTTAAAAAATCTCTTACTGAGAAACTTCTTTAACAACCCCGCCACCAGAAGAACAGTGAGCACTGGAAGCTGAGTGAACAAAACAGTGACGTCCAAGCTCCTGCTAAGTGGAAAATAACCAGGTTTCTTCCCATTTTGTTAATAGAGTCATCCAGGAACCACATAGCTTGGAAGTGATGTGACAGGCCCCTATCCGATACTAATTCATGTCCTGGCCCTGACGAGCCTGTGCCAGGACCGTGCATTCAGGCATCGCTCTCCTCACTTCCTTCCCTGTCTGCTTTCAGCTGATGCTCTGTGCTGCTTGAACGGCCACAGACACAAGCTGCCTATCTCCCCCCTGCTTGCAGCTTAGCTTAACTGATGAAAACTACCCCAGTAAGTGGGTTATCCGCGAGCAGCTTGTCACTGCTGCATGTATAGCATGAGAAAAAAAAAAAAAAGCCAGACCAGCCATCCCTTTTTTGGAAAAAGCCAATGCTGGCTTTAGTGCTCACTCCCACTTCTTCCCAGTCGGGAAGCAAGGCAGCTTCCCCCAGAACCAGACCTTTCCCAGCAGCATGCTTTGTCTGAAGTTACCTTTCTGCGTGCTCAGGTTTAAAAATATCAAAGAGCGAAAGGTAACCCTGCGTGGCGCGTGAACATGCTGCTGTGACTTTTGAGGCCTGAGTGTTTGCTCTTACCCTAGTGTTTGCTCTGTGATACAGGTGAATAAAATGGTCATGTGCCTTGAGACCACAAGGAGGTAAAGCAACCTTCTCACTTAGGGATGCTCCTTCACAAACCACACACTTCTCCCCTTACACATTCCCAAGTGTTTAAGAAATACTAATTCTGCTACAGAAATACCTTTAAGATGTAACTGTACTGTCATTCTAGAGAGGAGTAGAGAGACACRGAAAAGCTAATTGCTCTGTTCCTTAGGCAGAATCCTGGAAAGAAATTCAACCTGTTGCTTCTTAAAAAGGAAAACAAACAAACAAACCAACCAACCCCAAAGCCCACAGCTTGTCAAGAAGCGCTGCTTGGACGTCAAAACTTAAACCAGCGTCAGGTTATGGATGCTGGGATTTTAAAAGTCCCCATTGCACACGTGCTTATCTGCACTTACAAGCAGCACAGACACCATCTTAAGTGACTGTCTTAGTGATTCAGTTACTGGCTGAGAAAATGCTGAATTTATGGAAGAAAAGATAGATTTTGCTGCCTTTAGATTCCCAATGTCTAATACATACCCACCCATACTTACTTAAGTGTGGAGCAATCTGTTGTGTTTGCCCATTACGGTTATAAAGCAAGACTCCTCACCCATCCCAGTGGATACCTCCCTCGAATCTGGCCACAATAAACCAGATCCTATTATATCTCTTCCCAGTGTGTGAAGATCTCAGAGACAGCTGGGCAGCGGGCACAGAAATCTTCGAGGAAAGACACCTTCCTCTTGCCTCCTTCCTCAAGCCGCCTGTTTGGGTATGTTCCCACTTTTTGTTTATTCAGAAGGAGAGGGATGCTTGTGAAACCTAATTAGCCACTGGAGAAGATGAAGATAATGTTTCTGTTTGGGAGTGTGTTCCCTGCCCCGGGCTCCAGCAGCATGACAGCAGCTCAAACACAGTAATTAAGATGAGCATGGCAGATTGCACGGCCAGATTAATGAATGCAGAAATTACGCTGAAAATACATTCAGCTCTTCCCAGCGAGGTGTATGAAAGGCTGCAAAGGCAGAATGGCCACATGCACACAAACGCACACACACAGTTTCCAGAAAGCTTTTTGAAACTTTGAATGAGAGACAGCAAAATGCTCAGTTAACACAGCAGTAGAAAGATCAGTCATAGGACTAGGATGACCTTTTGTAACCAGGACATTCAAAGGTAAACTGAAGTGCAATGCCAGTGTGTAACATGTTTGCATCAGTTCTTGGGAATGAGCCAGAGACTGAAAGGAGAACTTAAGAGGGTCTAAGCTTTCCTCCAACCAGTAATACCATAAAAGCTCACTGGAAATAGAAAGAGAAGACCTAAGAACACGCTGAGATTTTTTTTTTTTTTTTTGGATGGAAACCAGGCTAAGCACTTCCACGCACTACGAGAAAAAATTAAACCAGTTCCCCCCCACAGCTTTTCATATCCCTCAGCGAACACCCACAACAAAGATCTTCTTCATATTCCCAGCTTAAAACCATAGACAAGAAGCCCCCCAGAAGCCCGTTTTCCCTCCTCAAAACCCTGTCGCCGCCTAACCCCCGCGGCGCCGGCAGAGCAGAGGGGACGGGAGCGGCTCCCGTGACAGCGGCCCTTCACCCCGCAGCCCTCGGGCTCAGCTCGGCCACGTCCCGTCTCGGGACCGGAAAGCCCCCCTTCCTTCCCACGCGGGTTTCTGCCCCCTCCCCGAGCCCGGGCGGGTACCTGTTGCTGCCGGCGGGGCTGCCCGCGCCCGCCGCCGCTCACAGCCCGCCCCGGGACGCCGCTCGCCCGCCGCCGCCGCCCAGCGCTCCTCGGGCACCCCGGCGCCCCATCCCCGGCAGCAGCGCCCGCAGCCGGAAAACTAATAAGAGCTGATAATAATTAAAAAATAATAATTTAAAACTTTAAAATTAAAAAAAAAAGGAGGAGGAGCGGGGGCAGCCCGCCTCCGGTCGCAGCGCGCCGCCGCTCTGGCAGCGAGCGCAGCCGCTGCCGGCTTTTTCTTGTGGAGCTGAGGGAGGGAGGAAGAGGAGGAGGAGGAGGAGGCGCTGCTGCGCGGCGCTGCGCGGCCGCGGCCCGCCCCCGCGGGCGGTGCGGCCTGGAGGGGCGCGGAGGGGTGCGGTGCGGTGCGGTGCGGTGCGCGGCCCCCCGCGGGCACCCCCCCGGCTCGCCCTGGCGGGATGCGGCGCTGCCGGTGGCTCTGCACCTTTTTTGGGAGCGGCAGTGGCGGCGGCAGCGGGGCTCTTCCCTTTTTCATTCGACGCTTGTTGCCTCTGGGGCGGTTTGGCCAAAGGATGGGACATCTGCAAAATAGCCCTGATCCGTCCCCCGGGGAATGGTGCAGGGAACGGGCCACTGTCGCTCCCCTTCCCCGTGGCCGGTAGGCTGCTCGCTGTAGCCTCCATTGCCTTCAGTAGCGTGTGCGAAAACAAGCTCTAAATTTGGATATTGGGAGGGCTGAAGACGTCAGTTAAAGATGAATATAAATGAAAGAACATTGCAATGAATGGAGCTTACATTTCTCCCTTTGAGCATCTTTCCCGTATTACCCCAAGCAAGATAAAAAGGCAGGATAGCTGTATTTTCCCGGGGATTGTGGGGTATTTTCTTCAAATTCAGTCTTCCTTCCAAAAGATATAGTCCTAGTTATTATAAAAACATCTCTCTATAGAGGTAAGGACTCTGCATATATTTATTGTTGGCCTTAGGACTTCTCCATTTCTCTTCTGCAGCTTATTTTCATACTGTACTTTACTTCAGCCATCACCCATGTAGTATTTTCTATGTGATTTGCTGTCCCTCTTCCAACATCTAAAGCTCTTTCAACAAGCTCTCCCTTGTATCTCTTAAACAGCTGGAAGTACTTCTTTTTGGGGGGCAGAGGGAACCCCTGGCAAGTGTATGGGTTTGGTAAATGGACACAATTTGGAAGGGGGCTTGAGGAAGCAATACTGATACTCTCCCTATATGCCTATATCTTTCCCCATTTGCGTCAGGGTAGGAAGACTTGCCCTTTCAAATGTAAATGTTTTTCATGGAGCACACAGACCCGTCACACATAGGATGACACTGTATGGAGGAGTTTAGGAAATGACAACAAAGAATAAGAGTTGGGGTTTCACAGAGCATTGTGCATGGAAAAAAACCCTCACTGAATAAGAAATCCAAGCTGCCAATTCCAGCTGACCTATCATCTTAAGTAATTTCAGCAGTAATAATGAACACGTGTTATTTATATTGTATGCTGAAAATAAATAGCACCCTGTAGCCTTAAGAAGTAGAAAGGAGAGAAAACGACTCCAGATTCAGTAAAAGCAGAAAAGGATGCTCTTCACACTGGCCTGCAGACCTCTGGGGCCTAAGGGCTGTTTCCAAGGTTTCTGAGTTCAGATGGGCTCTACAGCAATCATGATGGTGGCTTTTCCAGAGGCACCCACTTCTCCACTGGAAGAAGTGTAGGGGCAGCTGCTGACACTGTGCTAGTGCTGTAGCTGTGAGGGGAAATTTTTAGGGTGACCTTTCTATGTCTCTGACTGAATCAACTACACCCCTGTTTCATGTGTTTCACATAGGACATGAACTCGGAGGCCAAGGCAGAGAAGTTGCTTTCTGGAAAAAGCAGCTGTGCGTTTCAGGCTGTGGAATGCCAGGGGAAGAGGAGAGGGAATATTTGTGGCAATGCTGAAAGCTATAAATGTCTCATCATGCATACTTAATATGCTTTTGAGCCCATTTCAGCCTTTTAGGGGGTGGCAGCTCTCACTGTGGAAGCCTAGTTAATTTGTTAAAGGTTTTCAGTGCCATATACTAATTGCAGCATCTTACTTCAACCTTGAGCCTCCTACAGTAGTTCTTGCAATTGCTCCATGTGTAACCCATGGTACAAATTCCCTCTGGCCCTTTTGGTCTTATCTTGCAGAATTTTTTTTGAACTTAAGGTTGCAGATGCAAATACCTCTCATTCATTTGCAGCCTCCTCTTTCAAGGAAATATTCTCTATCCTATGCAAATACATGTGCTATGGATGTATAGCTGTTTCTCTTGGTTTCTCAATATCGTTTTGCATAGCAAATGCAGATTTCTAAAGCTAATTTCCTCCTCTCCATCACCCCCAACCCTACACACATTCCCACTTCCCTGCTCCCAGTGCTGTAGCTTGCCGAAACTGCTGGGAGACTGAGTAGGTTTATGGATGCTCTAGATAAAATCTTTGCCCCACTTAGTCCTTCCGGACATGTATTCATCCTGACACACATGCTTTTGAAAGGCTAGGGTCCGTCATTCCACATGTGTCTTGTTTTGCTAATTCAGTGGAAAATGCCAGAGAGCTCTGCCTCCCTCCATAATTAGGCAGGAACCGAAGCTGCCATTGTACTGTGGCTGTGATCATGCTACTACTCCTATAAATTATTCATTGTATTGCAGTGTAATCTGCTGTTATGTTAAAAATAGGTCAGAGTGAATGTCCCCAGTGAAATTTCTAAGTGACAACAGCTGATTCTAGCTTTGTCTCCAGAAAACAGTGACCTTTCCAATTATTGCGAGTTATGCTGCGCTTCCATCTCCATGCCAGCTCCAGTGCACCTTCACAAACACTAATTCCCAGCAATGGTAACCCCACATTATACTTGAGACAACTAAGCCAGAGTTCCTAAATTACCTGCTAGGCTTTGCCAGAGCACTTTGCTTTCTATTAGCCTTTGCTCCCAGGCCAAAGAGTAAATCAGGATTATCAGAGAAGAGATTATAGTCTGAGAATACCTAAATGCTCTGCTCCTCCCAGGCACCCGGAAGGCTTCTCGCAAGGGCTGAGCAGGATTTTCTGGCTGATATGCATCAGTTACACATCGCTCTGGGGGGTGGATATAATGAGAAGAACTTCACTTTTCCCATCGCCCCACAGGCTCCAGCCCGCTGAATCCCCTGAATCAGCAGAGCAGGAGGCCCCCCTGACTTTCAGGTCCCTTGCAGATGTGTCTAGAGAAACCTGGAAAGGGGGAGCAGGACCCGGTAGTCTGGACAGAGGTCTGGGGGAAACCCTTTTTCCCCCATAAGATACAGGACCCTGTGAGGACCCCCGTGAAAATGTGGGATATTGCTGCAATTCCCCTGCTTACTGTGGGGATGTATGTCTGTCTGTTATGCAGATACAAAGACTTAGCCCAGTCCTGGGTGACTTCATTCACCTGAAGGAGAGGGTTGGTGGTGGGTGGCACTGCTCAGCAGACCATGCAGACAGCAATTCGCATGGAGGTGTCTCGTTAGCATGTTTGGATCAGCGAGAGGCCAAAGGAGGCGGGGGGACGGGTGGGCAGATGGTGGCTTTGAGCTTTGGATGTCTGAGGTAGATCAGGCCTGCCCTAGCTTTTAAGGAAGACAATTTGTACATGGGCTTTTTCTGTCGTAACTCCTCTTTGCTGTGTTTCTGTGGAACTCCCTTGCTCAGAAGGGGGTGCCTGGAAGCACGCGGCATCTTCATATCGCTGGTGGACGCTCCACGGGATGTCTCCAGTGGGTATCACACCCAGGCAAGCCTCCTGTGGGAACACAGGTAGCAAACCTGAGTGCTCTTACCTGGGGACCTCGGTCCAAAAAAAGAGGTGAATGAACAGATTTGGGAGTGGGGAACACGGCAGGTGCCAGAACCATCACTTGGAAAGGCTTTTACTGGAGACGTAAAAGGCGAGAGCCTGATCCCTGCCATGAGCAATCTGGGCATGATGTGAGCTTTAACTTGCTGATTGTACACAAGTTCACCGTTACTCTTTCCAGCTAAACATATTAAAGTGTTGCCACAACTCTCCTACTCTCTGTACTACACCCTGCCCATGCTGCTCTTTGGGTTGACTCCGTTCCCATATTTATACCTTCTCTGTCAGACGAGCCTGCCCAATACATCTGGCTTGCACTTATCGTCATCCTGTAACACTTCTTGCTCTCCTTCTAAAAGCCGTTGGGACCCACTTGTTTTTCACTGCTGACATCCTCTAACAAGTGTGCAACCATTTCCCCCTTTTTACTTCCCAGCATTGTGTTGCTGCTCCAGCCTCAAGTTCCTCATTTCTCTTGATGTTGCTTTTGCAAAGCCTTCCACCTGCAGATCTCAGGGCTCTCTGTGGGAAAAAGTTACCTGAGCTGATCTTCTGCAGTGATTTAGGAACAGATTCAATCTTCTGGGACTTCTGGCCAAATGCTCAGCACATCTGGATCTTTGGGAATGACTGAAGTGTAACGCAGTGGTTGTGCCCCGTGGCATGGTGGTCAGGACACACTTGGTATACTGAGGAACAGCAAGCTACAGGTGTGAAGGGAGAGGGCTAGGGACAGAAAGCGGGGTTGCCTTTAGCTTTTAATGCACCGCAAGAGATAATGCTTTCCATAGGTAATCCTTCTTTTGTCGCTTCTTCGTCCCACTATGCTGCATTTGTGATGGTCTGAGATATAGCTGCCTTCAGAGCAAGAACACTTCCCACCGACGGCCTGTGCCCCTGCTACCATTTGAAGATAGCAAGTTAACTTCGGGAAGCGTACACACAAACATACACCCTACCTGCCCTCACATATATAACCTGGGGGAGCAGGATGAAGGAGCCACTGATTGCATTTTTTTCTCCCCGAACTGTCCTCCTTTCAAAATCAGCCCCAATGCCTCTTCTTGGCAGGTTTTGGGTGGCAATGGGGAGGAGTTCATGGAGGGTTGGAGGGAGCAGCACATTCCAGTTTCTCAGAATGCTTAGCAACCAGGGCCGGCTGAGCCGCTCTTAAGTGCACGCCAAGTGCGTGGATGGCACGTCTAGTACTGCAGCTCTAGCCTTGTTTTTTCCCCCCCTCTTGTTATTGAAAAGCACTCCTTGTTTTCTAATTAAGGCGCACAAAAAACTGCTGGAAACTTATTTTCGCTTTCCTGGACAGCTGGAAGTCAGCTACGCAATGTGATGTTCAAAGCTATGGCAGTGATCAGAGGTCTGAAGCAACAGGTATGGTGCTGTCAGTCTGCCTTTTGGGAACGTGGCAGTCAGACAGCCTCTTCCATGCTGTTGGCAACGAGCTGGCTTGAAGTCCTACTGCTGGACAGCCTCGAAACCCTCACTCCCACCTTGCCCAGAGGAGAGCATGGAGTGGGATGCAATGGTTCCCATCGGTCTGCAACATGTAAAATACCTGCTCAGGGCTGCCGCAGAGGTAAAGTGCCTTTCCCAGTACAACCAACATGTGTAAGATCAAGAAGGCCCTATTAGACCATCTCCAGGAAAGGATTCGGCTTTGTAGACAGAAAGTTGATCTGATCTGTTTCCTCGTTGGGATCCTCTTTAATCTTTGAGTAATCATCTCTTGGCTCTTTCCTCCTTCTTGTCTCTCAAGTGCCCAGACCTGGCTCCCTACCACAAAATTCATCCTCCATCATGATAGCGGGCTGAGCTCTCTGCTGTGTTTGGGGGTCTCTTAGGGATTGATGCCATCTCTACCCATGTTACCAGACAGTAGCACCCGGTGCTGGAACTTGCTGGCTACATTAGGACTGCAGTTAAAATGTGGACCCAGCCCATGTTCACCTCCAGACTCCCCTTGCAGCCTCACCTGCACTTGAGAGGCAAATTTTGGGCAAGCTCTGAAGCACAGAGGAGGAGAAAGCCTTTCTTTGTACATGCCCAAGCACACTCTGGTTAGCAGTCCCAGGCATGGCTGGGCCAGCCCCATCCTCCTCCACCCCATGCTATGAAGCAGGCAATTGGCCTGGAAGGACCAAGGATCACGAAGGATAGTTATTATATGGGGCAAGACACTGTGGGATATGTTAGCAACCACCAAAGGTTCATGATTGAAAGAGCAGGTTGAGAGCACCCAGGGCTTTGGCCTGCCTTGCTGTGCCCTCCAGCAGCAGCGTAGAGACAGCCTCTGCCTTCCTCCTGCGCAGCACCTCCCACAGGTCACGGCAAGAAAGGGAGGAACTGCAGGGATGAAGGGCATGGTCTGGGGAAAATGATGGTCAGGTGGGAGAAGGATGCAAAGGCTGGGGTGGAGGCAAAGGAGCAAATAATGCCAGACAAGTTGCAAAATCAAGTGCCATGTATGAACCCTGCAGTGCTGCGCACCTGTATTCCTGCCTGTTCCTAACGTGGCGGTTTCATAATAGAAACCCAGGAAGAGTCCTCCGGGGCAAAGGCTCCAAGCAATTTCCATCCTCAGTTATGCTAGTATAAAACCAAAGTTGCCCTGAAATCATTTCCAGAAGGACAGCAGTATGGGTGACCCAGCCGGGTCCTCAGTGTGGCCAGCGACCCGAGCTGACCGCGCTCCTCTTTTCTTCTCCTGGGCCACAGTTCTGCACAGGGGACCGCAGATTTGAGAAATGATTTTCATTCCCTTCCTGCCCCCAAGATACTGCCACAGCCCTCCTTTCCTCATCAGCACATGTTTCTGAGGCTTAAATATAGCAAATATAAAACAASTGCAGCGCACACGAAATGCCATTCGGGGGAGCGCAATGAACACGCTGCCTCTGTAACATAATGACCCCAAGTGCATCTGCCAAATATTTGGGCTGAGATTCCAAAGGAGGGGGGCGGTCCACAGCATGGARAAGTTTGCGACCAAACCCTCAGGCCAGTACCCCTATGCATCTTTTGGGGGGATGCAGGTTGCTTGTTGGTCCAGCCCGATTTTCACCTGGAGGTGTTTAACCACTCGCAGCAGTCATTTCCTCTAGGAAAGGTGAAAAACAGCTTTTCAGGCCACATCACTGGAGCTGTGAGTGGATTTGAATTAAAAAATCACAAATTATATGTAATGTAAAGCAAAGAAATATGGTGTGTCTCTAGGGGTRTGGCCTGGCTTTGTGGCCGAGGTTAAATGACACCAGTTAAACCATGCCAGTTTTTGAACATCTGACCCTGGGTACTATTTTCAGCGCAGTGATTTTTGAAGTGATTAATGACAACAGCTTGGCACTAATCAGTGGCTGGTGTTGCTGATTAAGCTAACTCTTCCTTGGCTCACAACAGGCATCAGGAAYAGAAAGGGCAGGAAGCTCCCCAGAGCTACAGGAGAGGCAGAGCAGATCAGGACCTCCCGAGCTGCCYGCTTTTCCATGGGAAAATCAAAAAAAAACTATAGCCGTCCAACTCCAGAGCTGAGCTTGGCAGTGCTGGAGGGCTCTGCTCCTCCGATGGCTTCGTTTCACTTTGAGAACATTTTTATGTGGAGCCTTTTCAAAGTTCCCACCCCTCTCAATAAAAAAAGGGGCTTCACTTGTTAAATGTATGCTAGTATTGCTAGTGTGGCACTCCTTGCATGCATTTGTAGGAGGATCTCAGAGACACTATCTAGCTTCAAATCTATCTACATCTACAAAATCTCTGCTTTCTCCAAGACACTCAAGAGAAGGAAATCTGTTAGTTCAATGTGAAGGCTGCACATTAGCAGTCCTAATGTAACCCAAACTCCCCAAATTGTTCAATTTACAAATCAGACATGTTCTCCAGATGCCACCCCATAACTCAAGAAATCCCTAGAGGAAGCAGGCTGTGCTCTCTCTGCTTTTTACATCACCACCATTAAGAAACTGCAGTGACCTCTGGTCGGCGGGTAATATTTGAGGCAGAAGAAGATCTCACTTGCTCRGTGCTACCTCTGTCAGCTTCGTGGCATTACCTGGGCCCTGTCCTATCTTTTTCTTTTTCCTTCTCAAGTAAGAAAACCCAGCGAGCGGGACTCCAAGACTTACAGGGAGCTCTCAGTTGGCAAACTGCACTTCTACACAGTCACAACCACACTGCTAAAATGAACACGGTGCCTTGTAGGTCACATCCACGTTCACAGCAGAGCTCTTCCACTGCCCCAAGCTACCACAAAGTGAGAAGGATGTGAATGAAGCTCCATTTATGCCATGGAGCCTGAATGCTGGCCAGCCTCGTTAGCCACTGGCATCTTAATCACAAACTTCAGAGTGCCGTAGGGCAAAGATGTAAGATTTTATAAGCTCATCTCCAAGAGGTCCTTTCAGGAGCCCTTGAAAACTTAATGTCTATGGTAATGACGATATATTCACAGAGCTTTTAGCCATCCCATCAAGCCCCTCAGAGAGGCTGTCCCTCTCTCTTCTGCTGCGGGTGGCTCTGACACCCCTCCAGGGAATCACTGCTCGGCCACCACTGTTCCCAAACCATAGGCGTGCTCCTCAGGAGAGCCRGGGGAGCTTCTCACTCTGGTATTGCATGGCATGAAGAGAGGATCACTTGCACAAAAGCTCGTCACTGCGGGCGACTTCCCCTCAGGCCGGGCGTGGGGCCGGCAGGAAGGCAGGGCTGGCCCCGAGAGGAGCCTGGCGTGATGAAAGGGGAGGTGTTGCAAGCCTTTGTGTGCGATGTTACAYGTGCCTTACACAGTTTCATTTGAGTTTTTGGGGCAGTTTGGGGTTTTGCTTCCCAGGGTGGTCATTTCACCTGAGTCAGGGAGGGGATTGTGGGCTTGAGTATTTGTGGGTCTGGGATATTTTCAGTGTTATTTCTTCTCTATGGGATGGATTGTTATTAATTACAGGCAGGCCCATGCGATGCCGTGATGAGGGCAATAAAGGCCAGGTGTTGTCCTGGCAYGGGTCTGGTGRGTGATGCTACAGGGGCAGCCTGGGMGCTGAGCTCCCCCACCGCAGGGCAGCAAGTGTAGGCAGTTTTCCCAGCAGTTAGTGGGGCAAAACTAAAAGCACTGCTGTGCACTGGGGGAACCTAACCCTGGACCTGTGTAGGCAGTACCCTCGCTACTGAGTCCCGTTTAGGGGCAAAGTACAAAAAGAGCATCACTTCAGTGGTAAGCGGTTGCTGCAGGGCTTCCTAGCTGGGACCCGCTATCACAAAAATGAGGCTACCTGGCTCCTGCAGTGGATCTGCCTCCCATCACCCTGCCTGGGGACCAGCCACCCCTATGGGCGTGCATGCTGCCATACGGGCACCAGCCACGCTTGTGCCCACTGCTGCCAGGCTAGCAGCAGGGGGCTGCCATGGGCTGGGAAAGAGCCAGGCTTTTCCAGCAGGTAATTAGAGAAAGGATCCCCATTTCCATGCTCTGAATTGGCACCTGGAGGGGCTTCTTGTATCCATTCCCTGCCCTCCCTGCTTCTCACACACACAACACACACACACTCACTATTGTCTATAAGGGGAACTTAAGGAAACCAGYTTGAGGGGTTAGGACCCTAATTATCTAAGAAGGTTGAATAGAGGTGATTTGAACTGCCCCAATTTGGGTGCAGCCAGATGTGTTTATCCCCTGCCATTTGGTTAGGTAGGGGCTGGGTCGCAGTGGGGCTTTTCCAAAAATCCCACTTTCTTTTCTCACTCTCTCTCCCTGTGGCTTCCTTTCCTGATGCCTCACTTTTTGTCTTTCCATCCTTTTACCAACTATTCAAACTCTAGGCATCACTTCCGAGCTCTGGGTCTCTGAACTGTCCAATTTCCAGACTACTTGCAATTAAACCAGAGTAAACCAAAGCCAGCACCCGTAAGTTATGCAGCGTTAAGCCTATTGTGCTCAGGATTTCCATAGCGGTTTTGATTCACCTATTATCCAGTTGCCAAAGACACAGGAATATCAGTGGCTCTTCACAGTGTAAATGCTTTTCTGCACCCTCCTCACCTGATCTTTTTGGGATGTGCAAATGCATACACATACACACACACCCCCACACCGCTGGGCAGAAGGTCTGTAGGTAGAGCTGTGAATTTCAGCAAYGAGGAAGGGTTGCTTAGGTGGCAGCTACGGTGGGACCCCTCTTCAAACCGTTTCCCTGCTCTTAGATGCCAGATCAAGACTTAAAATTCTGCGGGGCCTCACAACACCCCTTACCCCCCTAAGCGATGGTGAGAGGTAGGAGAAATCCTACTATGGCAAAATCATCTCACCATCGACTTTTTAGTGCCTCTGTGACATTGTCAAGTGCTTGACTACTCTCCCCTCTCTCTCTAATTCATGTTCTCAGACTGTTTTCACTCCTCGCCTTTTAACTCTGCACATCCTGACCCGGTTGTTTTGTGTCTGTCACACCCTTGGTACACCAACCACAAGGCTTTGGTTTTAGCACCCAGGCAGGCGGAAGCTCATTTCAGAGGCGACTGAGCCGTGCCTCGAATTGTTAAAGGGGTGAAGCTGTTTACGCCACCAGCTCATGCTAGCCAAACCACATTTATTTTGTGACTTTAATGATGGCACTGGACGACAAAAAGCTTGTGTTTCGCAGAGCTTTGTAAAGACACTTTGTAAAAACAGGAGGGGAAAAAAGGGTGTAAAGGAAGGCAGTTTTGCTTCAGCTTTGGTGAGACACTTGTTTTGAAAGCCCGAGCACACCTAATCAGTGGTTTCTCTCYGGCTTGTACATACCTTCCTCTTTTCTCTAAGGGCTGGTTAAATGCCACTTGTTTATTTGACCTGGTTTTTCCCCTTGCTGTTGTTATTATTAGTGATCTAGATATCTTGTCAACAAATACGAACCAAACATGTTGCCTTCGAGACATGAAGCAGGAAAAAACAAAAAGATCAAAGATCTTTAATTAAAAAATAGGGAGACAGCAAAGCAGAAAGTGTTTCTTTTGTCAATCTTTTTTTAATTTCAGGCCTCATGGACTCACTCATTTSTGCTTCAACTACGGAGCCCAATGCCCTGTTAAAAATAGCCCTCCGGCTGCCCAGGACAGCTGGAAGCGCCGGGGGGCTGGAGCACTGCAGGTGGGTTGGTGTGGGGGTGCCCGGGGTGGGGACGGGTGCCTCACACTGACTCCTCTGACCACAAAAACCCCTCTCACCCATCTGCATAACTCTGTATCTACCCATGGACCACAACCAAAAAGAAGCAGCTGCGAGAAGCAGGTGAGCAAAGTATTTAGCGTAAACAGGAATAAGCAAAAATGCTCCATAAGCGATCACCCTCTTTTCCACACCGTCTTTGTCCAGCATGCTAAGTGGGTCTGCCCATGCTCTTGGAGAAAGGTGCTTCAGTCTGAGTTTATAGGCCAAACACCTCTTACTACGATCTGTCTATCCGGTTGAAGCAGGCACTATTGCCTTGGCGATGGAGTGATGAGACTTCTCTTACTCTGGGCTGCAGTGAGTATGGCACACGCATTCTCCGTCTCCGGGAACGCGAGATAAGCTGAAAGGACAGGTAGGGCTGGTGGGACCTGTAAATGTTTTCAGTACAATGATCCGTAGTCTCCCAGCAGTCAGGGAGGAGAAGCTCCCATGCTTAATACGTTGCAAGGCTGCTTATCTTTATACAGCCTTCTCAGATACTAGGCACTCGTATGCTGGAAAAAGCAGACATGTCAAACTCCATTTGGGGAGAAAACATAGGAGAAATGGTATCTATCTGTGTATATCGCTGAGGTAGACATCTGTTGGAATAACGTACTGATATGTACACGTGAATATCCTTAGAAGACATAATTTGCTTAAAGTTGCATCAGTTTGATGCGCTCTGTGGGGAGGGGACATGTACAAGCTGGCTCTCACCACAGCGGGGCTGGGGCTGGCGGGAGAGCGGCTGGCTAGCTACGGCATGGAAAGAAGCCTGGTCCAGTGAGTCACGGACAAGCTGTGACACTGATCTCCCTGTGTGACTTTTAGACAAGTCACTGCAGCTGTATGTCCCAGGAAAGCATAGTGTCTTGTATTGCTTTAGGGGAAGAGAAGGGTTGCTTAACCTGAGCTGTTGCTGAATAAAGAGCATGTCTCAACTTTAAGTTAACATCCCAGACTTTATCCTCATTTTTCTCTAACATCATCAGCGATGTTACAATACRCCAGGCGGTGCCCATAACCATGAGCAGCAGCTACCTTTCATTTCAGCTAAGCCTCAAAGCTGATCCCAAACCCCAGAGCTAAAACTCTTTTCTCTCTTAAAAAGGGCAGGCAGGCTTTACAAGGATGTAAAGGCATCCAGTACCTTTCTGAAGCATACCTTAAAAGTTTGATGCAGTTACTGTTCTGCTGGGAGCCTTGATGGGTGGCAGTGCTGGAGCGTGTCTGTRTGCCCTAGCAGCATGTCAGTCCTGGGCAGGGAGAGGGCCCTGGGACTCTGAGACCGTGCAGTGCACCATCTAAAGCGGGGCTCTGGTCTACTGAACTGAAGCACCCACTTACTTACTGAATGTTATGAAAAAGACAGCTTTGCTATTTTCCTCATGCTTTGGAAACATGGATGGGATTTTGTGTCGGCTCTGGCCTGAGAGGCAGGTCATGGTTACCACGGGTACAACCAGAGGGCACATACAGGAGAAGGGAGGTGGAGATGTGAGGAGAGGTTGGGGTAGAGCAGCTGTATGAAAAGATCTGCAATAAATCACAGTCTAATTTCTATTTCTCCTGTGCATTCTCAGTTTGGATATGTTGATCGCTGCTAACAAAATGCCTGGACCCATATGCTTGCCGTGTTTGCTGAGTGCTTGCAAACTCTGTGCATGGGTGTGTCTGCATTGATCTAGGAGCTCCTGCTGTGCCAAGCTCGCGGCCCCAGTCCAAAGCCTCCGTGTGAGTGCTCAGCTCTCCTCCTGGGGGATACCTGGGTCTGCCAGAGGAGCTGACTCGTGCCCAAATCTCCCTCCCTCCCTGGGCCTGGGAGCTGCAGGAGCCTTCCTGGCTCCCTCAGCTTAGACAGACCCAAGGAAAACCCATGCCTGTTCGGCTGCAGTGATGAGGGGAAGCCTTGTGCTAGTGGAAGTGATTTCTTTTTAATGAAATGTAACATCAGAATCTCAGGCACTTAGAGTCACCAAAAATTAAAAAGCATTTTCCCCAAAGTAGGTGTTTTGACCTAACAAAGGTATAAGACTAACTGAAGTCACTTGCCTTGAATTAACATAGTGAGTAAGGCCATAAAAGAAACAAAACATATCACTGCCTGTACTTTCAAGAGGCTAAAATAGTTCCTTCTCTAAACTTTTGCATACTACAGCTGTGCCCTGTTAAAGGGTGGCCACGTTGCAGAAGAGAGGGAGTTGCGCTTCACTGAACCTGAGCACAGTCATTCGCAAAGTCTCTGCCGATCCTTTGAAGGCGATAGCACAACGTAAGTGCAAGGTTGTTATAGAAAACAAGAAAATTAACTAACAAACAGATTTCCTTTGAGGATAAACATTTTCAGGCTTTGAATAGCTTTTGCAAGAGTCAGACTGATTTTTCATGAAGATATGTATACTATAGCTTGCCACACCCAGCTCTGTGACTTGGGTTTTCAATGTACAATAAGGAAGAACGATGCTATTGGAGCATACGTAGATGAAAATGGTAGAATTATCAATAATGGTGCAGAAAACTGAAGTTTTCAACAAATGTTTTTGTTTGCATGTGGGAAAATCAGTGCCAACTTACAGTCTGTATCAATGGGAAAATATTTTTTCCCTTTATCTTTCCCAAAGGAGAATTTTAAAGTATAGCTTTGAAAAGAGCTATCCAAGGAGCTCTTTGCTGATTTTTTCAATAAACTTGTTACACCAGAGGATTTCCAGAGAGCTATGAGTTAATGTTGTGTCATTAACGGTGCGATAGCCTGGCAGTGGTCCTGGCCTTGTTATGGAATAGCTGATGTAGGAGTCATATAAGCAAAATTAAGGGAGATGGAACACAATCAGCGGCACTCATTAGGGTTTTATAGAAAATAACTGTGTTGGTAGTGTACTTGGACTTTTGTAAGAAATAAGACTTAGTACTGCATGAGCTCTTGACTAAGAAACTTGAAATGGAGTAGATCAGTCTGGGACATGCTGAATGAGTCCAAACCAAGTCCAAATGACAGATGTAACCCAGCTGAGGAATCATCAGGGATGCCAGTTTCTAGCAAGGACCTGCAGAGATTGGTTCCGTCCCTATGGGATTTAACTCTTTTTATATCAGTGACCTGAAAGGGAACTTTAAATAGTGACTGACTGCATATGCGGATGGCACAATGTCTGGGGAAGTGGTAAATCACCCTGAAAACAGGCTACTTGAGAAAGTGAGCTGATTGATCTGGTTTTAATACGGGCATAGCTGGGAGCAAAGGAGGTGATAGGCCATAATTATGGGATAGTGTTGACCCTGCTCTGAGAAATTTTATTGCTGGAAGACTTGAGGATTATAGAGGAAAATCTGATGAAGAGGAGAGCCTCATGTGATGCTGGGACCCAAAAGCACTCAAGCAGTCCCTGAACTGATCCTGATATATATATATATATATAGATATATATATATATATATTTATAAAGTATGAGCGAACAGATCAGATAACTTCTGGATTTGTTCCTGGTGTAACAGTTTTGGAGCGGTGGGCTCCATGCTGTTGTCCACATCTCCAAGAGGATGGTCCCAAGAAGAACCATGAAAATGCTTAAAAGATTAAAACTCGCATTTTCTATAGAAAAAGTCATTGGTAACAGCCTGCTTGGCAAAGGGTAGGAGCAGTCTGAATACAGTCTGTGGATAGTTATATGAGACATATATATACATATATATATATATATATATATGAGCAATAGTGAGTTCTTTGCTCTCCTGGACAAGAGGGCAACAAACTCCAAAAAAGTATACAAATCAACACTAGAAGAAGGAAGAGGTAACTATCTTTAACTGTGACAGTAGCTAACCACTGGGACAAGTTAAAAAGGTGGACGGGAGATCTGCCGTCACTGCTTTCCAAATCAAGCCGGATGTGGGAAACAAACCAAAAAAAGCCCACACCCTAAGAGCTGTGGTCTGTGCTGAGCTGGGAGCCGGAGTTCAGCACCTGACAAATGCCCCCATCTGCCCCGAAAATCTGCGACTAAGTTTTGGCTGGCGCCTAGGTCTCTGCAGCGTGAGCGGGGTGGGGGCTGCCCTGTGACCGAAACAGGCACTGCTCCTCCCTGCTCGGATCCCACCCAGCCCCRGGGAGCGTGATGCGTTGTCCAGGGTCAACACTGCTCCTGAAATAGCAGCCAAAAAGTTAATGTTTCCCTGCTAACCCGTTCAGGAGAGAGGAGAGGGGGCTGAAGGGGAAGGCTAGTGCTGTGCCTACGTTGTTTGAGCTTTCCAGCTGGCAGGTCTGGGAGCCAACAGACCCTCTGGCCGAGAGAGCAGCTGGGATAGATTTCTTCCTGGCTACAGGCAGATGAATTGAAGGGCCTGTCACCAACTCATAGGCTCGTAGGATAACTCAGGTAGGAAGGGACCTCAGGAGGTCATCTAGTCCAACCTCCTGCTCCAAGCAGGGTCATGGAGAGGTTTTTAAAATGTTCCTGCCTTTGAAAAGCCAGCCTCCTCTAGCTGTTGCTGGATCAGCCCTGCCAGAAACAACTTAGCTGAGAGACTGGAAAGGATTTCTTAAGCACTGTATCTTTCCCTTCAGATAATGCAATATAAATGTCAAATAACCTGCACACATTCCTCTCCTTCCCTCCTACGTTTCTGATGAAGAACATAGGTTAGAYGTTTCAGAAACAGCAAGAAAGCCTAAATCCCACTGGTTCTTCAGAGCACTCAAAAATGTCCATATCGAGTTGGTTATTCTGAGAAGCAGCATCCACCTGTGTGAGGGCAGGATGCAGGGAATGCAAGAAGGTACTTTCAGTGCCAGGTGATTTACCCAGTGGCATCAGGTCTTCCCTGGACTATCAGGATTTTTTCCTGAACACAAATGCTCTGACCTCTCCTTTCTGCAAATCCATTGCCCTTCTGAGCCCGGACTGGAACACAGGGTGAGGAGTGGGGGCATATATATGTGAGAAATGTATTTGAATGCAGACAGTACGTCACTGAAGCTGCTTTCTTTCCTGTGTTGATGCCTTTCACTGAGGCTCAGATAACTTGATTTGGCGCTATTCACTGCTAAGTTTTCCATACCAACCACAGCTGAGCTTTGTTTAAATGAGGTTTGCTGAAGCTGTGCTGAAAGTGAGTTTAAAGGTTCACGGTCTTTGGAGCGGATCCAGGCAGCTCTTTGTGCCTTCAACTCCCTTGGAAACTGCGGAGGGCTGGGGGCCGGGAGAAGATTTGCATGAGCAAGTTCTCCCCCCRGCCCCGGCTCGAGCGCAAAGGGGAGCAGTGAGCAACGGCAGAAATTAGACACCGTGGGCCAGATTATTCCTCTCCTCTGGGTTGTCTCATCTGCCTCTCTGCTATTTTGACCGGATAGCGCTCAGTACAGGCGTAAACGGCAGCACAGAATGCAAGCAGTGAGGATTCAAGCTCCGGCATGAAGTTTTAGGGATAAGAAGCTATGGCACTGCCTCTGTACCCTGGGTTGTGGCAGTCGGAGAGGAGGCGGCTAATTTTGCTCAGATAATTTAAGTATCAAGTTGCCTTTAGCCCCTGTAAAGAGCCCCTACTACTTCAACAACAGCTGCACCTGCGGTGTTGAATGCCCAATGCGCTACTTTGCATAGTGCAGCCACTGTAGAAAACACACTTGGTGTCCCCCCAGCTTTCTTCTTTTGCAGTAACCTCCTTGCTGAGGAAGCAAGCTGCTGAACCAGTGTGAAAGTTATTTTTATTGTATCTGGGGTGCTTTTGTTCTCTATTCTCTTAGGAGAAAAAGAAAGTCTGGTCACCCTGTGACCTTGGAGCCCATAGACAACTTCAGATTTACCCAAGAAATACCACTCAAGCTAGAAACCGGTCTCTAGTCTGAGTAGGAGAAGGATTACTTTAATAAAGACGACTTTACCTTCCCCAAAGGCATCATCTTCTTCTCCGGGTGCAGTCGGATCTTCCTGGGCGTGCTGCATCGTGGCGAGGACGCAGCTCGGGGAGCAGCCAGAGACGAATGCTTGAACTGGTTCCTACGCTACAGCTCGACTATTTCCTTTCACCGGTTTCCTAAACATTTTGGTGGTAACAGCTTCCGCATCTGCACTTACGAAAATAGTCTCATTCATATGAATACCGCTTCTTGTTTTTACAGACAGCCTGTGAGATGAGTTTTGAGGTGGGGTGTCCTTACTGCTGAGAGAGAAGTTGATTTTGAGAGCAGAGGCAGGCAGGACGGGCTCAAAATGCGCCCTGCCCTGTCACCTCGAATGCCGCTGCGCAGCGGCAGCCCTGTCAGCCCGGGGTGTAGGGGCTTTGCATATGAATGTGAATCTTATCTGGTGACAGAGGGAGAGCCGGGGAACAACTCGCCCTGCTCCGTCTGCAGAGCAGCTCGCGTTCGCCCCAGGGACAGTTTGACCAGAATAACCCCCYCGGGCTCTCTCAGTGCCATGTGTTCACAGGATGTTATTTTTCATTTCGCATGGCAGCAGTGGCAGCACGTTCTCACCCACGCTGGGGTGACCCACGACTATGGACCTGTGGACAAGCTGGAAAGCCATAGGTGACACCAGTTGTCTCATGGGCAGATGCACTAGCAGGGACGTGATTCTTGCAGTTAGGCTCTCCCGAGTCACCGTCTTTGGTGCGTTATCAAACCTAAAGATCTTCCTGATGATCAGGTGAACAATATAAGTAAAACTTGCTTTCTGTCAATAATAGGCATATTATTTTAGTATCCCTGTCACTACTAATTCTGCATCACGCTGGCCCCTTCAGTGGCTGCATTTTCTGAATTTGATAAAGCAAGTTGACTCCCTCCTGCCAGGTCTCTTCTTAGTTTATAAGAGGACTGTGCCTACAGACTAACTTACTCTAGACTTGCACAAAAATACATTTGGGCTTCAGGTAATGGCTGAGCCTTGCATAGTCCTGCTGACTTCATTGGACCACTCAGGCGATATTCATGTGCACATACAGCTGTGGGRCCTAACACCGGTAGTCCCTCACATCTCTGCTATCAGAAGTTAGTGTGTAATGACAGTAAACCTGTACCGAGCTTTGATTACTCAGTCTAGTAATTGCATGTGTYGCCGCACCCTTGAAAGCGAGACTCCCAGCACAGCAGCGGTGTTCGCTACAGCTTCCGGTAGATGAGTCACAAGCAGATATAATGAGCTCATGTCTAATTATTATGGCTTTTTTTTTAAAGCTCTACCAGTGGGTTTATGCAGGGCTGAAAATGGAGACAGCTGGCCTCCTAGGCAGTGCACAACCTGAACTAGTCCAGCTGGAGAAGACAAGACAGAAGATGAGACAGGTCCATTTGGAGCCTCCGACCTAACCTCAGCCCAGGCCTTAGAGCCATGTTCAAAGCCATGTTTTGCTCCTGTAGCAAATCCTGTGGCAGCACTTTGGTCATCATAGGAAGGTGAAAATCCGCTTCCCAGCTCAAGCACAGCCTTCCCCTGGGTGCAGGGTAAAGTGCCTGCCGGCCCTGGGAAAGTGGCACTGCATCCCGTGGTGCTCGTGCCTCTCCCTTGCCGTCACGTTGGGCGTCTCGGCTGTGCAACCTGGGGCCTGCTGCCTTGCTGGGGCTRGGAGGCTGTGTTTTCCTAGGTGGATGTGGCTGAAGTCAAGAGCCTCCTAGGACTGGTTTTTGGTGGTGTGGTGTGGCTTGACTGCCTGGTTGTTCCTCTGCTGCAGCAGCAAGACTCCTTGAGGGACTCCATTCCTAGGAGGCACCTGTCTTGCTTTGCTTTGCTTTAAAATTGCACTCGCTTAAGTCCCCAGGGAGTAAAGACGACAGTTTGGCCCAACAGGTAAGAGAGAGGACYTGTTTCTGGCCCCGCTGGACAGGCTTGAGGAAGTCACTTCTCCCTTCTAGACTTCTCCTCTCACCCTTTTTCCTGTCCTGCTTATTTGAAGTGATTTCTTCAGGCAAGGACCATCTCTGATAGGTGGTAGCTGCACCCTATTGCACTCAACGGAAGAGTCCCTCTGCCTCAGTAAGGCCTTCCGGCCATGGTGGTAAGTAGATGAAGACAGTGGTAAAAAAAGAGAAACACCATTATGGATTGATGARGGGAAACAGAGCAGAAGAGGGTATCAGTGAGAAAAAGGCAACAGGTGTGAGAGGAAGAATAACAAGGTGGAGATGTGAAAGCTGCAGAGGAAAAGCATCGATCTGGAGGGAGGGGATGTGACGCAGAGGGACGGCACCTCTCTGGGTGCTGCCTCCTAAAGCACACCCAGGGTCAGAGCTGGAAACCGCTGAGCTTGCAGAGCCTGGCTGGGCCAACATGTGAGAAGATTGCCGGGGGTGAGGGAAAGGAGAAGTGCTGAAGGAAAGGCAGTCACACAGTGTACCTTGTGTGAAAACTTCCCGGCAAGAGCCGCTCCTGGCAATGGGCAGCGCTGCTGCATTGTTTCCTTGAAATAGCAGGAGGTGGATGGGAGAAATCTCGAGCCCCTTGTAAAGTCAATGGRTGCTGTGGAGCATGTCAGTCTCTGAGCACCGGCGTGGGCCAGAAGAGGCTTCGCTGTTCCTACTTAGGTTTTTTGGGCTTGATTTGAATAAGTTGTAAGATTAGCAATGCTACGCATACAGAGGCGAATGACTCAAAATACATAGCCAGCCTAGCAGGAAGAAGCCCRGGGAAAATACCCTGCAACAGCAATGCTAACTTTCCTGTGTTGCCCTGCAATGGGAGCTCATTTGTAAATCAAGCATGGGAAGTTTTAGCCATTTACCGCTTCCTTCAGAAACACGAAGGAGCAAGCCACACTGTCCTGGTTATTGTGGCAGCTCCCTTTTGTGCTGCATTTCCCTGGGACTTAAAGTTATTTCCCTACCCACTGTTTTCAGTCAGCCTCTCCGGATGCCTGTTACCTTCAKAGCCCTTTTTTCTTTTATTTTCGGGAATTAAAAGGCATCAAAAGCTGTCCTCTCTCCCGAAAACAACTGTCACCGGAATGAACACACCAGCCGGGATGGTGATGAATGGTAATGACTCAGCCTCCATTGCAGATGCACAAAGAGGAGTCRCTTTGATTCGTTCCCGTTTGCCACATCGTCCCTTGACGGCAGCCTCACCTGCATCGCCTGCAGCATGAGACATTCCTGCAGAAACTTGTCCCCCAGGGRTATGTAGTGCTCTTTCCCTCAAGACGGGTTAAGTTAACATGGACAAAAACGTTCCACCTCACATGGATGCCTGGGCCCCCTTCCCCCTGCCCCATTTTTGCATTTGCGGCAGCATAATTTTGCCCTGCCAGTTTGCATGCCCATGTCTTTGCTATTTACTGATCTCAACCATCCAGCCTAACGAAGTGGCTTCCTTCCTGCTTTATTTTGTAGCATCTCAGCTTTTCTTTTTCCCTCTGTACCCACAAGAAGTACTTTTATCTTATTCTTGTTGAGCTGTTCCAAAACACGGTAACTTTTCTTTTCACCTGTTGACTATTCAAGCCCCACTCCACACCAAAAAAAAACCCAAATCAATTTTTCAGTCCCTGCAAAGCTCTCACGTGCATGTTTTTCATGTAGCCACATCCGATGCTGCTCTCAGAAAAAGCCACCACCCATCCTCTAAGAACCTGTCAACAAAAAGTGGGGGAGACTGGGGAAATGTCAAAAACAAGGGTGGATCAAGCAAGAGGAGGCAGCTTTTAGAACAGCTCCTTTAAATCACGCCAACCTTACTCTTCTTCCCCTGCAACTTACTTTATTAGAATTTCTGACCCAGGAGAAAAATCTGATGTTTTGTCCTCAGATACAGATCTAAAAGCCAACACAGTCTTAACGAAAAGGAAGTGTAAAAAATTGTGCCATTTAGCAGTGTTGGATAGCGTTGTTCTAATTCATCCCTACTTTAAATTACCAACATCCCCACAAGCAGCAGGAGAGATGAGTCGGCCCTTTTCTGCCCTGCTATGCTGGTGCAGAAGGGAGGTGTCTTAAACACCTCCTGCCCTATTCACGTCTCCTCCTGCTCCAGCGCAAGGAGGATTGCCAAGATACATATAGCAAGCTGTGTCTCAAAGGCTTAGTTAGTCCTCTACTTTGTTCTGGGACTATTTTGGGGGTGAAGATTGCACTGCAGGGGATGATAACCTACATAGAAAACAAGGAGGAAAAAAAGAGATGAAGGAAGGGCAGATGACCCTAAGGTGGAGACAGCATGAAGGAGGACATAGGAAAAGGTGGTTGACACCAGTTATGGTCAGTTGGGACAGGGGGTGTTCACATGGATTTAGAGTGCTTGTAAAAGTTTTGCTCTGGATATTGCTGCAGTTTCAGTTCTCCTGGTAAACATCCTCCTTAGAAACCTAAAGGATGGATTTACTATAACTTGTCTAGTTGTTAACTCACTTGCAAGTTACAGGGACTTAGATTATGTATAGACAGTCTGTGTCAGTGACTGACTGAGCTTAGTATAATTTTTTCCTTGCCGAATCTTGAAACTTTTTGCACTTTTTTCCCCAAAAATTAAGCTCTTTTTTTTTTTTTTTTTTTTTTGTTAAATAGGGTTACTCAGTTCCAGAGAAAACCTGGGAGAAATTCTCCCTCTTAATGTCTGGGAGGAGAGTCAGCAGGCCAGGACGGTAAAGGACATGACACTCCACACAGCTTCACAGACCTTAGGAGCTCTGTGCACAAATCTTCGTGAGGCTATAAAATACACACCGTGCATTTTGGAGAGCTGAAAGAAGGGCAGGCTCCAGGAACCGTTCACCCAGAGGAGAGGACAGTGGTTTCTGAGGACCACCATGCTGYGTTAGACAGTGGAGACGAGCTGGGTATATGAGTTGGCCTCTGGGAAAACTAAACTCTTGTGCCAGGGAGGTTATGGTGCCAATTTGGGATGTAGSTCAACGCATTTGAGCTATGCAAAAGTCATGATGGCTGAAGAACTGCAGGCTGGCTCCCCTAGCCCAGCTGGTGTCCATGTCCATTTTGGACACCTTGGTTTGGGGGCTTGGGGAGAGGTCTGTGCACAGCCTTGTACTCAATGCCCCCAGCGGACATACACCTCGGCAGCGAGCAGGAACCACGACACACTTGTTGGTGCCTTACTGTCTCCCTTCGTGTTCCCCGCCATGTTGTGAGCAGTGAACCCATCACATGGGCCGGAGGTGAGTTGTATGTGTGCCCATTCAGGYGTGTCACTTCAATCCACAACACCTAGCACATCCCACCAGGCCCCTCAAAGGTGACTTTGTCTTTCTTCTGCTCTCTAGCCATTTTTCATTCCAGTATCACTTGTCCTATGAAAGTAAATAATTCTCATAGCAAAATACTATTTCAATTCAAAGGGAGGAAGCAAACCACCCTGGATGAAACCCCTACAGAATGAATATAATCTTGAAAATTGTACTCATTAAGTAGTTCCCAGTGGTTTGTCATCAAAAGAGAAGAAAATGCTCAAGTGTGATTTTGCAGGGCTTAGCCTTGGATCCGGTATTATTCAATATATCCTTTAATATCCTAGATGATAGAATGGATATGATCACACTCATTACAATTGCAGATAGCAAGCTGCTCAGGAGTGTACGTACAGTGGAGGACAGAATCAAAATTCAAGCTAATATTGGCAAACAGGAGAAGTGGTCTGGAAAAAATTAAATGCAAGAGAGCGAGCTGTGAAGTACTGTGCTCAAGCAAGAATAATCAACCTCATAAATGCAGGCTGAGGGATGGCTGCTGAAGTAGCACATTTTCAGAAAGGAGGCTGGAGGCAGCCAAACAGGATTCAGCAATAACACCTGAAAACAGCAGACAACTTGCCATCAGGTGTGATCAAAAGCAGAGACACAAAGTAATTCGGTCACTGTGGTTGGGGTTAGCAAGGCCTCTGCCAAGGCAGGACATGGTTTTCAGGCATCTCAGTTCAAGGAGGATACAGACCGTTTGGTGACAGTCCTGATGGGAGCGACCAGACTGCTCAGAGGGCGAGAAAACAGGAAATTAAGGAAAAGGTAGGAGGAACCAGAACCACTTCATTTGAGGGAAAGAAGATGAATACAGGAGATAAGAGCAGTCCTCAAGGCCTCTTTTCCACCTCTGTGGTGCACAAGGAGTCAAGGATTTAGACTGCAGAATAGAGGAAGCAAATTAGGAAGCAAATTAGGTAGCAAACTAGCAGAAACTAGGAAGAAGCAAGTTAGGAAAAAAGCCTTTCCAATCGTCAAGACAGTGAAGCAGCAAAAGCGAGTGCTTGGGTGAGTCAGTRCTGAGTGAATCAGAGCGCTGCTTTAACTTACAAAGCATCCGTAGAGCTTTTGAAGAACAGAGTAGACAAGTAGCTATTGGGAATAATATAAGAATAGTTGATTCTGCCCTAGGGAAGGGCAGTGGGAGTAGGGGATCTCTTGAGGTTAGGCTCAATGCTATTTTGCTGGAGCAGCTATTGAGTAATCCTGGATTTCTACTTGTTAGATTTATTTCTTGGTGACACTTAGTTGAGTGCTAAGTTGTCCCACTGCTTGAGGGGTTCAGCACATTCCAGTGGCTCTTGGCTGGGAGGGAAATATCTTTGCTGTTTCAACCAATTTAAGTATCCCTACTATCTTTGTCCTTCTGTAAGAAATCTTCATGTCTGGTTGCTTTTGCCTTCATTCTTTCTTCCTAGTTATTTTCATACCTATTCCTCTGTGATCCAGTGAGGTCATTGTCATCAGCAAAGAATAGATGATGCATTTTTCACCCTTTGATGATTAAATCCCATGAGTTTTGCTCACAAGTATTTCAGATTGTCTCCATAAATTGTTAAAGAGAAACAGTCTGCATACCATAATAACACACAAACTACCTGATGCTAACCCCAGCATAACCAACAAATACGGTCAATCCTGCTAAGCATCAAAACCTTATGTCTTACTAAGGGTTACACATCAATTTTTACTAATGTGAACATATTCTAAAATCGACAAAAGAGGTCTATACCATCTTCTGATGCCTATGCCAAAGCCCCAAGACCTTCCCAATTTTCTCTACCATATCATTTCTAATCAAACATTTTCTCCCCAATAGTAATTTTCTTGGCTGTTGGAGGAAATACAGGGAAGAAAAACATCTCATTGCTCAGATGTGTGTCTTCCATCCCAGGCAAAGTATATTGCAAGTTGATTCACAGCAATATTTCAGTAATATTTCCATAAAGATAAGAGTTCCCTTTCCCTCTAGGTAGACTATTAGAAATGGAGTGAAAACTCTGGGTCATTTATTTTAGACTCCCAGGACACACTCTTAAATGGTRCCTGTGGATGAATGCCTCTCCTTCACCTTTAATTCTGCTTGTAGACTATTCAGTTTTGGGGCCTTTACTGCTCTTCATTGTGTACACCATTTCCAGTTTCTCCAGCTGCTGAAGGAGTTCAGGAGTTGGCCTTCTCCCCTAGTCTTCTCTGCTTCTTCCAGCTCCAGCCAGCACAGTGTTCATTCTGCTGCTGTGAGATGGTTCTTGACAGTACTGACCCCCGGCATTTTGCAAGACAATGTGGTTTTTCTTCTCTGCCAAAGGAATTTTTGAAGACATTCTCCTGTATTCCCGCAAACTGTGGGTAAGATGGGCAGCTTCAGTTGTGGGATGGCTCAGACCCTGCCTGGGGCAGCTGCAAAAGGAGCAGGCGTGCATTTCTCTAAGACAGCCTGACTTAGCCGCTTCCATCACCAGGACACTCTTAAGTCTCAGCATTTCCCCCTCACCCACAATGCACTCTTTTCATCACTCCCTAAAATGCTATAAATTACTGTTTAACGTGATTCTGCAGTTCTCTTGCAGAGCACCACTTAGCAGGGCCTGGCAGACATAAGGAATTGCTGTTGCAAACAATGTTCCAGACAGAAGTATGAAATTCAGGCCATGCCTCTGCTTCCAAACCATGTTACAGAGAAGGCTCAAACACCACAGGTCCTGTCTGGCAGTGTTTCCTCTGCCAGGCTCTATATTTGCAAGAGCTGGAACAGCCCTAAACCTTGAATCTCCTCTGCGTTGTAGGAAGTCATCGCTTCAGTCTAGCTCACACAGGTAACTGCAAAGCCGATATGATACCAGCTTCACCACAGGCTGGAGACACCAGTGAGGTAGTTTAGTTTCTAGCTCAGTCTGGTTTCTGTGAAACCTTTGCTGATACTGGCCCTGCCTTAGGTGCTCTCTCCCAGGCCGTGTGTCACTCACACCTGGTACCAAGGTCCCAGAGGGTCTGAGCAGTTAAGTCCAAACTTAGTGGCAATGCCAACACTCAAGTTTTTGAACCTTCCCCAGCTGCTTTTTCCAACCCATGCACTGCAGGTGACCATGGCACAGTTASTTCTGGGGTTGTATTAAAACCGGAGCATCTTGGTTATAGAAAAATAAACAAACGGTTCTGAAGGATAGAAAAACTCTCTTATATTGCCTGTTTTGCATGTCATAGCAGAGAAGAACTTTTTTGTTAAKGGTGCAGAGCTGAGATGGGCCTATTCTGTTCTGGCTTTCAGCAAGGTTTTGAGAACTTTTTCTGCAAAATGTCCCCGCTTTGTATTTGCAACCTCTTGGTACATCAATGCCACTCTGGGATCGAGTTCTCCGAATAATTGCAACAGCAGGATTTACTTCTCCTTTTTCTGAAGCCCTAGAATAAAAGCATAGCTGAGAACGGAACCTGCGGTAAAGGAAATCTCACCGCAAGGGATCCCCGCCCTGCTTGCCTTCCTCCTTGAGCAAGCAACACAGGGCATGCGCGGGGGCTGGATGTGCACAGGGATGGTAATAGCTCTCCTGGAGGGATTGCTTCATTTTTACTCCTATGAAGTAGGGCAGAAAAGAGGATTTTTTAATTTTTTTTTTTTCCTAGCACAGTGTCTTACTTTTTATAATTTGTTGAAATGATTAGCAGCTCAGAAACAGTGTAATGACCACAGCAGAACAATTCRGCATTTGTGGCTTTGGTTGCTTTTAACTGAAAAGTAACACTTCTCCCTCCCCTGCAAAGCACAGAGGGTCAAAAGAAGGGACGTGGATTTGGGGCCCATTGAAAGAAAGAAGTGAAGAGCCACAATCATATCTTTCAGGAAGAAATTCTGGCAGCTGGGTGGACAAGCAATGATAAAATTTGTAGAGAATCTTAGAATAAGGAAATCCCTGCAAACATTTACACACATCTCTACCCCATAAAGGTACAGTAGTTTAAGACGGGAAWTGAGGAACAGCTTTCCCACCTTCAAATGATGGATCAGCATGTACGTAAACTGGCTGCCGTTGACCACGGTATCCTGAACAAATTTCACTCATAAAGTGTACCTAAAGCCTTCCCCTGACACATGGTGAGGATTTTGGTTGCCTCCCGCTGCACTGCTGCACTAATACTTAGCTGGCTCAGGAAAAGATCACCACCCGCTGCATCGGTGTTTCTTCAACAGCCTTGATTTTGTTAATCAGCCTGCCTTTCATCCTGGCCTTGTTTGCTGAGAGAGCTACTTCAGAGAGAGCCTAACAACACAGAAAAATAAAAATAGCAACAAGAGTTTCAGCAAAAAAACTCTTCATGCTATTACTTTTTTTCCTGTTTGCATCTCCTGAATTTTCTTTCTCTAGCAAGCTTAACTCTTATGTAGAGACCACCCACACACACACATGTTGAGCCTAGTGAGAGGCTCTCCTAAACAGCAGTGGAATATGGAGTTAGCTTCTCAAAGTAAACAAAAAATGGCTCAGTCTGAAGTATAAGTGTTAATGAGTTTTAGTATTTTACACAACTGGCAGTTCAGAAATAATATTAAGGGCTGATAGAAAATAACCTGAGCTGGCCAAAAGGAAAATCAGAAACAAACTAGCATATCCCCACGGGCAAACTCTTTGCTCTAGTATGGGACGGTGCTGTGGTTGATCTAACAGCCTTGGTACAGGCTTAGGTATTGCAGAAGGGACAAGAAATTGGTGATAGCAAAGTTGTGAYGACAAAGCAGCTATTGTGGAAGACACACCGGCATGCCCTACTTCACACTCTCTGCACGGGGAGAGCTACAGTCTGTGAAAAAGCTTTGGGGGGATGGGGGGAAGAGYATATTTTATCTCAGATTGACTTCATGCTGCCCACCCAGTTCCGGAGACAGGCAGAGTGATGCTACYGCGCGAGGAGGGCGGCAGGGATGGAGGAGCCCAGGCGTGGGCCGGCTCGGTGGGCAGCGGTGGGCAGCAGCCGGCACTGCCCAGCATGCAGCAGCTCACCTTTGCTGTCGCTGCGGTGCGAGGCCGAGCCCTGAGGAGAGCATCTCCCCACCTCTCACTGCATGGCTGGCCCCCACCATGGCACCCTGCCCTCCTGCTGGACCCCGAGCTGGTGGGGGATGGGGATGGTACCCCTCCTCCCTGCTCCTCTGCAGAAGCCAGGCAGGATGGGGGATAAAACACAAAGTCAAAAGAAATAAGGTTTTGTTTTTTTTTCACCATGCATCTTAGCAACAGCACCTACACRAAGAATCTAAGTATAAGATCTTTTACCCCCCACCTTTCCAAGCAATTACCATGCTGAAATACAGGCAAGAAACAGTATAGCGATGTCAAAACTGACACGTAGGAAGCCCATTTCCTTTTCACAAGGGTTTCGCCGTGTGGACCAAGCTGGCTGAGAACAATTTCTGAACCTTCCTCCTCCCCATGGAGAATTGCCTCCGCAGCAGCTTTGGTAACTGTCCAAAACTGCCTGCTTTTGGTGACTGGCGCTCTCCTGGTGGTTGATGCACAGAAGGTCTCACATTTTCAAAGTAAGAAAACCCCAAAACCTGTGGACTGCTCTCCAGTGAAAATAGGTTGCTCAAAAACATCTGAGAAAGGCGGAGAACGAAGGCTGCCTGTTTGAAGTAGATAGACTGTCTCTTGGAGCAGAGCGGAGCAGAGAAGAAAGGCAGCTGGTGACATATTCAGTGCAGTGCTGGCTCTGTCTGAGCCTTCTTTCGTCGGCCAAATTTTAAATTAATCTCAATCTGGTCTCTGAACCTTGCTGGCAAGTTTTACGGTAAATTTAAGACTTAGAAGAGGCTAAAGGATGCTAGGCAGACAAATTTATGTTAGGGATCCCAGGGGTGGCCAGCGGTGCATGGAAAGCTGTTTGCGAAACCGGAGGCTGCTGTGGGAAATGTGGGGTGATCCCCTCCAGCACTGCACGCCTCCTGTGCGGGGCTCACACCCGGGGGGAGCGGGCAAAGCCCTCGGCTGAAACACAGCCAGGCGGACGTAGCTGGCCAGGAACCGAACCTGGTTACACTCTTGAGCTGATATTCAGGGCTTGCATCTTGAATAAAGAATCAAGTCAGTCCAAGCCCTCTGGTTTTCTGTGTTTTCCTTCCTAAGAGTAAATGACGATTTATTTTTTTTTCTCTTAGCATCAAGCAATGTTATTTCCACCCAAAAAGTTTGCTGTCCCAACTCGCAGCCGAYGAACGGAGCACACAAGGTGAGGCATTGCCGTGCGGGAAGGATGTCGTTGGGGGCAGCGGGGAAGCTGGAGGTGGGAAGGAAACGCCTGTGAGCCTCCTCACACAAGGGCTTAGGAAACTGAAATCTCCAAAGGGTTTTTTTTCTTCATTTCTTCACGTTTATTGAGATTTGCCCTCCAAGTGCCTTGTCTGACTAACAGCCTGACTCRGTTTCTTCTCTCCTTGCTCCACAAGGCTGGGATGCTGCCTAACGCCAACTCATCCAAACATCTCTTCCCAGAGCGCCCACTTGTCCCTGCGCCGAGTCTGGAGACTTGTGATCAATTAAAGCAAGGAAAATGGTCTTGTCTTGAAGGTTTTAATGAAATCTGCCCTAGTCCCCACTTACTTTAGCAGTTAGGTCAGCAATCCATCACCGCTGTGCTTGCAGGCCTAGCTCTGTAAGGATGCCTGAGTAAGGCTGTCTCCATTTTCAAGGCCAGAACTAAACTTTTGAGACAGGCAATGAGTCTGCAATTAAGCCTTTAGAGTAGATTGCATTTTAGAAGATGCAATAACTTGTGGATGAATCACCAAATTTGAAGTTGCCAGATTTTTTTTTTTCCTTAGTGGTCAAGGTTAAGTATGAGAAGAAAGTAACTCAGTGTAGGAGGATCACAAAATATGTTAACAGCAACAGAAGGACTGACCCAGCCCTGTGAATTTATGGGGTTTACATTCTTAATTGCTTTTCTCTCTCTCYGGAGCTACCAGAACAGCAATACACTGAGCTTTTAGCCCATGCTCTCCTGTTCCTTCCTTTCAGTCTCACCCTCAGCCACAGCCAAGTGACTCTGCCTGGCCTTAGCAAGCTTGAGCAAGCAAGGGTGAGCAACCCTTGCTTGCTCAAGCCCTCTTTTCTGAGAACAGGGAAGACAGAGCAAAGTTGTGCTGCACAGGACAGCCTTTCAGAACCGATGCAGGTGAGCTCTCACCCCTCCGTTACTTGCTCCACAGCCCAATGAGTGGAGCAAAACCTGTCAGAGACAGAGACACAGGTTCCTCAGCAGCTGCCCCGCGCCAGTGGAGAGGACTACTGCAAGAGCTGGCGAGCTTCCTTGACCCAGTCTCCAGTCCAAACTGCTCTTCATTAGCTGGCCTTTCCTAACACACACACAGCAGTATAATTACATTTAAAAAACCCTCACAAGCCAGAAGCAAACAGGCCACCAAAACAAATCACTCCACTGCACACGCCTGTCCCTCTGGGGACAGGAAAAGACAATAAAGGAGCTATTGCAGATGCCAGTCATGCTGCCTGGCACACTCCTGGAAGGGCACACTCGCCGTAGGCACGAGCCCAGCCATGAACCTCAGCAGAAAATGGAATACAGCTCCTTGCAGGCTTGCGCAGTGCTCACTTAACCTGAATTTGAGGAGAGCCCTTTGAGCAACGTGCTTTGCATGAGAGTAGCAGCCCATCCTGAACATCAGGGTTATCTTCCGTTTTATAGCCAATGCTCAGAAGCTCTGGTACCGGCCATAATAGCACTGACTGTGGATAGCGTTATGTCCTGAACTACTTAGAGGAAAGGCATGGCAAGGCAGAGCTGGGCACTTCTCTTGCCTGAGCTGTGCTTAAGATGATGCTTTTTGTGCTCTAAAAGGGAGAAGTTCCCAAGAGCACATAAATATATTATAAAGCAGAAGAACGCTCAATAATTAATTTTCAGCAAGGAGAAGATTTTATTTCAACCAGAACAACATAAAAAAGTCCTTTGGATCCTTTAAGTATGTAAGTGAAAAGCTCAGACGATTCAATCCAAAGGCTGTTGTGAAAGAGGCTTAGCCAACATGAGCTGATCCCCATGCAGTGACATCCTGGCTCCATTCAGGAGCAAACGCAATTTTCAGTGTTATTTCTCAGTAATAGAAGTACAGACTTCACCAAGCAGCAGATCTCTTTTCAGTCCTTGCCTCTTATTTTGCGATTAGAAATGGTCTGCCAAAGTGTCAGAATTGCAGCAGCCCAGAGGATCATCCCACCCGTTTCCATCAGCAGTGAGCTCTTTGCTCATTCGTGGTGTCACTCCCTTCCTATATACACCCAACTGGTAGTTGGGAAATTGAGTACTTAAAGTGTATTAAGGCAGGAAGTGTTGATATATTGTTGCTACTTTGCATGTATTGTGAAGAGCTAAATAATTCCTTTGATGAATTATTGAAATACAAATAGAAGCTCATGAAGGACTCAGTCTTTGGACAAATAACTCAAATAACTCTAGCTGGGAACAAATAAATCTTTTCATGAGCACTTTGGGTGGCAGACGGCAGCGAGGCAGTTACGCTTGTGTCAGGAAGATAACATGCCTATATGGCATAGCTAGTTTAAGAGCTGAACCAACAAAAGAGGACAGATTTTCTAAAGACAAACAAAACCTTCATGAACAAGGAAAGTGCTACAAAGCTCATTACTATGAATACTTTTCTGCATACAAAGGTGTATAGGATTCTGACTGCATGATCTATAAACCACCTATACTAAATTCTACTCTTCATTTATTGTCTTTATTAATTTCATTGCTCAAAACCCAACAGCAGATAAATGAATAACCCTACATAGTGCATTAATGTAGTTTTCTTTCACGACTGGGTTTTTTTTGTCATTCCTAGCAAACCCTGCCAAGGCAGTAGCTCAGCAGCAGGTTGAGAGGCACAGCCCACATGGCAGCCTTTCCTTCTGCACGCAGCACCTCCTTGCAGCACCCTTCCTTGGCTCTGCCCCACCAGACCAGCTGTCAGCAGTACTTGCAGAGGGGCAAACCCACTTGTCTTCTAAGGGGCTGGAGAGAGGCAAAAGAGAGCTGCAACAGCTGTGTAGCCCCGAGGCCACAACCTAAAAATACCAATCAAAGCCAGCTTTCACACCAGCTCCTGGTGCCACTGTTGAGGTTAAAGCCAGGAAGATTTCACGTGAGGTTGGCATCTCCTCACCAGTTTATCCAGAGGGTGTGGAAATTAGAGACGGGGAGGTTCCCCTTTACTGAGAATACTGTAATTAAAATGTAGTAATAAAGGGCCTAACTACTGCGTGACTGACGGCCAGCGGCCGGGTTGCTGCCTCACAGCAAGGAAGCGGCTGTGGGAACAGGGCGAACTCGTACCCATCGCCCTGCGAATTCACCGGCAGCGCCGGGGGCGAAGCGGCAGCCGAGGTGCTCTCGCAGTACCGGCTGGCTCTTACTCCTACTGTTTCTGTGATAGTTATAATAGGTTTTTTCCACGTTGCTAATAGCCTGGCGATGTTTCTAGGCCAAAAAAGCCACCTCTATTACATACCAGCCTTCTGTGAATTTTTATGGCAGCTATTTTAGAACTCATCTCAGTGAGTTTCCTCAGATTTCCCCAGTCTGAAATGCTATGTGTTCCTGTAATAAGGATGCCACTCATAGCTAGGAGGCATTTTTCATACATCATTTATTCATTATTCTATGTGATGAATGTGGGAGGTGTTATGAATCCATGGTAGGAGATCTGGAGGAAGGCTCATTTGCTTTTAGTACTATGTGATTAAAAAGAAACTCTCTGCTTGCATAGGCAATGAAGGTATTGAATTTCTCTTATCACCGAGATGGTGGAAAACTTGATTTCTTTCATTTCCTCCATCCAGGAAGCAATGACTGCCAGCACAAGCATACAGTGTTATCTGTTCAGGAGATATACAGTTGCTAGACTAGATCTGTTCTCATCACTTGCAAAACGAAGAGCCAGGAAGTATGCATTTAAGGGATAAAATCAAATATTTAGGAGATAAAATCTGCACAGAGTGTAAAATGAAAGATTTAATCTGAGCCTTACCTTAAAGACCTGTGTTTGTTTTCCTGTCTACTCTCTATTGCCCAAATCCAAATGAAATGTTAGAAGACATTAYGTTTGGGTACAGGCAACGTAGAGTTCAAAATCGCCTGGGTTGGGAATGTTCTCACTCAGGGTTTTGTTTCTGCTGTGACGGAACTAATACAAATCCACTATGCTSGAGAGCAAATGCAAATCCCATGCAATGACCGTGCCCTGCTCTCACGGTTGGGAGTTTGGCAGAGCTTTGCTGGTGCCCTGGCTATGCAGCCCGATGAGCGACAGCACCTCGGATGGAGGCGATGAGCACTGCCGACAGCTCTGGCAGACGCGTGGGCAAGGGGAGCATCCCAGCAGAGGAAAGCTGTGAGCACAGTACACTCTCGTTAGGCAAACGCCAGCTCGTACTGGCTATGCAATCACTTAATCTGATGATGGGCTGGAAACATGGCTGTCAAGAAGACAATTTATAATTTACAGATAAGTGATGGGGTTACAGAATGACACAAGGAGAGTGGGGAAGACCCATGGGTACCCCAGCTAAGCTGTGGGTACATCTGTGTCAGATTTTTCCCCTGAAAGAAAGGAGGAAGAGAAAAGGGACAAGGAAGGAAGGAATTTGGAGAACTAGTCACCTAGCATCAGCTAAATATAAAGCCCCTGTCCCAGCTGACAGCCGGCAGCTGGGTAGGAGACCTCAGAGAGCTATTTCCTGCCAGAAAGATGCTGAAATCCTAAATAAAATTTGAAGTTAACCTGAAGTTGACAATCTCTTTCTTGGAGAAGATCCCCAGTAACTTTCTGACAGGAACTTTTGTATCTTGCAAAACCATCTCAGTGAAGTTAAGCAACTTCTGGTAGAGGCAGAAATGACCATCAGGTATAATTTCCACTCAACCTGAAAATTGTGATCACGTGTGGAGTTGGTRGGGCCCATTTCACCAGCCAACACTCAGCAGCCACATAACTCTCTCATGAACATTTGAGAGTTGAGAAAACTCAGGCACAGACCAGGATAATGTTTACCCACAGCCATCAGACAAATCTGTGGCAGCGAATGGAAGAGAATGATTTCTTGCTGAAGCTACTTGGCAAAATGTCCTTTCAGGGCAGAACCTGACCGTGGCCAAGTGTCATCTCTGGTAGCGCAATTGCCAGGAGGTCCCTGTCTGACAACAAGTCCTCTGCCTCATGGAAAACACTTTACTCCTCCTGACAGTAAGTCGGTCTTTAAAGAGCAGGAAAAATGTTGAAAGATGACACAATAAAATAATTACAAATTATTGCAGCATGTGCTCAGTCACCTTAGGCAAATCCCAGGGTGTGTTCTACATTTTGTGCCCTCTCGTCACAAAATAAACCCTCAGCTCTTTTCCTTGTCAGCGGATTTTTGGCAGCAAAGGAAAACAAAGCGCCACTAAAAGCTGACCATCTTACTAATGGAATAACTTAAAAGGAGAACGGTTTGGCATTTGTGTTCATTTTTTTAGCACAACAAATGCCTGATTATAAAAGCAGCCCAGCCAGGCGATGAAGACATGGCTCGGTGCTGGCTGGGACGGGCTCCCAGCCTGCGATGCRTGGTGCAGAGCAGCCGTGTATCCCCAGCCGGAGATGGTGTTTCTGCCCCCGTCGCCATCCCTGCGGTTCGGGGAGGAGGTGAGCACCTGGGAGCTCCCYGCCTGGCTCCCCCCACGCCCCGCGGGGCACCCGCCTCCCCCCTTGGCACTGGGCCAGGACCTGCTGGTGGCTGTCACCCAACGCTGACCGGGGACGTCAGTTAAGGACAGAGGTACAAAGAAAAATCTAGGAGTTACGGCTGGAAGAGACCTGCAGAAGTTCATTCTCCTGCCCCAAGGCAAGACCACTTTAGACAGATATTGGCAAAATTGTTGCCTAAGACCTCGGGTGATGGGGATCTGAGCTTTTCCTCACTGCCTGTCCCACTGCTCCGTGGTCTCTAGCCTAGAAAAGGTTGCCTAAAGTCTAACCCGACTCTGTCCTGCTGCAGTTAATGACCAAACATCAATGCAACATTTACCTTTTAGCAAATATGTTGAATTTATGTACGTTTTAAAGGAAATATATCGATTAGGGATTTTTTCCTTACTTTTTTTGAGCAAGATATTTAAGAAGCCTTTATTCACAGTAATCTCAAGCCTTTCCTCTGAATTCCTTGTTGACAGTCACTTGTCAAAGGGATGACACAAAAGCAAAGATTGATTCAGGAAACAAAAATATTCATGTGTCAAAAAGAGTTACAGTTTTGAGTCTAACATCTCCTTGCTGAAGTGAAATGAATGCTGCAGTTTCATATCATACCCTCAACTTTACAACAGTGATGGGCTGCAGAGCAGAAGCAGCTGGGCTTGTGCCGAGGGGTGGATGCGATGGGTCAGCCAGCCAGGCTTGCTGCGGGGTGGCTGGCTGTGGGGCCCCAACTGGGTGGGCAGCAGGATGATTCCCATGGGTGAGCGGACCCCTTGCTGAAACCAATGCACGGCTGCTCCCAGCCTCCCAGCCCGGCACTGCCTGGCACCCCACAAGCACCTCYCCGTGTCCCCAGTGCCTCTCCGTGCCCTGCCAGGGGCTTCTCCCGCACTGTCCTGCCCTGACCTCACAGCTGGGTTTGCTGAACCACACCTGATACTTGCTGCTGCCAGGARGGGAGGTTTCGGATGCTTAAGTGTTGCTGCAGCCCTCGTGCTTGGCACCGGTTCAGCTTTGCGTGTTGCTGGCCACTTGTGCTAGCGAGCAACTGATATCGTGCTGTACATGAGGTATAACAGGGGTACAAGCTGCTGGAAGGTACAGGGCGAGGCGGAGAGCAGCTGTGTCCGGGTGAAGCAGTTTTGAGTTGGCCTTGGTGGGAAAACTCTTTTTGTACATGGCAAAGAAGGGCAAAACGTGTTACTTGTGGTGGGGAATGAATGCATTGATTTAGCTGAATAACATCACGCATCATCTGTTGCTGGTAGTTTTCACAAGCAAAGGAAATACTTTATGTAAGTAAAGCTTGCTTATGTAAGTAAAACTGGCTTATTAAAGCCAGTAATAAAGAAAGTGAAAGGTAGACAGGTTCATATCTAAGTCAGYGCACATTCAGGAATATGCAATACCCAGCTGCAAGTGCTAGAGCACTCCAACTAACAGTGCAAATAGGTGATGCTATGTGGTATTGCTTTCATTAATTGCTGCTTAGAAATGTCTCACAGAAAATCAAGGGAAGTCATAAAGTAGCAGCAAGTTGTTTATTTGCATGACTGTCCCAGCAGGAGAACACTCTTTTGCGCAAGGTTTGAAATCCCAGGAAGGACAGGGTATAAACAAGGGAGTGCTCACTCAAGATTGCAAAGTATGGTCCAGCAACCCCAGCAGCCCTGAGGGGAGAAAAACTCTCCTAAATGAACATTTTGCTTGCCTCCTCAGTATCACAGGGAAGTTTTGACACAGAGTCTTTCTGTGCATTACCAAGATTGTGGCTGATATAAAATGTTTGTTAAAACATTTTAAAAGCCATTCCTGGATAGCAATAAGAGGCAGGACTCAGAATGACTACGTGGACTTTTCTGCTGCTGCTTGCCTCACGAGGGTGTGATGCCCAGCTTTTCTGAGGGATGTAAATAGTTTTCCCTCACTAGTGTGTGGTATGGTAGAGCTACAGATGTCCTACTGTTTATGAGTATTTTCTTCAGCCTCTTGTTCAGTGTCTGGCTGAGCGTGCACTGCTCACCTTGCCATGGCCAAGTCTTGTCAGTGCTCTGGAACAACAAGCTGAAATGCTTCCAAGGTAGATAAATGAAGCCCGCTRCTTTTATTGTGTGCTTTTGTCTGGGACCTTAGCACCCCACCTTCCTGCCTGCTCCATGGGATGGTCAGAGATGCCAAAGCTCTTCTCCTAAAGCCAGTTTTCTGTAGGTTTCTTGGTTATAGTCTCTGCCTCCATATACCACAACACATCTACGCAAGTGCACTTTGTGCATAATATATCATTTTGGTGTGTGAGGTCCTTCATTGACCCGAGATATGCTATGGATGTTTCTAAACAGCCATACTAGAAGGTATGCTTCCTATCAAGTACGCCAATCCCTGAATTTAACACAGGTTGTGAAAACAAGTCTCCGACTGTGTTAGTACAAATGAATCCCTGGGTTACACCGCCTGAGTGTCACCAGGACGAATGTCCCTCCCAGTGCCACGCAATGCTCTGCGCTGCTGCAGGAGTACCAGGCTGTGAGAGTCTGGGTGTCCAAGAAAAAGGACAGAGCAGCAGGCGGCTCAGGAAACATGTTTAAAAAATAAATCATCAAATATGAAATCATCCAAAAGTACACAAAGTTCTTTCCCATGAAGGAAGAACAGCCCAGGACCAGCATAAAGATTTGGGGTGTTACATGCTGTTCTTCAGCTCTGGGCTAATCTGTGTGCGAGGAGCAAAGGCAGCGCAACCGTGCCAGAGCTGCTGCTGGTGTTTCCAAGCCGTGCGGCTGGGAGGCACCGATGGGAGACGTCTTTAGCAGCGCAGCTGTCGACTGACAGGCAAGTTTGTAGGATGGGAGCTCAAACCATCAACGCCCTTGCTATGCATGGCAGGCATTTCAACAGCTGCTGAAAAGCAGCTGCCGGGGGAATTCCCTCGGGACACCCTACGTCTACAGAAAGCTTTTAGGAATCCGGAAGGGACATTTATTACCTATTTGTGTTATTCATAGAATCATAGAATCATAGAAAAGCTTGGGTTGGAAGGGACCATTAAAGGTCATCTAGTCCAACCCCCCTGCAATGAGCAGGGACATCTTAAACTAGATCGGGTTGGTCAGAGCCTCGTCCAAACTGACCTTGAATGTTTCCAGGGATGGGGCTTCTACCACTTCTTTGGGCAATCTGTTCCAGGGACTCTAGTCACAACTCAGAACTTCTTCATTTTTCTACCCGTGTCACCATGGCTCTATTGGCAGAACTTTGCAGCTTTTAGACTAGAAAAGTCTAGCAATCTTTAGTAAGGTTTATGCTCCAAACTAGCTGAAGTTAGAGGGGCCATCTAGAAGTGTAACACATGGTCTGTTAAAGTTAGGTGAGCCAAATTCCAGCAGTTCAAACTGAAGCTAGAAAGTCTGTGCCTCTCCTCAAACTGAGTTACTGGAGCAGTCCAGGTAACTTCTTGTTCCATCTTCATTAAACGTGGGAGCTCCAGACTGCATGGCCTGTGTTTGCAGAGCCTGAGTGTATGTAATTTTTGACTGTGATAAAGAATCTTTAAAGACAAGATACATCAAGGAAACACAGTGGAGATAAGATCAAAACAACTTGAAATTGGAACACTTGAAAACTTGGCAGAATTTGCTTAGGAAGTCTACATGGCAGGGAGAGGTGTGATCCCCCAAATGCTGGGGATTAAATTTCCAAAATTACAGCAGGCATATGCAATAACAACTCCATAATATTTTGATTAGGAAGGAAGCAAATAACATAGTGCAGGATGCTGCTGCTGTAGCACGCCCCTTGGCAACACCCTCGTTAAAGAAAAAGAAAAAATAAGAAAAAAAAGGGGGAAAAGAAGGAAATCTTCCCATTGCTTAAAGATTCATAGAGGTAGAATTCAATGCTTGGAGAAGGCATTTGCAGACACTCCTTCCCTTACCACCATTTTCCTCCCTGAACCCATGAAACRACAATCTGTGTTTACAGAAACCCAGCTGTAGCCAAGTAGCTTCTCTTGGCTACTCAGCCAAGTGACAGTTTCTTTGGGATCTAACTAGTCTAGTAGGCTTTCCTGCCTTGCTTTTATACAAATTCTTTACTTCATTCTTCATTCTTGGTCAATCCCATTAACTTAGCACACATCTCTCCTGCTTTAGGCTCTCAGACAGTGACATGCAGTGGCCTCTTAAAGTTCAGAGAGGACAACTTGGTTTTAATGATAACTTCTGACAGTTTCGGGGTTGAGAACATTTAAGACTGAGGTTTAAGATGCAGCCGTAGCAGGAACTGTTCTTGCTTTGTGGGCTGGCTTGTTCTTGAAACCAGGTTGCTGGGTGTTAAGTAGCGCTATCAGTTCCTCTCTCATGAGTGCCCACCACATCACCTAAAATAGAGAAGCGCCCCAAAGGCCTTGTGTCTGCCCAGGGCACAGAAGGAAGGTGGTGTGTTATTCTTTCCAACACTGCAATATCATCACTCTCTGCATTTGAGTTCTGCTTTCATCCTGCAGGGACTTTCTTGCTGCATGTCGTGACATACCCTAAACCTAAAAAACTAAGATAGGCGCACAAAATATTTCTAAAGACTAGACTGGGAACTAAAATTCATAACACTGCTAATATTAAAAAATAATAAATGCAACAGAGAAATTGATTTCATGGCACATAATAATTCTCCCATGTCTTATCCCAACTAATACCTTAATGTGATAGCTACCTCTCTCTTGTTGTTTGTATGACAGGGGCTAATGACTTCATCACCCTTTTCCAGTCTAGCATTCCCCATTACTCCACAGTTACAAATCACCCTCTTCTCTTGAGATATCTAAATGATTAGCATTGTTAGGATAAACTCTGCAGTTTTCTGAAGCTATTTCTTAACTAGTGACTTGGCGTTGAAGTCTGCTGCTTCCAACCTGAAGAAGAGCTTCTGTGCCCAAAAGCATGTCTTTGCATTTTCAGTTATATCTGTAGGTTGAACAAGAGAAGGTCCCCTTCGGCCTTGCCTCACTGCAACTCTTAATTTGTTATTTTGTCTCACTAACATCAGAGTTTTTTGAACACGTTGACTAGCTCTGAACAGTTTTAATGTGGAAACCAGTGAGTGAGTGTGTGTCCTTATCTCCTGCAGGGAGTCTTATTTCAGACAGAGCAACTACCTTGCAGTGAGAGAACAGACATAGAAGATGCTGAAATTCAGAACTGGGTTATATTCCTGACCCCTCCATTATACAGTTTATATAATTAGACATAATGACAAAGTTAGTGCTTCGTATCTGGCATCCAGTCCTCCCACAGACTCCAGTGACGTACTGCAGCTTCATAGCTTTTCCAAGTTCTCCTCCTTAAGTATTCCTATTGCTAAATATTAAATGTCAGCAGTTAGGAAGTAAAACCACTCACATATAAATGATATTCCAGCAGGACGCCTTCCAATCCAAAACAAATCTTTGGTCTTATTCTTGACACCTTAAAAATGTCTTTTAGCAATAACTAATCTGCTTGTAGTAGGTCTCTAGAAAATACACAGATTACCAGTTATACTATCTTAATATCATTCTCCAAAGAGAAAGAGGCTCCAAAGTTAATTTTGCCAATCCTAAATCCCTCATGACTATTGCTGCAATGCTAATTGCAGAGGGAACGAAGAGAAAGGGCAATATTTTTCAGAATTACAAGAGTTGTTACAAGCATAAATTTAGGCACTTTAAAAGACAGTGAGTGAAGCACAGAGGAAACCTATCATAAAGATCTCAGAAAGTGTTGTGAAACCAGAATTTCGCCTACTCTCTTGTGTGGTCCTGTGTGCTTATGCATAATGGGCAGGCTAAGAAAAAGAAAAAACCCAAACAAAGAAGAACAAAGCACGCCTGGGCCCACAGTGCAACTTTGGTAGAACCTGGCAACCTCAGTCCAGTGGCGGCATTGAGACCCAAACTAGCCAAAGCTCCTCAAAGGTCATAGGCATCAAAATTTTCACCAGCAAGCATGCACACCCAAACTTTCACTACTACCTCCCAGAGAGGGTACCAAATATCCCAGCACCTCTCAGACCTAAGGCTGTTTTCAGTGCAGCAGCCTGGTGTCTCCAGGCAGCAGAAGGAGGCTTCTTCACAGGATAAAACCATTTATGTGGGCCTTGTGGTGGTCCCATCCACCCTGCCGTTGACACCAGCACTCATCTACTCCCACCATAAGCCCTTTAATGGAGCTCAGTCAGGAAAACCTAACCTACAAAAAAATTCCCCCGAGCAGCTGGGTCTCCTGGATGTGCTCATGGTACTCCTAATATATGCACCGGCGTGTGGCTTGGCACAGCACAAAGCAGCTGTGTCACTTTTAGTATTCAACATTTATGATTGTCAGGGATGCTGGCCATACTTAAATCCTCTTGTACCTCTGGGCTTTAATTAGTAACATGTTCAAAATACTTTCAGTGCTTCTAGGTGATAGCTATAGGTGCCTGTAGACAATGCCGGATGGTGCTGGCAGCTCCACCTATAAAGGGAAATGTAGCTGGGTGTTAATGAATGTCACGGGTACTTAGCATCACTCAAACAAGCTAAAGAATTAATTTCTGTTAACATCTCTATTTATAGAATCCCTGGATATTTAAGAAAGGAACAACAGTGGTAAGTCAGTAACAAAAGAAAGAAAACAGGAAAAGGAGGTGTTTAGACCATTTAAAACTTGCATGAAACTGTTGTGGCTAATTAGCATGAAATCAGGAACTGAAGGTAATGGCACTGAAGTCAGCTTCCTCCAGATCCTACCAAAGCTCGACCACAGTAACAAGGAGGCACAAATCAAACAAATGTGGAGGAGCACTAGTGCAAATAATCCTCCAGCTGCATACCTCGGTGCACTTACTTACTTTCCACCTTTGCAGAAAGCTCTTCCCCGTGCAGGATCAGGCCGGTGCTAACAGGAGACCAGTGACCCTTCCCTGGTACCCAGTGCTGTTCACTGCTCCAAGCAATCTGCTTTGCTTCCTTCATGCTTTTTCTCCTTTTGTGCCTTCTGAAAATGGGTATTGCCTGGAGGTGAGCAGTCCCTGGGCGGTGGGTAGCTGCCTGGCTGCCTGCACGGGTACGGGGCCAGCACCTGCGCTGCAGCTACCAGCAGTAGCCATGCTTCTGCTCTGGCGGGGAGCTGTTATCTTATAAAAATCACAGCTCTCGCAAAAACATCTCACACGCAATGAGAAATGCCCTCCTTACAAGCTGCCGCATTATCTGAATAAAAATGTATTCATTTATCTTATCTTGCATTTTAATGTTATGAGCTGCAGCATCTCAGCATGGCTTTTTCGGCTTCAGTTGATAATTGTGCTAATTTTTCCATCTAAATGAAGCCACATAATGCTCAGGAGCAAAAAGCAGTCGCATTATGATGTGTATTACAGAAATGTTGAATAAATACTATGAGGAAATCTTTTTGTGATGATGGTCAGCTGCCTTCTTGTAGCAAGAAAATATGAAGGCGTTGGGAATATGGCAGGACTTTTTGCTCTGCAGAATCAGGAAACTTGGGTGGAGGGAGCTGGAGTCGGTCCGCCCGGGCAGAGTAGCTTGGAGGCTCATTGTTGGTAAGGCTGCTGATGGCCTGTCCTCTTGTTTTCCCCAAAGCTGTTTCTCTAGACCCAACATAACGGCTCAGGAAGAGCATCACAGAGGCAAACTCATGCCTTTGAATTAGCGGGCGGGAGGACACGCCATCTATGAGGAGGTGGGCACGTGTTTTGAGCCCAAGAGGGGGTGAGCCTGTAATGAAAGTGCTCTCTGTAGGAGCCAAACTTTGTTGATCTCTCGTAGAGACCTACGGCTGAAAGGAGAGTCTRTGTAAGTTTTGAGAGAGGAGTTGTTTCCTTTTAATTTCTTATTTCATGTGGCTGCACGGGAGATACACCCAAYGGAGTGCAGAGGCCTCGGCAATAACAGACTGCAGGCAGGGCTAGCAGGGCCTGACTTTGTCTAAGTGAAGATCCTGTTCTCCCGTTGGTGGGGTCGATGCACAKGCTCCCTCAAAGGGGATGACTGTGGTCGTTACTAAAGAGGTCACAGCAAGCTTAACCTTCGGCAGACAGAGCAGGATGTTTTAGTCCTTAGTCCTTTTATGGTCTCACGGACTCATTCTCAAGGACTGGAGAATTACACCACTCTTCCTCAGCTTTACAGGATGGTTTCCTTGATTTGGGTTGTTTCACTTTCAAGGATATAAATACCTGACAATTCATACCTAATTCTGCATAATTCGCTGGGTAAAAAACTGGCTGGACGGCCGAGCCTAGAGAGTTGTGGTGAATGGAGTTCAATCCAGTTGGCGGCCGGTCACGAGCGGTGTTCCCCAGGGCTCAGTTTTGGGGCCCGTCTTGTTTAACATCTTTATCAATGATCTGGATAACGGGGTCAAGTGCTCCCTAAGTAAGTTTGCAGATGACACCAAGCTGGGTGGCAGCGTAGATCTGCCTGAGGGCAGGAAGGCTCTGCAGAGGKATCTGGACAGGCTGGATCGATGGGCCGAGGACAATCATATGAGGTTCAATAAGGCCAAGTGCTGGGTCCTGCACTTGGGTCACAACAACCCCAGGCAACGCTACAGGCTTGGGGAAGAGCGGCTGGAAAGCTGCCCGGCGGAAAAGGACCTGGGGGTGCTGGTCGACAGCCGGCTGAACATGAGCCGGCAGTGTGCCCAGGTGGCCACGAAGGCCAACGGCATCCTGGCCTGTGTCAGGAATAGTGTGGCCAGCAGGCAGAGGGAGGTGATCGTGCCCCTGTACTCGGCACTGGTGAGGCCGCACCTCGAATACTGTGTTCAGTTTTGGGCCCCTCACTACAAGAAGGACATTGAGGTGCTGGAGCGTGTCCAGAGAAGGGCAACGAGGCTGGTGAAGGGTCTGGAGAACAGGTCTTGTGAGGAGCGGCTGAGGGAGCTGGGGTTGTTTAGCCTRGAGAAGAGGAGGCTGAGGGGAGACCTTATCGCTCTCGACAACTACCTGAAAGGAGGCTGTAGAGAGGCGGGTGCTGGTCTCTTCTCCCAAGTAACAAGTGATAGGACGAGAGGAAATGGCTTCAAGTTATGCCAGGGGAGGTTTAGATTGGATATTAGGAAAAATTTCTTCACTGAAAGCGTAGTCAAGCATTGGAACAGGCTGCCCAGGGAAGTGGTGGAGTCACCATCACTGGAGGCATTCAAAAAACATGTAGATATGACACTTTGGGACATGGTTTAGTGGGCATGGTGGTGTTGGTTTGACGGTTGGACTTGATGATCTTAGAAGTCTTTTCCAACTTTAATGATTCTATGATTCTATGATTCTATAATTTGGGGGCAGCTGAGAATCAGGTGTATCACACTGAAAGCCCCAGCCTCCAGAGTACCTTCTTCTCTTCAGGAGCTCTAGAGGGAAACTTTCCCTTGGGAGATTTTAGGACTTTGTACTCCATCTTTGATGAGCTGATTGCAAGTCCATCAGTGGTCCTCACTCCCAGCACCTGGGAGAGGAGGCTTGGTCCCTGTATAGGGGGGTTTGCATGGCTGCAGGGTGGGCAGGACAGGCTGCAGACATTTACTCTGCACCCTTTCCTGGGGAAAATAAGCAGTCACAGTCTCTGGTGGGACCCACGGGTTCTGGAAGGAAAAGGAGGCAGGTTTCTCTCACAGGGTAGGGGGCACAGACCATTCAAACCCCTGATTAAGTGTTTGCTGTATCAAAAATGTGCCACCAAAGAGCTGGACTTGCTCTATATTGTGTTAGTAATGCAAGTGGATTTAGCAGCACATATAGATTTATCAGGCCCGCAATTTATTTGCATTTATTGAGCCTTATCCTGCCTCCAGTTGGATATTTGCAATACCAACCTGAATATTTCTGTTCAGACATAATTTGTTTCTATGATGTGACTGAACAATTCTCATGAAGTAACAGAGAAAAGAAATTACCTCTTATTTTTGGCACTTTCTTTCTACAGAGAACTTGATTAGAGGAGGCTGGCATAATCAACTCAGCATCTCTGCTCCAGCCACATTGTGAGGTCACCACACAAATGAAAGCAGAAGTTGGACACACATTTTTACCTTCAGGGAATAAATGCCCCCCAAATGCCATCTGCCACCACAGCAAGAGAGTTTTAAGCTTCTGCTTTTCAACAACAGCAAGAGAAACACCCGCAAAAGAAGGGAAATCAGAGCAAAAGCCTTCCACGGGTGCGTACTCCGCAGGATGGGCTGGTTTACAGAGTAGAGAGCAATTTCAGGAGAGGGGCTCTTTGGGGCTGTGCAGAAGGGCAGCTTTCCCATTCTTCTCCTGTGGGGGGTACAGCACCCTCCCAGAGCACCCCCTCCCACGGGTGCACCTGCCGGAGCATCCCCCAGCGCCCCCGGCGCACACAGCGCCTGCTGCGAGCATGTCCACCTCGCTCACGTTGCTGTCATACGTACACGCCAGGCCCATGCTGGAAGAAAACTTGAGCTTAGAAGAAACATGAAATCTGTTGTTGCCACTCTTTGTTTTTTTTTTTTAAAGTAAATTACATTTAATGAAAACACCTAAGACACAAAGTGCCTTGTTTTCAATCATAATTAGCAATTATGATTGCTAATTAAAGCAATACCAAAATAATTGTGTCATAGTACAAAAGTAATGCACATATTTCTCTGTGCCAGAAAAATGAGATTATGACCTCAAGTCATAGTTCCAGAAGAGATAGTGCTTTACTAATACTTTTACAGGGCTTAATTCAACATGCATATGAGAGAGAAGAACTGTGTAGCTTTTGATGTATGGTGCAGGACACCATGTCACACAAAGATGCAGAGAGAGATCACAACAGTCCCTTTYCTTAGAGTTGCAATCCAATTAGCCAAAGAATCAGTTTCAAGTGATCTCACATTCCTCACTTTCTTTTGTTTTTCAAATCTTCTTTGTATTTTAAAATATAATCTGTAATTCTGTTGGTATGGATTTTCTTTGCCTAGTGCCTTCATATAGATACATCTTTGACCATTTACTCAGGGAAACACTCATCAGACAAGACTGATTTCCTGCAACCAACTAAATAATAGTCTTTTTTTAAGAATAAAAGAAAGGCACTTTCTCCACAAAAGCTAATTCATGCAGCATGACTCTTTGAATATATAGTCTAGCAATACACAAGTGTTGGAAGTGGCACAAAAGATCCTTGAAAACATTTCTAATTGATTAATTCAGCAGGGTAGCACCGTGGAAATGATTGATTTTAGCCTACCAGACCTCCCTCTGACCTTTTAAGAGACTCTGTTGATCGGTACTTGAATGGACAAATTTGAATACAAATGGCAGTATGACAATAGTACCCAAATTCTTTAAAATGAAGTTTTCCCATCATTTTCATGTATGAAATTGACCGCAACAGGTTAAAGATGCCCTGAAGACCAAAGCATTTTTAAAAAAATGTATCTTTCAAATAGTGACAGCATTAATGTCAGTAGTAATGACTGATCTGATTAACAAATAATAGGTTACAGTGTTCTCCTCAGACAATGATGAGGCGTAACAAACACGGCGATAAGGACTATTAGAAGAGGTAGATAAAACCACAATAGTCGATTTTTTTGAGGTCATCAAGTTAGTTTCCTGGTTTAGCTGGATTTGATACAGCCTTTGCAAACCAAACCAAGGGTGTGTACATCATCAATGCTTACTTAAACTTAAACTGCCCTTACTTGGCCAATCAGTGTAAAAAATGTTAATGACATGCGCTGATATTTCTGCTGCTCAGCTGGAGTTTGGGGGGCAGGTGATAGCTGCACTGATGACATACAATTAAGAAATACCAAAATGAGAAACCAGGACTACTTGTAGGTGCTCGATCCTCCAAGCTTGGCTGCTCCTGCTGCAGCTCCGACCCACCTTCAGAAGCCATGCAGACCTTCGGCAGGATAATGCTTGAACATGACTTGTGATTTTAGAAATAACCATTTCATTGTGCTTCCAGAGAATTCATGGAGTTAGAATTACGGAGCTAGACGTTTGTGATGATCGGGTTGAGTGCTTATGGGTTAGGATGAGGGGGAAGGCCGGCGAGGCGGATATCCTGCTGGGCGTCTGTTATAGACCACCCAGCCAGGATGAAGAGGTCGATGAAACGTTCTACAAGCGGCTGGCAGAAGTCTCGCGATCGCTAGCCCTTGTCCTCGTGGGGGACTTCAACTTGCCCGACGTCTGCTGGAAATACAACACGGCAGAGAGGAAACAGTCGAGGAGGTTCCTGGAGTGTGTGGAAGACAACTTCCTGACGCAGCTGGTGAGTGAGCCTACCAGGGGAGGTGCCTCGCTCGACCTGCTGTTGACCAACAGAGAAGGACTGGTGGGAGATGTCGTGGTCGGAGGCCGTCTGGGGCTCAGCGACCATGACATGATAGAATTTTCGATTCTCGGGGAAGTAAGGAGAGGGGTCARTAAGACTGCTACCATGGATTTCTGGAGGGCAGACTTTGGCCTGTTCAGGACGCTGGTTCAGAGAGTCCCTTGGGAAGCGGCTCTGAAGGGCAAAGGGGCCCAGGAAGGCTGGAAGCTCTTCAAGGAGGAAGTCTTAAAGGCGCAGGAGCGAACTGTCCCCCTGTGCAGTAAGAGGAGCTGGCGGGGAAGACGACCGGCCTGGCTGAACAAGGAGCTTTTGCTGGGACTCAGGGAAAAAAGGAGGGTCTATCGCTGTTGGAAGGAAGGGCGGGCGACTCAGGAAGAGTACAGGGATCTCGTCAGGTTGTGCAGAGAGGGAATTAGGAAGGCAAAAGCACAGCTGGAACTCAATCTGGCCACTGTTGTCAGGGACAACAAAAAATGTTTTTACAAATACGTTAATGACAAGAAGAGGGCCAAGGAGAATCTCCCTCCCTTATTGGATGCTGGGGGGAACATTGCCACCGAGGATGAGGAAAAAGCTGAGGTGCTTAATGCCTTCTTTGCCTCAGTCTTTAGTAGTCAGACCGGTGATCCTCAGAGTATTCACCCACCTGAGCTGGAAGATGGGGATGGGGAGCAGAGTAAACCCCCCATAATCGAAGAGGAAGAGGTTTATGACCTGCTACGCCAGCTGGACACTCACAAGTCTATGGGGCCGGATGGGATCCACCCGAGAGTGCTGAGGGAGCTGGCGGAGGAGCTTGCTGAGCCGCTCTCCATCATTTATCACCGGTCCTGGTTAACGGGGGAGGTCCCGGATGACTGGAGGCTTGCCAACGTGACGCCCATCTACAAGAAGGGCCGGAAGGAGGATCCGGGGAACTACAGGCCTGTCAGCCTGACCTCGGTGCCGGGGAAGATCATGGAGCGGTTCATCTTGAGGGCGCTCACGAGGCAGGTGCGGGACAACCGGGGGATCGGACCCAGCCAGCATGGGTTCATGAAGGGCAGGTCCTGCTTGACCAACCTGATCTCCTTCTACGACCGGGTGACCCGCCTAGTGGATGAGGGGAAGGCTGTGGATGTGGTCTACCTGGACTTCAGCAAAGCCTTTGACACCGTCTCCCACAGCATTCTCCTGGAGAAGCTGGCGGCTCATGGCTTGGACGGGTGTACTCTTAGCTGGGTAAAAAACTGGCTGGACGGCCGAGCCCAGAGAGTTGTGGTGAATGGAGTCAAATCCGGTTGGCGGCCGGTCACGAGCGGTGTGCCCCAGGGCTCAGTTTTGGGGCCAGTCTTGTTCAACATCTTTATCAATGATCTGGACGAGGGGATCGAGTGCACCCTCAGTAAGTTCGCAGATGACACCAAGCTGGGCGGGAGTGTTGATCTGCCTGAGGGTAGGAAGGCTCTGCAGAGAGATCTGGACAGGCTGGATCGATGGGCCGAGGCCAATTGCATGAGCTTCAACAAGGCCAAGTGCCGGGTCCTGCACTTTGGTCACGACAACCCCAGGCAACGCTACAGGCTTGGGGAAGAGTGGCTGGAAAGCTGCCCGGCGGAAAAGGACCTGGGGGTGCTGGTCGACGGCCGGCTGAACATGAGCCGGCAGTGTGCCCAGGTGGCCAAGAAGGCCAACGGCATCCTGGCCTGTATCAGGAATAGTGTGACCAGCAGGAATAGGGAGGTGATCGTGCCCCTGTACTCGGCACTGGTGAGGCCGCACCTCGAATACTGCGTTCAGTTTTGGGCCCCTCACTACAAGAAGGACATTGAGGTGCTGGAGCGTGTMCAGAGACGGGCGACGAGGCTGGTGAAGGGTCTAGAGAACAGGTCTTATGAGGAGCGGCTGAGGGAGCTGGGGTTGTTTAGCCTAGAGAAGAGGAGGCTGAGGGGAGACCTTATCGCTCTCTACAACTAYCTGAAAGGAGGCTGTAGAGAGATGGGTGTTGGTCTCTTCTCCCAAGTAACAAGCGATAGGACGAGAGGAAATGGCCTCAAGTTGCGCCAGGGGAAGTTTAGATTGGATATTAGGAAAAATTTCTTCACTGAAAGSGTAGTCARGCATTGGAACAGGCTGCCCAGGGAAGTGGTGGAGTCACCATCCCTGGAGGTGTTCAAAAAACGTGTGGATGAGGTGCTTCAGGACATGGTTTAGTGGGCATTTGTACTGGGTTGATGGTTGGACTCGATGATCTTAGAGGTCTTTTCCAACCTTAATGATTCTATGATTCTATGTGAAATATTGATGTGCTGACAGCAGAGGAGGCAGGCAGTGCTGTGAAGGAGCCCCTCGCTCCATGGGAGGAGGATCACCGCTGTCTCCTGCCCTGAAGGAAACCTCTTCTTGATGAACTTATGGCTTTTTGGAAGCTCCTTGGCTTCCCTGGGCCCCTTTCCTGAGCCGGGGTTGTGGGGCTGACATGGATTTCACACATGGACGCCTGTGGGGGCAGCTGAGCCATTGAGGACTCGGCAGGGCAAGCAGGACACAACCCAGCCCCTGGTTTGAGAGGGAAGGCAGCCTTTCTCCTTCCCAACATCCCCAATATGACATCAAATACATGGTTTACTTGTGCTTGGTGAGACCTGCCTAGATTACTGAGTGCTGCAAGAAGGGGAAGCATGCAAACTCGTGCTCATCAAGGGTATTTAGGTACCTTTTGCTGGTATTTGCAAAGGGACTTCAGTACTTTGACATCTTTTGAGGGTCTAAACCTGCTAATGCGGTTTCTCTTCACAGCTTCCAGTGGTGGCTGCCTTTGATCMGCTCAGTTGTATTGTCAGACCCAACCTGTGCCATCAAGCCCTGCAACTGCGGAAAATTTCACTAAACAAGTTACAAGTGTTTCTTCAGATATAGTGGCTGGGACTTATTCAGGCTAGCTGGGACTCAGTTTTATATGCATTTGTTTGTCTCAAAATTTACCAACTTGTTCTCTGCAATCTCAGCTCTTATTTATATATGTATTCAAAATCTCTTACCCTTCTGACTGTAACGTAAACTGTGAAAATTATTCACAGAGTGTAACCAAGCAACATCTGCCCAATCTATGAGCTGCTTGAGGAGGTATTGTACAGATGTTCCTGGCGAGCACCAAGCAGTCCTCTCTCCCCTGCCCCACAGCCTGCAGAAATGCATAGCGAAGGAGGGGAGAGGATCACCTCATATGCACCTAAAGTTTCCTAGCAAATGACCTAAGCAGATGGCATTTCACTTTGGAGCAAGGAGTAGCACCTCCTGGAGAATTCCATCCTTCCCCTCCACCAGCTGGCCCATCAGCCAGGAGGGAAGGGCAGCATGGCAGGCTCATGTAGGACCGCTCCGGACTGGGAACCAAGCATCTCTCGCGGGGACTCCTCCCTGCACATCTGCTGCCTTTCCCTGTGGCTGTCGGTCACTGTGCAGGGGGGTCCACGTAGCTGGCAAACTGCTGTGATGATTTTTTTCCTTATCCTCTACCCCTGGCAGCTTACAGCTTTTCGACTGTGTCAGAGGGAGCCCTGGCTTATTGGGCTGGACTGATTAGCTCTGCATCCCACTTGCGTATTGCACAGAAACAGTATTTTTGTGCAATCTCCCTTTAGGTCCCTCCTGCTAGGGCCATGGCAGCATACCTCTCATTATTCAGCATCTCTGTCTTCTTGGGGTTGCAACAATTTCTTTTTTTTTTTTTTTTCCCATTACAGGTGCATAGGAAGCACCACGAAGTATATGCCTGAGTCAAGCTCCCAAGTTAGTCCCTGTTAGCAGGCAGACACGTTCATGAAATTGTACACAGGACAATCGGAAATGGCTTAACCAAGCTCATTACAACAAGCATAGTGTTAATGAGCAATAATTAGTTCACTCAAGAGCTGTGGGCTTACCTCATGTGCTTAAAAAGGAGTGGCTTTCTAATACAACGCCAATTTTCATTACAGAGATATCATCAGCTAATGCTCATCTCATCATCAAGAAAATATTGCAGTTTCTCAATTCCTGCTGAAAAACTTGCTGAAATACTTTGGTGTTTCTAAAGAGCATCTGGGTGTATTAAAAAGACCCCATATGCATATGTAGGTAAAATATTAATTACTTACTTTTTAAACCATACTGGATTTATCCAGCACTCTTGCACTAGGAAAGCAAAGGAAATATAAGCAATTACAGACAAACTGAATTGCTCTGTCTATGTTCTCCTCAGGAGTTTTTTTTCCACTTCAAGGTGATTTGACATTTTTGGGTTAGACTTTGGGAACTCAGTGCGGGAGCCTGGCTTTGTACTGCCGCTCCAAACAAGAAACGATTCAATTATGCGTCAGCCCACCCCTTCCCCAAAACTAAACCCTCTCATATCCTGAACTCCCTTCAGCACAGGTTTTAAATAGAAATTATAAGTAGGGTAAAGCTGGTTGTGGGAGCTACTTTATCTTCCATACTTTCCATCAGACGATTCCTCTAACCTGGCCGGGCTCTCAGGTCCCTGGCTGTGTTTTCTCCTGCTGGGAGATGCCAATCTCCTTGCACCCTGTGGATGATCAGGAATGAGAAACGGAGACACCTCTGCATTGCAGAGCTCTCCTCCATAACTGTGGGTCTGTCCACTACTGTGCCAAGATTTGGTGAATGCAACAGATGTTATTTTAATATAAGGGTTCAAATTTTATCTCAGATTTTATATCAAATAAAAGGGTCTAGTTTCACTGAAGCGTGTTTGTGTGAAAGCATTATAAGGCTGTTCATCTTATGCAAAAGTATATAATGGATACTCCTGCTAAGCAGTTTTGCAGACTTGGTGACAAGCTTATTATTTTACTGCACACTATTTCCTTAATACCTGGAATATGTTCATCTTTTTTCAGTTTTGTCTTAGTGGTCTAAAATCTGGATGTTAAAAAACAAAATTGGAAATTTGAGCTTAATTTCTTTGCCATTTTTGAATATGCTAGTTTGCATCCAGAGAATTTACCCCAGCAATTTGACTTCTGCATCAGAGCAAGTGGTGTAACATTTTTGAAAGTGGAGAGCTTTGCTTGTCACAAACATGAAAGCACCTTTTGGTGGGTCTGTTGGAGAATAACTGATATGAAAATTAGAAGCGAAGAGCTCACTTCAAAAAATTTGGCAACTCTAAGTAAAACAAAAAGTATTTTTCAATTTTAATAGTGCAATGGTAATATTTCACTGGAGTCTGTATTCCTCCCAGAATTTGTGTGATGCATACTGATATTCCCTATAGCTGTCCATCACTTAGAAAGTAGTTGCTTTCCATTATTTAATACAGATGCTTTACAAATACTTCTGTAATTCCGTTTCTCCTCAAGAGAAACACCTAGCACTTGCAGAGCTACTAAAGCTCAGCCATGGGCGACTACAGCCCACGCTGGCTTTTGAAGGTGACTTGCAAAGAGGACTTCAGGATCCGGTGGCTTTGATGGAAAGCTGCCACCAGCACTCAGAAGCTTTGACAAATGCAACTGCTACCTATAGCACAGGATCATAACCCCCGAGGGATTAAAAACCTTTTCATCATGAACACCATGCCATAGTGTCCACCCCAATGACATATTTACCCTGCTTGGGTTTAACTCTTCATCTGACAAGACCTAAGTTTAGTTCTTTCTCATCTTTTAAAATATAAGTTACATGCTTTTATCTGGAATTCTCAAACCAGATGCTCAGGGAAGTGACCACTCCATGCCTGGTGACTGTACTAAGGCTTTTAAGGCTCTTACGTGTCTTTTGCACTTCTTTAGCCCTGGTGTGCTCCACTCTGCGCAGGCATAATCTGTTGTTCCTTTTCATCACTTTCTCTTTGCTTTACAGCTTAGTTTTCCAACATGCCACTCCTTACTCAGATCAAAAGGATTAACAGAGCTAAAAAGCTTAAGTAAAGCAGTCATTATATTTGGCACAGGTTCGCTAGTGCCTATGCTGTGAACACTGTAACCACTCTGTTTAAATGACCAGCTTTGGACTAGCTCATTATTTTTTTCAGCTGACTGCTAAATCCTTACCTATTTTGAAAAAAAGTTAGGGTGGAAACCCTCTTTAGAGGATCACTACGAGTGGGATTTATCTTGATTAATTTTATCCATCTAAAAGTTTTGGGACTAGCTTAAGCCCATACTGTTCTCAGAGAGGAGAGGGGAGGAACTGAGGATTGTCAGCAGGGTAATTCAGCAGGAGGCAGTGATACAGCAATACAAAATGTCTAGATTGCTCCATTCCCTTTGTCTTCAGAGCAGGAGCTGAGGGTGTTACACTCAGACCCAGAGCCCTCTGCTTGGGAGAAGATTCTGTGATGTTCCGCTCTCTCCTGTGTAGCACACGGCTAACACACCTCCTCAGAGTACAGTCTAAGTGGGATTTAAATGAGACTGGCCCTAGGCCACTCGGGGGTTTAATTCCTTTGGATTTTATGTAAGCAGTTACCAAAGCTATTTAGCGCAAGGTATTAGGTAATGTAGCCTGCTCTGAAGATGTAGGGCTTGTGGGTTTTCCAAATGTTCAGCGGAACGGTGAAGTCCTCGCTTATGAACGTAACAGTTTTAATGCAAAAAAAAAGGGAACCATTTGGCTGTTTTGACAGTTTTTTCCTTACACTGTCCCTAGTGTTTGGCAAGTATTGCTTTATGCCCAGATGAAACTCCTTGTAAGTCCCACAAGTGTTGGGAGAAGTTTAGTGGCTGAACACCTTCCTTTCATTCAACAGCTGCCTCCTAAGGTCAAGGCATCTTTGACATGGCTTCACAGGACATCTGTAAGCTTGTGTTGTACGAGAGTGAGGAGCAGTAGTGCCGTCACAACAAGAGCTATTGCATCAGCACGATGCTTTTTAACTGATGCCGAGCGTGAGACYGCTATCGCTCTGCATGAGAGTTACCAGATTTACTCATAATTCATCTGGGAATTGCTAAAGTTTTGTTGTATCCTAAAGGATGAAATGGAGGGGGGGTTATATGCTAAGTCTATAACTATAAAGCAGAATATAGTCCTCCAAAGGAAGGGGAAAAACACAACAAACAAAATAACTATTGCTACTGGTTTAAGTTACAAAAGTTTTTGTCGGTCTTGCTCAGGCAATTGCAATTATCACCCGCTTCCTAGGAATTCTTAATATTGGCACCTATGAATTATTGCATGTTATACAAATGTTATCTACTACATTTCCATTGCCAGCTGCCCTGCCAGGGGTCTGCTGCAGCCTCACAATTAAGCTGTCAGGTTCCCTGGTTGTCATGAGAAATGACAAAGTAGTTCCAGCTTCTCTGAAACACACCTAAAAATGAATGGTTGAGGGGTTCATACTAAGAAAAACAAAACAAAAAACATGCAACTGTTTTTGAGGTTGCTTTCAAAGACTTATTGATGTGAAATTCTCAGTATTTTAATTGGTATTCAAAACATACCTAGAAACCCATTATGATTTTCCAGTCACTGAAGGATCGAGTCTAAGCATCGCACGGGTACAGTGCTGACAAAGGCTCGGTGGGAAGAGATTTTGCACAGCAATGGGTGAACATTAGTCATACTTGCATATTCTTCTTTCCACACGTCAAAGGTCTGAGAAGACAAAGAGCCAGGCCTTTGGGAGGGTTTTGAAATCCATCAAACTCCATCGGTCCTGAATGGACCCCTCCGAGTGGAAAGGCTTTTTGCCCACGCAAGAATCACAGCGTTGCATGGGGCATCATGCCTCCGGGTACATTACAGTATGTTTTCCAAAGAACATTTCCCTGAGGTAAGAGGCAAAATATAGCTCTTGTATCCCACATTGCATAAAGTCTACTCCTCTGCAGGAAAGCAATTTCCTCCTCCCTTCCTAAAACAAAAACACCATTTAAAACTACATTATTACCAAGAATGAGTAGGACAAACAGCGCACTCTTTTTTTATTGCCATTTAAGGGTAGTTTAAAGCCAGGCTCATCGATTAGATTATAGAATATTATTTTCATTTATGAATATAAACAATATTTCTGTACTGCTTTCCCTAACACCAGTGACTTTTGTATATTTTTTTTTCCCTGTGAACCAATTACACGTACCATGAAATGATGTAGGATCTGATATTGTGTGAGGCTATGCAGTTCATGTACAAATTGTGCTTTTGCCATTTTTCTTTTCCAGATGACCTTTTTGCTCCTGGTTTCTTGCTTTTCTCTGACTTTTGGTGGCAATTGATTTTTTTTTTCACTTGGAAATAAATCGAAATACACAGCAGACATTTTCCTGCCTAAATTGCACAGCCAGTTTGGAGCAGGAATAATAAAAGGCTGTTCACAACATTACTCTAGTAGGCCTTGCTGGTGAGGAGAAAAAGTGCCTAACAATGAATATTTAATGAGACTTGATCAAAGCTTGCCATCAATTCCTTGCCCTAAAGGTTACAGGTTGTGAAAGCTACATTAGCACCAGAAGGATATAGCTTTTAAGGCTCACCCTTGCTGGGCAAATGCTACGGCCAGACCCCTGATACCTGGCAATGCCCCAGGATGGGTTTGTGGTGGTCACAGGCAGTGCTGCCAAGGGCTGGACCCAGACCTGGACCCAGACCCAGACCCAGACCCAGACCCAGACCCAGCATGGTGCCACGGGTGGCCGGTGCTCGTGGGATGAGCGTGTGGATGGGCACCCTGTGTCTTGCCTCTCAGCCCGAGCTGGGATTACAGCTCTAAACAAGTTACTTAACATTTCTGCTGCAGCTTCTCCACCTCTTCCCTTTCACCAAATGCTTACAGTGATATGTGAAGTGGTACTGATGGGTCCAACCCAGCAGAGTAGCTGCAGAGACCCTCCGAGACTGGGGACCTTGCAACCTCTGAGCACGAGGCTGGCACGGCAAGCCAGCAAAAGCCATCCAAAATGCTCCTCAGCTACACAGCCAGCAGAATTTCCCAATTTGCCATCCTGCATCAGGGACATCTAACCCTTTTTCTCCTTGTAGAGTCTTACCTTTTTTGTGCAAACCTCATCTGTTAAATTTCAGGAAAACCCAGAGAAACCTCCTCCCCACAGATCCCCAGGGCTTTAACATGTGTTGGTGGCCAGAAGCCAAGCACATTTGGGGGAGCAGCAGCAAACAGCTGCTTTTTAGACTCTTCCCAATGCACTTTTAAGACTTGCTCCATGCAATTATTACTAGCATTACTCAAACTCAACTTCCAGCGCTGGCATGAGCAGGACCTTTTAGCCTGCTATCCTGAGGAAACATTGTACACGTGATGACGCTCTGATCAGTCTTTCCATTAGTATTTTTGAACCCACTGGCCAGCTTCAATCAAATGTAGCAGCCAAGCAGCAGTCTTGGAGACCCCAAGTTCCTACAAGGTTCATGAACCGTATGTGTCTGGGCCAAGGGAAACAAAAGAAAAAGAAGGTCAACGTGTATGAGACCCCAGAGAGCTCAGGGAGAGCGATATGCTGTGGATGCCCCACTCCAGGAAAGCTTCGCAATGGTTTTCATCTGCGTGGACACTGGAGCATCCAGCAGGAAAGTAGATTTCATTAGTTCCAGTATCAGTTTTTACAGCAATATCATGAACTTACGCTCTCTGTCCAATGTCTCCCACGGTATTGGAACCAGCCCTTGCTGCGAGGTGGAAACGGGAAGTCAATTTTGCGAATGTCAAAAGCCTCTCAGAGGGCTTCACTGGCACAAGCTGCAGTTGCTTTCCCTCRGCCAGAGGGACAGCCACGTCCAGCGAGGCAGCGAGGAGAGCATTGCTCTCCATTTCAAAACGTGCCTTTGTTCAAAGCAGCATTTTTGCCATGAGCACACGTGCCTGCAGGGAGCTTCCTTCAGGGACTCGGCTGTAAAATGGGGCCACAAGGGCAGGCACAGAAGGACTGCAAAGTGCCCTGGCTGTTCCTTTGAATGACTGCTTTAACAAGAAGGTACAGTGACAGTCTGTGCTCACGGGGACTTCGGAAACCAGCCAGCAGTAGTTTTTTTACTAGATTTTTTTTTTCTTTAATTCTAAACTGCACATTTCCAAACAGAAGAGTAGCACGTCTCCTGTAATAGCAGCAGTTTTGCTGCAGCGCCGCAGCAGAAGGCAGCTAGGGAGGACAAGCTGAGTCTGGACACGAGGAACTTGCAAGGAGCAGACCCTCACGACTGGCCTCAGCATCGGCCACACCAGGTCACAGAAAGCTGTGCTCCTTCACCAATGCAGGCTAAAGCAATCTAATTAAAGATGCCAGAAGTTCTTTCTAGTAACAAAGTCAACAAACACTCTTCTAACTGATTAGTATTTTTCAGACTATTAACAAAAAAATCTTTATCCCTCTTTTTGTTTTTGTTCAGTGCTGCAATGTTTCCCTAAGGCAGAGGCAAGATAAAAAGACGTCTGGGAGAGCTGTGCAAAGATAGCACCATTGTCAACCAGAGAAACCTTCTTCAATTATTCAGAGTATCTGCCATTCTCGAATTTCCCATTCTTACAGCTTGAGCTAAGTGCTGCTGCATGCATTGGGCAGTGGTTCTTATTAACTCAGAGGACAGCCTGAGTAAGGAATGCATGTATTCATAGGATAATTAATGTCTAAAGTGAATGTTTTGGTAAGAAGTTTCCACATACATTCCGAAACTATCTATCTGCCAAATGCATATTTGTAAAGAGTAAGGAGCTTCAAATGGAAATGGTAAAGGTAATCCTAAGTAGACATCAAACAGAACTGCTTCTTTTTTTCTACTTCATTAACAACTAGAAAATTGATCATAAAGCTGTGGCACACCAAAATACTCACAAAGCTGCAAGCATCAAAAAACCAGTGAGCAATTGAGCACAGTCAACCAACAACTAGGAAAATCAGACTTTCTGACATCTACCAGTAATATTTTGAATCTGAAAGGCAAACTGGAGTTGAATTCATGACAAAACAATATTTAAGAAGGTAAATGTGAGAGCTGGGTGTCTATTCTGCAATGCCGAGTTAGAAAAATTCAAACAGACCTTGGTATCTACATGGATATACTAGGATAGTGAAATGACATGAGCTCTGGGCACAGGTGTTGACAGACAGCATGCTCATTTTATCATATTTATCCTTTTGCAATGTAGTCTGAATGGCATTCTCATTCCAAGATCCCTTTTACAATATATCACCCCCTTGATAGGGAAGAGGATGCTTCAGTTTGCCAGCCAACCCAGCCCAGCCTCCTGAGCCATTGCTTTGCATCTCCTTAGGAGTGATTAGACGCTACAGTTAGTTGCCTGAACCAAAGAAATCCCCTCTGTTTCCCCAGTTTGCCATGGATGTGTTACCCCTGCTGAGTCTCTGCAGCACCACTGGCAGCATTTCTCTCCAAGGTGCCAGCTGAAAGGGAGCCTGAATAAATCAGCTATAAGTGGCTGGATCTCCATACCGTGKCACCCACTGCCGTATTTAAAGTTTGTCATGGAAGGCGAGCGAACTACCTCCAGTAAACCATGGTGAAATGGTGAATAACGTACTCCAGCAGCTTCCAGCAAGGCTATATATATATACTAGCTCAGTGATGTGCATGGCTCCTACCAGCCAAAGAAGCGGGAAGGCTCAGGACATTGTCTGCACTGTGACATTTCACAAGCCACCCACCTGGTTATGTTTCTTTCAATCAAGCTTTTTTGATTCATGCAGCTGGTGAAAAAAAGAGGGGCGGGTATTATTCTGCATTTTTCCATATTSCCCTTCCAACACACAAACCATCCCCTCTTAAAACTCTATTAAAAATGTGAAAAAGTGCCTAGGCGTGTTAGGAAGGGACCCTTTCAAACCAGCCTCTCCCAAAAGTTGTGCACCACCCGCAGGGCTTCACTCAGCAGGGGCTCCCCCATCTCGGGCTGTAGGGGACGGACGGACAGCTGTGGTGGTGCCTGTGCCCTCCCACCACGCCCTCAGTGGCCAAACAAAGAGCCCTGGACCCAGGGTGGGCGCTGGGGGGTCGCGGGGCCCCGTTCTGTGCTGGCCCCATCCGTGTGGCGGGATGGGGTGAGAGCACGGGGGTGGGAAAGGGGGAAGGGGCACGGGGGGATGGAACGCAACACTTACTGCACAGCCGCCGCCGCCTGGCCCCGCATCGCCAGAGCCGCGTCCGCACCCAGTGCAGGCATGGGGACAGATCCATGGCTCGAGGGGCTGCCCGTCCCTGGGGCCACCCAGGACACCCGGCTCTCCGCTGGGCAAACCCACGGCAGCCCCGGGCCGCTGGGAGGATGCGGCGGGCAGCTGCCAAGGCCCTGCCGTCCCTCCGTCGCCGTGCCATGTTTTATGCATGAAGGTGATGGCACGTAATTTCATCCCGATTCTCCGCGCCCGGTGTGTACGTGAGCTCCTGCGACGTGGAGGAGCCACGGCATCGGTCCCTGGGGAGAGTGAGCTCAGGGGGAGGCAAGGAGCATACAGCCCTCCCAGGGTGGACGAAGGTGCCYGTCAGAGAAATGGGGCCTTTTTCAGCCTCTGCGGTATTGGCTGATGTTCATCCATCTGCAGATCTAYAGGTGCTGTGCTCCATGTGGCCCCCAGAGTGGGAAGAGATTCAAGGATATTAGGATACCCTACAGAAACCCGTGTGCACTCTGGTCACAACACCATGGCCTGCATTTGAAACCCCAACCCCGCTGCTGCAATGTGAGGAAACAGGGGTGCTGAGAGTGTTTGAGCGCAATAAAGCTTTAGCATGCCCATGTCAATACTGCACTGGTAGGGGTGGTCAGCATTTCTTACTTACATTCTAATTTCACTTTTGTTATTACAGTAATGCCCAGAGTGCCACTCATAACCCTGTCACTGCTGTGCAAGGCACTAGTTCTGTAACGTGATGAAATGGCCTCTCCACCAACGAGTTGACAATTTACGCACGTGATCTCATACCTATAAGCTTTCCCTCAGCAAATACATTTGTATTTCTTACCTTAAATGTTCCCTACATCTCARGAAAGAAGTTACCGTACACCATCCCCTCCCCAGCACACCCTTTACCAGGCAAGAGCAAAGCTAAGAGCGCGTGAGCTGTGTTGCATCCCCATAGGCAGCGTCCCGCCCGGCAGGACCCTGAGGCCTTTCCCTGTAGCAGGTCCTGCTGCCAGACCACTGGAGGTTAGACGGGAGGGCGGCAAGCCCTGCCCCACSGCACCGGGTAACTGGAGAGCCGCGGCTGGCGGGGTCTCAGGTTTCGTTGCCATTTGAATCTCATAGTAAGGTCATCCAAAGGGCCGTCATCAATTTTTTTGGTCTGATGTAGGCAGGTAAATCTTGCGCTCTCACTGTAATGATAGATAAAACCCAGCAGATGCATTTGAGCTTCATTTTAAAGTTTGTTGGATTCATCCCAGTCTGGGCTAAAAGTAGTATTTTGAATCCCTATTGGGAATATAAAATCTCAGTGATATTTGCCCCTGAAGTTTGTGTTAAAGCCCACTCGTAGCTCATCCACCCTAGGAATTCACACAATATTCAGTATGACAACCCCAAGCAGTCTGGAAATTTAAAACCAAACCCACAAATCACTGTCAAGGGAAGATATGAAATTCCACGGATCCCCATTACATTTTGCCAAACATCAGCCATGTCAGATTATTCATTTGTGGCTGATCAGAAATGAAAGAAATGGGTGGTGCAGAAACACTTTGAAAAACATGAAGAATTTGCTTTGAGTCTTGAGTTATTGTGCAATAACTTCATTTTGAGACCAGTCAGAGTGAATTAGCCAATACTGTGGTGGACAACACTGCTGGCATAACAGGGAGCAGATAACCCATGTTATTTTCTCCACCGACAGGCTTCTGGTATGTGAATGGGCACCATCCCTATTTCTGTTTCTGTCAAGAAGGACTCAATATGATGCTTTGGGTCTGCTGAAACCATTGCTGTCCCAGACTGGAAGGGATCCCTAGGTCACTATGTCCAGTTTCCAGCTGCCTTAGGCAACCCCAGCATATTTCCAGTCTTTAATAAATTATATCTCAGAATTAGGCTTCCTGCCCTCTTTTACTTGAGGAATAAGGAACTATGCGTTGAGGGAACTTTAAGTGGTGAAGAGTTACTTTTTGATTAGAATTCAGCACAGCTGTGATCTCAGTATCACCAGTTACTTGCAGTGACTCTGATGCACATAATTTACAGCAATAAATGAGATATAACAGCAGGTATGTGTGGGCTGGAAGTAGAAATTGGATCTGAAATGAGGAAGGTATGATGGCTTTGGTGTATTTTATGCTTAAATAGTGCTTATAATTGTCTTTTTAGAATCGTACCGACAAATAAATAAAAATAATGTAGGAGACTAACTATGTAGCATTCAATTTTGTTTGTTTAAGGAAAATACATTACGATGACAGTATATTTGTGCTGATGATAGCTTGTTTTCTTCAGTATTTGATGTTTGTCCTCCTCCTTTTTGGTTCTTTTTTTTGAACACAGACACACCTAAGCTTAGAATAAGGTATCTGTAGATATATTTTTACCTTAGAGTAGGCAGAAGTCATCATTTTTACATTTGATGATTGCTTCTAATTCATTATTATTTTCTTCATAATATTCTGGGTGATTTGCATGCAGTCATCTGACACCAAMGAGCAAAGGAGACGTTCAGAAAAGCTTAATTATGCACGTCATTTTCTACCCTGTACCTTCAGTTTTCCTCCAACTCATTTTCTGTAAATGAATGATGACATGTCAGAGTCACAAGGCAGGGCACCCAGTACATGTGCCTTTCTGCATTTTACTTTAAAATCTTGGTGGAGAGGAAGAGACACACAGTTGCACAGTAGAAATAGAAACTGCTGAGCCAGTTTGCACCCAGTCATGTTGCTCCTGTAACTCCAATCAGCAAGAAAAACCTTGGCAACAGCCTTCAGTCATTGCAGAGTTTCCAAGGTTAAATATAACCGCTCAATCCAATGCTTGTCATTGACCTCATAGTGCAATGTGGTTTTCTAGCAGCTACTGCTATTCCTCTAGAAAGACAGAGACCTCCTGCAGATAGTGATGGCCACAAATTGGTGCCTGAAGCCCTGACATGTGGTTCTACTAGTTTTTTCCCTAACAWGCTGCTGATAAAAAAACACAGTTAATGAACCTTTTCCATCAGCAGAGGGGGTCTTTGGTGGGGCTATGTTCCCCCAGTTCTCTTAACAGGTTTTGAGATGCTCTGATTSCAATACAAGCAATAATTTTTCAAGTTTGCAAACCACAAGCCTGCTAAATGTCAGAGCATTGTACTTTGGCATGTCAGATGCCTATTTTGATGTACAGTGGTATTCAATCTTATTTAATGCTTGAAAGCAGTTGATAAGGTATAGTGATGTTAGTGGATGTCAAGAGTACACAGTGCACTCAGTGATGGAGTAACCAACATTTCAAGGAGAACGTCCACTTAAGCCACTCACTCCGTGTGCTTCGGTGCAATGGTTCAGTTAGTTAAATCATTGGGTAACAGGGTTTAYAAATACTGTAAGGGGAAAAAAAAGTCAGCATTGGTGGCTCAGGATACAGCCCCAGCAGCTCAGCTCTCATACTGCAGTGCAGTCCTGTGCTCTTCTTGTGCCACCTACTGACCAGTTCCTCCTAACTTTTAATTCATCGTTTCTCTAAACGGAACATTTTCCAGTTTATTTTTAAATGCAAATATTTGATGTTGGATTTTGCCCAAGCAATTAATAGTTAGTGAATACAGTAAGTGTTCAAGCCTTGATAATAAGCTCTAATTTAGAGCTGAACCACCCTATCCTGCACTAGTTGGCTCATTAGAAGAAGAACTGGATGGGATGGGATGGGATGAGATGGGATGGGATGGGATGGGATGGGATGGGATGGGATAATCTGTGTTATCCAGCGTGTCAGAGCCGATGGTGCTTTCTGACCATAAATACGTAATTCCCTGCTGAAATCATTATGATTGCACGGATGTTCAAAAGCAGAAGCTACCTGGATAATTTGCTGTCTGTCCATAGGTGCTTTTCCTGACATGGCTGAGCTACAGCGAGGGGTTGACCTCTTGTTCCCATACCAGGGAGAGGTATTGAAATGCAGGCTGCAGGTCCTCACCCACCGGGTATGCTAACGGAGAAATGCTTTTCTTTTGGCTTTCCAACCCCCTGAAATGAGGAACTACTCTGCAGAATTAAGAAAATACTTTTGACTTTGTTATTGAAAGTCAAGGCTAAATGGATGTGTGCCCCCCACCTGGGACATTGCTGAAGTGCTTACAAGGTGGAAAACACATACCCTGTTTGAGCTGTAAAGCTATCTGTTTGCACGTATCTTGGGTAGAAAAACCCCAGATTGGCAAACTGGCCTAACACTGTGAGTTGCTCTGCCAGCTGGCTTTAACAAGTGTTAGTAGGCTGGATATTGCTATTGCTCTGCCAGTGTTTCTGATAGCCACTGTCTTCTTTGCTCTGCCTGTGCCAGTTAACCTTCTGAAGGGTTCAGGTTATAAAGAGTTATTCCATCCCCAACTGAGAAGTGACTGATACCTGTAAAGAGTTTCACACTGATGTGACAAGCCTGGGATTGGGAGTCTTAAATGACTGTGGCATCAATCAAGAATTTCCCCAGAACARCAGCATCAGTGGACTGTGCAGGCTGCTATGAGAGCAGGTAGTCCTTCCAGAGCGTCTCATAACGAAAAGCGTGACCAGAATGGCACYGTTTTCTACGTGTGATCTTAAATGATCATTTTGCTCTGGGGCCAATGCAGCCTTGGCCAGGCCAGGGCAGGACACTGGAGAAGTTGCTTCCAGCTGCAGCTTCTACCTCCCATTCACGCTCTCCTCCAGCTGCACATTTCAGTGGGGCCACAACCTCACTGTGTATTTTTAAAAATATGCAGAAAATAAACTTTTAACTTTCTTCATTGCTAAATGGGCTGCCTCTTGCAACTCTTTATTCAGTAGAAACGTAAAAATGGGAAGATGGGATAATAGGCTTCTTCACCCTAATTTAAAGCATGGTGGAAACTTCATATACTCTTTAAAAGGGATGACAAAAGGATCATGCATAAACTTTGTGTTTGAGGACACAATATTTTCTTTTTAATTATTTGAAGTTCAGTATGTGATCTTAATTAATTTTTTCCTTGCATTTTACTTATTGGCCTGTGGGCAATTTCTTCTAAAATTAATTGGATTAATCATTCCAGAAATCTTAACTAGATGATCATGTATTTACTGAATATTTTTAGAAGCAGTTTCAGAGATTAGCGAGCATTTGAATTATGCTACCAATAAACTTGGCACACCATTGTACTGGAAGAAAGTTTCTCAAGTAACAGTGATAGCTTTCTTGTTCTAGGCTCAACTATCCCCCAGGTACCCCCTCCGGAGAGGACCTGCCACAAAGCATCAAATATTTAGGATTTAGAAATAAACCAACATTTCCCACTTGTATACATAGATTTGAGCCAGAAACACTGCAGGAAGCTCACCTCTGACAAAAAAGTTTTTAGAATAGATTGCTGACCCAGAATAACAGCAGGAGAGGTAAGAGTCTTGTTATGTCTTGAAATGTTTATCTTAGCATTTTCCCATCAAACATTGAAAATACAGCTGCACCACTTATGGGTCAATAAACAAATATCGCACTCAAGGCACAATTCCGTTGTTTCCTTAATCTTTTCCTAAACTTCCCTGTTTTCACTTGCAGTAAAGCCTGCTCATTGAGCCAGGCTTTCAGGCTATCCAGACTTTCACAGGTGTGAGAGCTAAACGAACTGCTAAACCCTTTCAGATGGATAAACTCAGGGTGGATGGGATTGTGTTTCTGTAAAGGAGGATGCCTAAAATGGGAGCTGCTGTGAGAGTGAAGCTCCCAGCATGACTTTACCGTTGTCTTCCTCCTTGAAGAGATACACCCAAGCAAAACACCAAAATGTACACAGCAGACTTGTACCTGGTAAGAWCATTTTGAACACTTTATTACAATGATATTGTAGCTATGTTTTACTTAGATAAGAAGTAGGTTTCACTGTAAAGGGCTCTTAATCTAGAATAAGTATGTTTTTTAAGCGATATCCATTCCCAAATTTACTGAGCTGCTTTCTGTCTTTTCCTTTGAAGCCTGCTCCCTTACTTACTCATTTAAAGTATCATTTCTGATGGTCATTTTAATCATCTCTTCTATTAATTTCATCTCTTGTTTCCTGGTTTTAGCTCTACTACTCAGTATTCTCCTAAATATTTTTTCTCTTCTTACTCTTTTTAAATATGTATTGATTGCTAACACATAGCTGTTTTCCATAGCCCTGACTATATTTTCATTATTCTGCATCTTTCTCTTTGAGTTACTTCTTGGCAATTGTGACTCCAGCACCAAACACCGCACTCCAGGAGCTTCACAAGGACTATACGGGCCAGAACTTTATGTCCTTCTTTTGTACAGTTATGCTTTTGCAAGCACCGTGGTATATAGTCCCATATCACAAAGGAAGCTCACACCCTGTTTGTTTTTCAGTCTTCACAACTGACTTTCTCTAAGTAAATTTATTTCTTAGGATTCTGATTTCATATTTACATAAAAGTGATTATTACTATGCTTCAATAATTTTTAGTAATATCCCATACAATAAGGAATGGTTAGCTATCTCATATAACTATAACATATCTGGTTACCTTAAACCAGAAAAAGAGGTAGCACTTAGACTACTAATAAGATTTTTAAAGATGAGTTATTATTTACTTTCCACTACCCCTTAAGATAAATTATCTCTTTTAATAATCCTGTCAGAAGATGCGGCTCACCTCTTGGAATGGACATAAACAAAGAATCCACAGCTATAGCAGCTAATATTATATGGAGTCCCAGTGCAGTCTTCTGACTTTGTAAAGCTGATAGAGACCCTAACGGACTTGGTTTAGTGAGCATTTGTATTGGGTTGATGGTTGGACTCGATGATCTTAGAGGTCTTTTCCAACCTTAATGATTCTATGATTCTATGATACGAAGCCAAAGAAAAGTGTAAACTTGTATTCTAACCTATTGTATTCTCAAACTGAGGTTGCACAAGAGACCTGGTAGGAGAAAAATAGGTTCAAATTACTCTATAGTCTGACACAAAATTTCCCTTCCACTTGCTCATGACTCAGATGCTGTTACTCACTGACTGCCTTAGAACAGCGTGCCCGATGAAACATTTCTGAGCATTGTTTCTCTTCCCCCTCCAAAACAAATGACAGTATAAAAAGAATCTTTTAGGCTTATTCCAGGGACTACTGAAGAGAATCAAAGTCTTTAACTCAGTGCATCGCTGTGAAGGCACATCAGTGGTCATCCAGAAAATACAAAAAATCGTTAAGTCTGCAAAGTCATGTTTCAAAAATRGTTTGCCTCAATCCCATAAGCACATTCATTTTCTCCTGAAATTCTGAAACTTCCAGGCTTCAAAAGCTGATACTTGAAAATTACATCCCAAATATTTGTAATAACACTGCAAAAGGAGGCATCCTGTGTCTCGAGTAGAGCAGTAGCATTTACACCATGTTGTAAATAAACTGTGAGTTAGGCCTGAGCTTCTCTTCAAAGTGAAGACCCTGATCATGGCTTTATTGAAAGCTTTCTGGTCTGAGGCTTGATTTGACATGTCACACAGCTTGCTGGGATAACTATAACTTGGAGAATGATAGAAAAACTGAGGTTGGAAGGGGCTTCTGGACGTCACCTGGTCCAACTCCATGCTTGAATCAGGGTCAACTTCAGAGTCAAATGAGGTTTCTCAGAGCCCTCTCCATCTGAGCTTTGAAAGGTTTCCAAGGATTAAGCTAAGAAAGCAGTACCTAAGTACCTAAGGTCCTCTACCTACATTAAAGTCCAGATGTTCAGTCCTGAAGACTAACAATTCCTGGTTCTTATCCTAGACCCATTTTTTTAAATGCTGGAGTTCCTCCCCCTTCAGGTTTGTCCATAACCAAAATTGTACCCAAACTCCACGTCAGTATGTTTTCCCTGGACTGGTCATCTACAGGTGTCTTGTCCTCTGTCCTCCTTTCGGAGCATAACCATGTGTGACAAATGRGTGACACCTCTCCTGTGGGGCACGGTGGCACAGCCTCTGGTGCCCTCTGCTGCTGCTGGCATGTGGCACGGTACAGCCTACCAGGATTTATCCTACAAAGTGGATAATTTTTTTGCCTTTTTTGGCTTCGGTCCAGCGTGAGGAAGGTCAGGGCACACAGGAGCCAYCTGCATGCCAGCCCTTTGCCTGCGTCCAAGGCGAAGCCACCGGCTCCCACTGGGTCGAGGATTATCTCCTGCACAGCCAGGAGAGGAGGAAGGATGCGGGGTGTCCCGGCAGCTGCAGGGCCCCTTGTCTGCCCCCTTTGCGCTGTCAGATGGGGCTTCCTTGCACCTCTCCACCCCTTGCGCTGGSGATGCTGCCACCCCCTCCTGGGCACCTCTTCTGTGAGGGTTGCCTGTGAGGGAGGAGGATAGTTTTTCAGGCCGGGGTTTTGTGACACGGTTTTGGTTCGTGGCACTGAGGACCATATCAAACACTTTAAAGCTGTCTGAAGCAGTAAGAAAATGTGCTCTCTAAAGGGATGCCCCAGAGTCCAGGCAGGGTAACCGTACCCCAGCTGACTTGCTGGGAGGTCAGGTGCCATTTCCATGGCACTGCTAGTGCAGCGCTGAATCCATCTGACACCCTTTGGACGGGTTGACAGAAATATGGTTGCGCATGCAAGCCCCACAAATTTACATTGACAAGGGATTCGGTGTATGTGAAAGCATGATCCCTCTCACACCGTGTTGGAAACATCCAGTCCATTGCAGCTGAATAGCCTAGTGCTGGRATCAGCCTTTTTCGGAGGCTCCAAAATGTTAAACAGCTCCTGAACAGAGGTAGCTCCAGCCAGGAGGGCTGACGTGGTTGACGCAATAACTGAGTGGAGAAAGAGCTGCCATCACCTAACAGAGAGAAAATAAAGAGAATGACATGCAAGGTAATGCACACAAGACCTGCAAACAGAGTTGTTGCTGCTACCGACCTGAGGTGTGGTTGGTGTACACTGGGAGGGCAYGTGATGTTCAGGAGGACTCCTGCACAAACTAAATGTGCAAATTTAGTAAATGTGCAAATGAAGCAAATTTTTCCAAACTGGAGAGTTCAGAACAGGCATTGCTCTTCCCTTAGGAAAAAGATTTGGATGAGTCTGTCAGCTATTATGTTCATAAAGGTTCACACACAAGTGATCTTACAGCCCATATAGCAACAGAGCTGGGAATCTGTAACACTCTGACTTCAATACATTGTACAGCTTAAAGCACCTTTGACATTGTCACCATAGACAAATGGTAATTTGCATCACTATAATGGTCACCCATGAAAATGTCAGTGATTTCTTTTTTCCTGGGCATCTTCAAAAGATGACTGTTGTACTTTGGAAGAACTCGTGCACTGCACAAGCAAAACAGACTAACCTTGAGTGAGGCAACACTTTTATTGCCAGCCTCTGAACTAGCCCGGTGAACTTTTCAAGAGGAGGAGGATTTTCTTCCTCGCTATCCTCTGTTCYTAGGAGAAGCTTTTGGTCAAAATCCGAAGAAGTTAGACATACCCTCTCTGACATCTCTGCTCAAAATTCACCTTTCCCATGCTGACATACAAATTCTCATCTGACATCACCTAAACTGCACGAGCAGGAGTGTTTGTTTCTTCCCCCTTTCACTCTATTGCCTTGTCTTTCCAGCTCACATCCCTGCCTTTAATCCGTTTTGCCTAGTGACGCTTCTTGTCCACTATGTAGACAGTGAGGACATGAGGCGATGACTAACTACCCTTTGAGTATTTTGTTAGTACAAACCCTAGCACACTGATTTTCTAGGATTTAGTGTAATTTCAACAATTAAAATAAATGTCCACAGAGGAGGAAATGCTGGGTTGGAGTGAGGGGTATTTCAAGCTCCTTCCACTTCCTTGAGCTAAAACGATTTTCAGAGTCCTGTTTTTTTGCTAATATGGCCATTAAGAAACCAGAGATTTTAAGATAATCTCAAAGTTTATGTAGAAGTTTCATGGCGGAAGCAGAAACAACATCCTGAAGTAGCCAAAACTCATCCTGTCCCCAGATTATGGTGGCTCTCTCACACATTTCTTCTGCTCCCTAGGCTGAGGTCTGTCCTGAAACAGGCTGATGAGGGGTTGGGGACCCATGGCAAACAGTCTCAGCAGTTGCCACTGCGAGATCATACTACTCGTGYGACCCAGGTCTTGCAAATGCTTTCAGTAGAGAAAAATTATTCCTCAAATTCCAGCAAAGGACTGGGAGTGAAGTCTCCCAGTGAGATGATCCTTGAGTTATCCTCTCCCTAAAGGATAGTCTGGCTGGAGCAGAAAACCCCTACCTGGCTGCTAGAGGAGCAGGTATTTTCTCTCCCTGGAAGATGGGAAGTTTAATCATTCTTAACCATATAAAAACATAAAGGAAAGAGCACAAACCCATACTTATGTTGGTATTTCTGTGACTCTTTAAGGAGATAAATAAATGATGGTTAAAGAAAACTTTGCCCTATAGGGAATGGCCAGATGATTCAAAATGTAATAGGATTATTTTTTCTTTAGCACTTTCTGGCCACAAGGTGTCAATCCTTACTCACAAGAAGAACTAATGGCTGGTGTATTATTCTCAAGCAGAGATGTAGCAAAGTTTACAGCTCTTCCAGAAGCAATGGTAGTTAGGGAAATAGAAAGTGAAAAGGCAGTAAATGCAAGGGATGAGCATAAACCTCAACTGCGAAGTCTTCTCCTTTCATCTTGTAAGGAGATCACATGCATGCTTTGCAGTATTGGATATGCAGCTGCACCTACATAGCTAATGGATTAAATCAAAACTCAATTCCATTATTATTTTTCTGCAATATTTTAGTTTTGATGAGATATGTTAAAAAGTTGTACTTTCTTCAGCATGTTTCTATTTAATGAAGATGTGAAAAAGATCAGCAAAAAAGAAAAAGCTCTAGAGGAACATCCAGAAACTCTTAACACTTCTGAATAACAAGTGACAGAAGAAAAAAAAGTGAGAAAAAAGAAAAGGGAAAGCCAGGCTTTCAAAAAGCTTGGCACCATTTTAGAAGTCTGATAAATAGCCAGATTTTTCAACAGTGCTTTAATAATGAAACACCTTCTTGCCAACTGATGCTGTATAAACAACATTTTTGTCTTCAGAAATCCTAATAGAGCACTAATAGTCCAGCTGAAATACAGCAAAGACATCTTTTCCTTTCACCACAGCCAATGGACATTGAAATCCCTCTGGGTTCCCTGGGTGAACTTCAGTTGCTCTGAGCAGCCGTTCTGCATTCAAGTACTCACCCCGAGTGCTAGCGGGAGAGAATGGCACTGATTTGCCAAAGAGGAAAAATACAAATTACACAGCACATGTAATTTAGTGGTCTTCTGAACTGTCTCTTTCAGTTCTGCTATATTTTTTTCCCTGTGAGCAAGATTTTGTATGAATATGCATGGATTTATGCTCCATGGTGTCATATTGCTTGCCGGAGGGGAAGGGAGGCATTTTTGTGTCCCTATAGGGATTCTTTCCAGGGTTGAAAAAAACTGGAAAGGGGAGAAAACCCTTTCTGTCCAGTCCACAGCAAAATAGTCTCCTAGTGCATCCACACTCTGAAAATTGACTAAAGACGGTGCATTTTTACCCGGGTAGGTATCTCCTGACCTTAGTCAGTTTGTCCTCAGTGCTTCTCATGCCTGTTAGCACCCTCTGCAGCACRCACAGCCACCAGCTCTGCTAGCTTCATTGCAGCAAGTTCCCCCATGCAACAGAGCCACCGGAGCCAGCAAGTTCTCGCTGATAGCGTCAACTGATGGCCAAACGGTCACGCAGGTGCAGCCAGGGTCCGGAGCTTGTCGGCAGGACCCTTGATTACTAGTGATGATGCCTAAGATGGAAGAAATCCAGCTCAACTGCTAGAGACTTGACTGAGTTGGCAGCTCAAGAAAACACTTTCTCTTTCAAACTAAGCCTACTTCATGTCCCTTGGAAAAAAGCAAGGAGGCTCCTAGGTCTGGCGAAGCAGGGAGTTGCTTCAGGAGGGATTGCTTTGTGTAAGTGTTATAGGGAACTCAAAAGACTTCACTGGGCAGCTTCCACCCCCTGCCATTTCCCTCTACCCTTATCTGGCCACAGTGTCCATGCTTGGAGGAGTGAGCATCTCCTGCTGCCTCACAGCTCAGCAGCTTTGGCACATATTGCACTCAGTGCTCTGGCGCATGTTGCATTAAATACATTGGCATGTATTGCATCTCCCCAAACTAACTGGTGTACGTTGTGTGCTAGTGTCTGGGCCGGTCCCCTTTCTGTGTGCGGTGAGGATGTCTGGCATGTTTTCCCTGGCACAGAGGCAAAGGTTTTGTGGCTGAACATCCTTGTTTTGGAAATATGGCATCATGGGGGCCTAATTCCTTTGCTGGGAAAGGAAATGAGTCGATCGGGTGTGTGCAACTGGGAAGAGTGAGGAGGAGTGAAGTCTTTGTGTTTGTGGCAGTTTCCCCCTCTTTTTTTGTTGAATCACGGCTAACTAAATAAATCAATCCAGGACAGCCATGGGACAAAATCTGAAGAGCACTCTTAATGTGTAGGTAAAGCATAAATAAGCTCTGCCAAAGGTCTAATTGTATCTGTGTTCACCCTGAGATGCTGACAACACACATTTTTCTGCTTATTAAAGAACATTAATTTCAGATGCCATCTGATGTAAAACTGGAAATAGATACAGCTACTCCCAGGGCAGCAGCAATAAACTAAGGGTTCATGGAGCTCCTAGCTTGCTGGGAAACGTGCCTACAAGACTGTCCTTGGAAAGGGCTGCACAGCAGCCAGCCCAGTTCGTGTCAGGCTGTTCCTGCTCAGCCAAGGGGAGGAAGTGCCCATATCCCTCCCCAAGAGCCCCCCAACGCTCCCTGGGGCGAGATGAAGCCATGATGGCAATTGTGGCTGCTCTGTTTGCAGTTGGGGTAGAGGCAAGCTGGATCTCCTCAACGTTTTCAAAATACTGGTTTTTTTTTTCTGATGTCCACCTCTCCCCCAAATGAACAGGTTTCTCTTCTCCAAACCCTGACCTTTGGGCATCCTGCTATCACTGCTGCAGAGCCCAGGAGTCCTGCTGGTTTCTCGGCCAGGGCCCTGACTGTGCTGAGGTGAACGCCGAATTAACTCTTCAGTTTTTCACCCAAAGCCACCTCTGCTTCCTCCCAGCCCTATCTGCAAATATTGCAGTATGCATATTGTACTGCATACTCACTGTTTGGGATATTTTTAACATGGCTGTTTCCAGCTCTCATTCTCCACATTTTGGTTTGGGATATTTTTAACATGGCTGTTTCCAGCTCTCATTCTCCGCATTTTGGTTTTGAGCTATTGCAAGTTTTATCCTTTGTATTTAAATGTGCTGCAGTTGAAAGATGTAGGAAAAACGCGGGACCATCTGTCTGCTTGCAGCACGAGGAGTGGCACTGCCAGCTTCACGCTGCCTTGAATTGAGCTGGTCAGCCCGGCTCTGCTCCAACGCCTGGGGACCTCAGTGGGGCCAATGCAGCCCTTCGCTCTCTACAGACCCCTCCATCTGCCGCCAGGCATATTTAAGGTCATATTTGTAATCTGCCTGTACACCCATCAGAACACAACTGTGCTCACCGAACAATTTAATGCAAGTTGTCTGACAAAGACTTTTAGGCTGCTGTTAGGCTGAATGTAAACGAGTGTGTGTAACAGTGACCAAGGTTTCCTGTTATGAAGCTACCTGGGGATAAGGGAACTCACTTGTCTACCCAGATAAGCTCATCTGTACAGAAAACTGAATAAAGCCATGCCATGTATACAGAAACAGTGCAAGTACATATTTTTTCCTATTGAGGTACATAATATATGTTGTGGTTTAACCCCAGCCAGCAACTAAACACCACRCAGCYGCTCGCTCACCCCCCCACTCTGGTAGGATGGGGGAGAGAATCGGGAGGCCACACGGAGGAAAACCCGCGGGTTGAGATAAAAACAGTTTAATAATGGAAATAAAACAAAGTAGAACAGTGATAACAACAATGATAACAACAATAACAGAATATACAAAACAGGCGATGCACAATGCAACTGCTCACCCCGACGTGTTCCGAAGGAATCGCGCGCCCCAACTGAAGGAATCACCTGCCCCCCCCCGCCCCGAACCACACCCCCCCCCGCTTTTTAAGCTGGGCATGATGTCACATGGTATAGAATACCCCATTGGCCAGCTGGGTCAACTGCCCTGGCTATGCCCCCCCCTGCACCTGGCAGGGCAGGGGAGGCTGAAAAGTCCTCGGTGCAAGCACCACCCAGCAGCAACCAAAGCATCAATGAGCCATCAACGTTCCTTTCGTTACCAAACCCAAAACACAGCACCCCCTCCAGCTACTGGGAAGAGGGTTAACTCTGTCCCAGCCAGAACCAGGACAATACGTTATAATTTTTTACTGGCCACGTGATGGTGTTATCAAGTCAGTGTGAACACCTTGTGGAATTTACAGAGGTGACCTTTACTATTTGCATCAAGTTAGGTAGGTCTTGCCTCTGCTAGGATTTTACGCAGATTTGGCTGGTAACATGTAAAACCAGATCCTTTTGCACTTCAAAAAAGCCTAGAGCAACATCTAGCTATCACTTTTTTAAAGTCAGTAGAACGATGCCAGGAGCCTCTGTGTGCACACAGGAACAAAAAGGCTTTCTTAAGAGCAGGAAAAAAAAAAAAAAAAGGCAAGTAATCAACCAGGCAAGGCCGGTGTAAACCACGGTCCTCTCTAGGAAAGACTCTTGGCTGCCTGCATCACTTGGTATCTCACAGGAAACCCTGTCTTCTTCCCTCTGTGTGCCAACTGAGGCAACAGCCTAGGTATTTGACATCAGAGAGCAATGGAATTTTCCAAAGCACAAAATTTAATGGGTGGTTACAAAACAAAAATCGGTTTTGACCTCTTGCTGAAGAATGGGGAGCTAATGCTTTCTATCAGCAGAGAGCTGTTAATGCATTGAAAAGATGACGCTGATTCCTTGATGGCGGAGCAACTGAATTAGAATGAGGGAAGGAAAATTGTCATCTTGTACTGAGCACCTCATAATTTTGCTGTCAGTTGAAGAGCTAAGATTACTGCCAGCAGCAGATAATACACAGTGAAAGGAACTAAAAGCATCAAGTTGCAGAAAAAAAAAAAAAAAAGACTAGCATGTGTGCAGTGAGGCAGGGAAGGAAGAAAGGGTAATAAAAACCTGTTCTGAACAGTAAATTAACCACTTAGGGGCAGACTGAAGACCGCTAAATGCTACTGGATCCTTTCTGTTGAAACGAAGATGAAAAAAATTAAATACGAGCTCATCCCTGACACTGCTTTGTTTTGCTGCACGTAATCATAATAAACTGATATATTTGTGCTTTGAGAAATTGCATTACAGAAAATGACAGCTAAGGCTGACGACTGGGTAAAATGCTTCCAAAAATTTCTAATCAAATTCATGAGTAGGTTTTGAGTGCACCAGGGGAGTAACCATTTCACAATTATTTTCAGAGGTCATTTGAGCACTTGAACTTGATGAGAACTGGCGTTTGTATGCTAAAAGCAAACTTCAGGCTGATTGTGAAATACGCTGTTCTTGTGCTAGTTTATTATGTAAATAATCCAGAAATAATATCATTTGACCTATACCACTGACTGAAAAGTGCAGCTTGCAAATTATGAATGTTACAGTCAGCCATACAGTTCCCTATTTGCAATGTTTATGTCCCGGCCTAAATAATGCAGTTTTTTTTCTGCTCTCCTAGCTGGGAGGCATCTGTAACTGAGATCAAAATGTAGCTGGAGATTAAAAACTGCAAATAGTTATTCATAAAATTGTGCTTTGCAGATCACTGATTATTTTCTGAATAAGTATGTGGGTAATTCTTTTCTAATAACAAATACATTCAGCAAGTGTGTGGTCTTTTCAATGGTGATTTGAGATTAGAGAAATGGAAKGGTAGTCTAAAGCACTCACTGCAAGTTAAAAAATCAGCTGCGATCTTCCTGGAACATCTGCCCTTTATGAATATGATCTCAATATCATGATGTTCTGACTTGTTTTTCACTTGCATCTTCTCACTTKGTTTACAGTATGGCCCTGCAAAGAGTTGTAATGGCCCAGTGTTGTGGGTTAACCCCGACAGCCAGCTCAGCCCCACACAGCTGCTTGCTCACTCCCCCGYCGTGGGTTAGGGGAGAGAATAGGAGGGGGGGAAGTGAGAAAACTCATGGGTTGAGATAAATACAGTTTAATAAGTAAAAAAAGGAAACAAAGAAAAAAAGTAAAAACAAACCCAAGAAAAACAAGTGATGCAAAAAACCACAATTGCTCTCCACCAGCTGACTGATGCCCAGCCAGTCCCCAAGCAAGAGCAAAACTGCCCCCCAGCTTTCATTGCTGAGCTCAGTGTCATATGGTATGGGATGTCCCTTTCGTCAGTTGGGGTCAGCTGTCCCAGCTGTGTCCCCTCCAAACCTCTTGCCCACCCCCAGCCCACTCGCTGGCGGGGCAGTGTGAGAAGCAGAGGTGGCCTTGAGGCTTTGTAAGCACTGCCCAGCAACAGTTAACAAAACCCCTTGTTATTATCAACGCTGTTTTCACCAAAATCCCAAAACATAGCACCATACGGGCTGCTACGCAGAAAATTAACTCTGTCCCAGCCAAAACCAGTACACCCGGTCAAGTTACTATGAAATGTGGCAATAGGGTGAGCACAAACRTCTTCGGCTAGTTTTGCTGATGGCATACCATGAAACTGCAAGGCAGGCTTTCCTTCTGCAACCTCCCCATATTTGTGGCTTATCTCGGGAATTTTAAGTGTTTTTCCTTCTACTGTTCTCAAAGTGCTCCTTTGGCACCGCTGGCTTGAGGTCATTGCCTCTGCAGCAAAACGTCCTGGAGAAGTCCTCTGAGCACCCTTCATCATGCAGGGGAGGAGAGACACGGCATGCTTAGGCTAAGTCTATACTCAGAAATAAACTGTGCCAGGAACCATACCCAGCCCCTGGAAAACAAACATCTGCACTAAAAAGCCATTCCCTGGTGTGAGCCTGCCAAATGCCACCTAGCAAACAACATCACTGCATAGTGACTAAGGTGCTCCATGTACCCCTTTGAAGGCTAAGGGAGCTCATTAGCACAGATGCAAGCCACCCCATGCTCATCATCCTCAGCATCCAGCAACATCACTGGGCCATTCAATTTACTAATAGAAATACAGCCTTTCTCTTCACATATGTGGTGTGGTGGTGTTTCTCCTGCTTTTTTTAAGCAACTCGTGTATTTTACCTCTCCTTTGCTGGGGAGCAGAACAACTAACTGGACTGCAAAGTGAGGCCGGTCGGCTGTTGGTGGGCTTCCCTGCGGTACCCTGAGGGCCACGATGAATGGCAAGAACTGTTTCTTGCCCCTTCAGCAAACCAGAACCTCTCACCACATTTGGTTCAGTGGTAGCATTTGCGCCCAAATACCAGTCACTTTAGGAATTAGAAATAGGGTTTGGAATTAATAGCCTAAAGATACTATTTTTCAGTAAGACTGAGTAAATGGCCATATGTGGAGGCAAATCTACTCAGAGGAACATATGCATGTACACTGATGAAAGGAGGTCGTGTGTGTTGGTAATAATCCTATTGCACAGGATTTTTTTTCAGATCTGAAAAGTGATGATTTGAACCTGAAAGATAGCACTTTTTTAATAATTTGCACCATATAATTGGTGGTATGTATGCACGCAGAAAAACTGGTGTGACCTCAACTTTGCTGTTAGTCAGCCCTYATGTTAACATCCTGTATGGCCAGTCCCAGAAATGGCAATCTTATTTTGCCAGTAAATTCCTACTACATCTGATGCTGTTTTATATTAGGAACATGCAGCCAGGATGTTCTTGCTGTTTGCTCACTTTGCATTCCCTACTTGCTAATTCCTCTATATGTTATTCRTAAAACTTTCATAAGTTGTCCGGGGATGACTGATGTTCCTTACTTTATTTTATAAAACATCTAGGACAACTCTGGACACTATGGAAATGTGATCCTCTAGAAGGATCTCATCCTCACATGGAGCCCTCCTGAAGCCAGAGGCAATCATGGATTTCACAAGGTGGGTGCAAGCCTGAGGGCAAAAAAGTGAGTCTGAACCAAGCCTAACAGTACTCCGATCTGTGAAAAAAAAGACCAACACGTTGTTGATCTTGAACACCACTCAGCCAAAGTTCTGTAACTGGTTTATCAACTTAAATGGGCTCAGGTTCTCTGACTGTATTATACAGAAGAAAGCTTGTGCAGAGGGAGCAGAAGTACCATACAAAATATTACTGCCACAGCTTATACCAGAGTTCACACCTTTTGTGTGAAAGGAGGAGACTCCTGCAGTTTTATGTTCTAGCCATATCCCAGTCTTTTCCTAAAGGTGGCTGAAATTCAAAAGGCTGGTAGCTCAATGTAGCTAGAAAGCTGTCTGTTATTTAAAATTCACCTGTAATTGCTGCCAGTCTTCTCTTTATTCACCATATATTCATCTTTTTCTGCTCGCAAGGTAGTATAGTCCAAGACAACTTTTTCTCCACACTTCTCACCCTCTCTTCCCTGTCTCTCGGGCTATCACGTTGTGAGCTGGAGGGTTATGTGTCTTTCCATTTAGGCTTAGCACACTCTCTTAAAGGCGCTTGTGGACATACCACATTGTCAATTACCTCTCCAGAATGTGCTGCTTCCGAGAAAGCGTTTTGAGATCAAAAGAACATCTTTTTTGCAGCAGAGGTTGCTAGGTTGAATCATAGATTCATAGAATCATAGAATCATTAAGGTTGGAAAAGACTTCTAAGATCATCAAGTCCAACCGTCAAACCAACACCACCATGCCCACTAAACCATGTCCTGAAGCGTCATGTCTACACCTTTTTTGAACGCCTCCAGAGATGGTGACTCCACCACTTCCCTGGGCAGCCTGTTCCAGTGCTTGAGAACCCTTTCAGTGAAGAAATTTTTCCTAATATCCAATCTAAACCTCCCCTGGYRCAACYTGAGGCCATTTCCTCTYGTCCTRTCACTHGTTAYTTGGGAGAAGAGACCRACACSCRYCTYKCTACAGCCTCCGTTCAGGTAGTTGTAGAGAGCGATRAGGTCTCCCCTCAGCCTCCTCTTCTCCAGGCTAAACAACCCCAGCTCCCTCAGCCGCTCCTCATAAGACCTGTTCTCCAGACCCTTCACCAGCCTCGTTGCCCTTCTCTGGAGACGCTCCAGCACCTCCATGTYCTTCTTGTAGTGAGGGGCCCAAAACTGAACACAGTATTCGAGGTGTGGCCTCACCGGTGCCGAGTACAGGGGCACGATCACCTCCCTCTACCTGCTGGCCACACTRTTCCTGACACAGGCCWGGACGCCGTTGGCCTTCTTGGCCACCYGGGCACACTGCCGGCTCATGTTCAGCCGGCTGTCGACCAGCACCCCCAGGTCCTTTTCCGCCGGGCAGCTTTCCAGCCACTCTTCCCCAAGCCTGTAGCGTTGCCTGGGGTTGTTGTGACCCAAGTGCAGGACCCAGCACCTGGCCTTGTTGAACCTCATGCAATTGGCCTCGGCCCATCGATCCARCCTGTCCAGATCCCTCTGCAGAGCCTTCCTGCCCTCAGGCAGATCAACACTCCCGCCCAACTTGGTGTCTTCTGCCAACTTACCGAGGGTGCACTCGATCCCCTCGTCCAGATCATTGATAAAGATGTTAAACAAGACCGGCCCCAAAACTGAGCCCTGGGGAACACCGCTCGTGACCGGCCGCCAACCGGATTGAACTCCGTTCACCACAACTCTCTAGGCTYGGCCGTCCAGCCAGTTTTTTACCCAGCGAAGAGTACACCCGTCTAAGCCATGAKCCGCCAGCTTCTCTAGGAGAATGCTGTGGGAGAATGAAAGGTATTGGTATTGACAGAAGGGCTGTAGTTAGTAGTAGTTTCTGGGGGGAAGGCATAAGAATAGTAAACGCTGAGAGAGAAGCTCAAACTTTTAAAAAGGAGAACGAGAACTGTGTTTAGTTTGAAATTTAGGTCAGAACTACTCCAGAGTTATTTTTGTACGGGTTCATTTCATCTGCTTCACTGGCCACGAAGAAAATCTGTCTTCTTCTTCAGTTATTTCAGACAGTACAAATAATGTGTACGGACCATGTTTCACTACCTGGATTCCAAGGGATAGTTAATCTCACACAGCTGACGGGAACCCAATCAAGGCATGTTGTTTGATTAAGTTGGAGTCAATGGTAAGAAAAAGAGGCTTGCTGAGACATCTGACATAATGAAAACCTCTAGTAGAGGAGAAATGGGATTTCACAGACCCTAATCATGGTGCAGCTTGACTTAGTGACAGGTGAGCTGAGGAGCTGGAATACTCGCATACCTGTTTTAAATGCTTTAAAATGTTGCATTTCCATTCAGTATCTTGCTAAGCGTATTCCACACGTCGCTAGCAATGCCTGGTGCAGAATATAGAAAACTAGGATGCCGGTTTAGGCTGCGTGTTTAGGAATAGTTCGCTTTTGCTCTCTAGTTCCACATCTGAAGTCATAAAAGTTGTAACAGTTTCTAACTAAATGTGATGGGATATGCAGAGGATTATGCTTTCACTTGAGAGCTAAGTAGCAGAAGCAGATGAGCTCTTAAGAAACAATAATCCTGGTTTTATGCAAATATGCCTGCTAAAAACAAATGAGGGAAGAGGAATATGGAAATAGATGATATAATAATACAGTAGAGTAACCAGAATTATTCTGAATAGATTTTTCTTATTAAGATTTTCATGAGGCATCAGCTGCTCTTTTTAACACTACCATCAATGTATGCCTTATCAAAATATACATCTTTGCTGCTGCATTTATATTCACCCTATTTAAAATCAAGACAAAATATGKTTTTTTGTGCAGGGTACTGAAATAATCATAAGATCATACAGCAATCGAGAGTAAAGGGGTTGAAAAGACTCAGTCACAGATAAGAACAGGAGACGACTTACAAGTGTGCCATTTCCTTTGCCGAAATAGTGATTGATGGAGGATATGCACTTTTCCCTATCCATTTTGTCTCAATTGGTGAAATCCAAAGCAGGCATCCAATCATTCAGCAATATAAGACATATTTATTACTGTGCAATTAGCTAGCTACTTGTTTTCTGCTCTTTTTCTAATTAATGTTTCATGTCAAAACATCCCTAAGTCCTGGAACATCTACAGGTTTCTGAACAGATGTGATCAATGTGAGGGACCCAAATACCACATTTAATGGTATCACCACACATAAACAATGAACACAAAGATATTTATTGGGTAAAAATTATAACAAGCAAACAAAAAACTGGAGAAAGCCCAAAATTGGAAGAGCTATAAATTATTTTTAGGCTGAGTGGAAATAAAGCTGGCATGGATGGGTAGACTTCATGAACTTCTGGGCTCAGGCGTAATTGGAAGTGTCTTAATTCTGCTTCACATACTTCCGTAGAGTGGCAGGTTAGCTGCCTCTTGGTCTTTAAAATACCCCTAATAATTGCAGTGATTGAAAAGTAACACTGCCTTAAACCATACCACTCTTGGAAACRCCTGACTGGCTGGTATTGTGGCATGTGAGTCAGTATGGCCCCATTCTGTCTGCATTCAACCAGGGCAGTAAACAGTATCTATGGGGTTGCAAAGTCATAGCTGGGGAAGAATTCACCCCTTTGAATTTGTTCTTTGAAATGCGACTGGCAGGGCTGGGTCATTTATATGGAGAGCTGCTTTCTATCCCATCTTTCATGAGACATTCTGAGCTTTTGCTGCACRCTGCACGGCAGCTTTGCAAATCAGATTGGATCATCTGGTTCCTCCCACCACGATGCTGCTCTGCRACACGATGACTCCAGGGTGTGACTTGAACGTCAGTCTGACACCTGCTGTTGGCAACCGAAATCTTTCCATTGGCTTCTGCAGGAGTAGGATCATGCAATTGATCACATCGTAACATTGATGACATCATACTATTGCTTCTCAGGAAAAAAGACTGAGATTCTTCAGTGCTAAAGCCATAATCTAAGTGGCAGAGAAGTTGGCAGGGATGACATGCAGTAGTTGAGACTACGAATACCCTACCTTATGACAGTGTGCATGGCCTGGCACCAATTCATATTGACACCTGTCTTATCTGCAGGGGAAGACAGGATTTAGGCTGAGAAGGAGGACAAGGGCAACAGACAGGCTGGAAAACAGGAATATGTTATACTGTATGTCAGTACAGGGTGTGAGGTGCCCTGATAACATAGACTTGTGAGAGGTAGAGTCAGAAGTCCCTCAAAAGTTACTTCATGCAATTAATGGTTAATCTGATGCATGAAGGCTGCAGTTCTGAGGACACTTCCCCCCCAAATCCTTTTCTGTGTCAAATGTCTCCATGATCAACGTCTTCTGAAGCTCCTAGTTCCCCCCTGCTCTGTTTTACTGTCAGTTAAATATAAGCTGTGGATGCTGCAACATTCCCTGCAGCCATCTAACTCACACACGATCCAGCCCACTACTCTCATCAGCATTTCTGTCATGCCAGAAACTGCAACAACTTGAGCAGTCTTTAGAGAAAAAATATCTCCAGCAAAACCACACAAATCCCATTCTGGTGGCAAGCAAATTGGTTACCCTTTGAATGACTTTTAAAATGAATTCATAGATCTTCTGCTCTGGCAGAAGACAATGTAGCCTCTTTCCATTCTCCACGTGCCTGCTGCATGTGTGATACGCAATGCTGCACTACTACTGGAGCGTGATCCTAGATAGGGCACTCAAGTTGTGATTATTTGCACCAATACAGGTAAAATGAGGCTAGGAGGCCCTGCTAACATAGCAAGGACTGCTGAGGAGCAGCTCAGGGCATGAGCTGCACCTGAGAGTTACGGGAATGCCACTGCGATCAGGCAGGAAACCCAGCTGAGTCTGCCCCAGTTGTCCCAGTTTAAATTGGGCACCTCTGTTCTCATCTGTGCCGATGTGCCTCTATCGGTGGGCGAGGAGGGATAAAAGACGATTAAAATCCAATTACTGAAATGACAGAAATCCCCTTTCTGACCCCCTTCACTGATTCAGGTTACAACACACTATCACAATTTCTCACACTGGCACAACATGGAAAGTGGTAAACAGCTGCAAGCGGGTATGGATGACTTGCTGTAGAGGGCTGAACTTCTTCAAGTGTCCTTGCCGCTGGGGAAGATGTCTGTGACAACTGCATCCCTGCTGAACTGACTAGTGGAGAGTAAGGGTCAACAGGAAAGGACGAAAATCACACCTCCTTACAAAGCCAGCAAGCTCTCCGTAGTGCGGTTTTGCCTGTAAACTGCGGAGAAAAGTCTCCGTTCGGGAGGCTCTGGGAGTTGATTGTTTGGGATCTCTGGGAAGGTGGTCCGGTCCTCTCTGTGCTGGGAGGTGGACCCTTGGGATTGGAAACACCCTTCTTTTAACAGGCCAGACTGATGTTGTGATAGCGCCAATATGTACACATTACTGTAGTTGGAGGAGCAGGAAGCAGCAGCCTGCCTGGGCAATCATGTTCTGCCTCCTGTCCAGAGAATAAGGAATGGGAAACGATGTGTTTTGCTGACTGAACCTGGCCTTGGGAGCACTAATCCACCTGAGTTTAGTCTGTACCTCCTCTACCTTGAACCAGGTCTGGTCTCCTAGGCGCCAAAGCAGGAATTATACAGTAGCCATGGCAGTGCTACTTCATTAGCCTATGATGCTGGTGATTAAAACAAAACAAAGCAAAACAAAAAAGCCCTGCCTGCTGCCATAATTCATTCTTTTTTTTTCTTTTCCTTTGCACATCCTGGGCTCCCTGTGCTGGCCAGCTCGTATGCTAGGAAGGTGGGAGGGAGGAGGTGCCAGCCATATCCCAACAGAATGCTGCAGGCAGGCAGGCCTGGAAGGAACACATCATTTTTGCAGCTGATGCATGCTGAGAGGCCTGCGGTTGTCTGGCAGCAGCCAAGGAAGCAAGATCCATGCTTCAAATGCTGTTTGAGACAGAAACGAGGCAGTGGTTTAGTGCAGCATGAAAAACTGTCATGCTTCATGTATAAGCGGTCATAGATCCAAAAATGCACATTTTTTGCAGAGCAGGTGCATGGTGATGGAAGAGAAGGTATCTTTCTGGAAGTTTTAGCTGAACACAGGTTGTTAGACTCAATAGAGAAGTAACTGCATGAAATTACATGACCTTTCTTATGCAGACTTAATGATCTGATCTTTCCCTCCTGGGTATTAGAAGAGATGTGAACTTCTCAATTCTTTTTTCGCTTCCTGCCGAAAGATGCCCATGTCCTTCGGTGGAAGTAAACTTGTGTGTATACAGCAAGAAAGAAATGCAGTTTTCTGCTGAGCTGTAAGGAAACATTGGCAGAAAGGAAAGGAAGAAGTCAGCAGGTATTCTGCATACATCAGAAAAGGATGCAGATACAGTGAGGAAGAGAGCAGAGGACCATCAACGGAAAAGGAACACAGTGCATTCTATATACATATATATATACATATTCATATCCAGATAAAATTTGATTGACGTTGCTATGTATTAAAAGCACACAGCTTCTTTACTATATTCTTTTACTAATATATTCACCTTTTGTTTATTTTCTTTAAAGGATGTCCTTATTCATTACATGTAAAGAGCAAACTGGAAAGAGAGGAAATTGCAGCCATTTCTGTAGTAATCGTATCTGTGTTGGTAAAATCTCTGACGTTATTTAGAGGTCTGGTTGGTGCCATGGGGAATCATAATAAAATTGTTCGACAAATCACACCAATTTCAAACTGCTAGTCATGTTTCTTCTGAAGACCAGGGTATGCAGTAGTCCCTGAGACAGAGTGCAGCAGTATGGTATTGTACCAGCAAAATAACTCTTCTTGGATTTACATTGTTGCTCTCACTGAATGCATTTCAGATTTCTTAATTAGACATAAATTACTTTGATCTCCCAGATCCATCACTCACTTGTAGAGTGCTTGAAATACGAGGTTTACGCAGTAATCCACCCCTTCAGGATGGAGGGCRACCAATCACAGTCCTGCTGCAGTGAAAATGATCCTTTCATTGAAACTAGGYATCGCTACCAGAAGCAAGCCGAAGGTTTTCTAGAGCTGCTGAGCCTCTTCTTTTGCTCTCATCCAATAAGCATCTTTCTGTCCTTATTTTTATAGGTGCAATTAGGCAGCTCGCGTGCCGCGTTTCTATAATGTGCCTGTTAACGCACAACAAAAATTCCCAGCAGCCAAGTGCAACAAGCAAAATCCTGCAATATGTGGATTTTCCTTTGGTCCTGGGAAAGGGGGCATGTTCGGTTCCCTKCAACCTAGCACAGGCTCAGAGACTTGCCTCTCCCTGCACAAGGAGTTTGCTAAGCAATCTCTAGYGAGTGCGTTATCTCAGAACAGGTGCTGAAGCAGCTGCCGTCCCTATGGAGATAAGGTGGGGGAGTGAGGGAGAGGCAGATGAGTTCTGGATCAAAGGTTACCCTCTTCCAGGGCTTGAAGAGATCCAGCCTGGGCAATCCCTTTCCCAGGCGGTGAGGACTGACTTGGCGATGACAACCACCCCCTTCATACCACACACCTTTTTTAATGACATGAGCCCAGAGGAGAATTCCCGCGGTGCGAAGCCTGAAGGTGCACCTGCGAAAGGCAGGAGGGCCGGTGCTGCTACCACAGACCTCGGGTAGCGGCCGGGGCCTGCGGCGGGGGGCCGGGCCAGGGCGGTTGAGCCGCGCCACTCGCGGCCGCCGGCAGGTGGCCCCCGCCGCCGCCGCCCTCCCGGGCCCGCCGCAGCGCCGGGGGCTGATCGGGCGAAGGAGGGGCCGCCCTCGCCGCGCTGAATTTCCCAGCCCGCTGCCCTCCTCCTCCTTCTCCCTCTCCGCGGCGGGGCGGGCGCGATGGCTTCCTGAGGGCGATGCTCCCGGCCGYCGCCGCYGCCACCTCCTCCTCTGCCGCSGGGTGCTGGGTGGGCGCGGGCGGGCGGCTCCCGGCGGCTCTCGCGAGGTGAGGAGGCCGGGCCGGGGTGAGGGCGCCAGCCCTCCCGGGGCGGGGGCAGCAGCCGCCTCCTCCCGCCCGCGCCTGAGCCGCCGGTGCCGGGCGGGGGGAGCCGGGCGGCGCGGAGGGACCGGCCGTGTGAGGGGGAAGGAGGGAGCCGGAGCGGGGGCCGCCGTGAGCCCAGCCCGCCGCGCCTGACGGCTGCCTGCGGGCCGTTCCTCCCCTGGAAATGCCCCTCCTGGCCGCGCCGGCAGCCGGGGGCGTTATGTAGCGCGGCGGGAGCGGGCTCCGCGGGGTGGGAGAAGCCCCTTCCCTCCGTCCGCGCTCACCACGCACACCCGCACCACAGAGAGGCGCACGGCCGGCCCTCCTCCCCCGCCCCGCTGGTTGCATGCCCGCCTCGCCGGGCGGAGGGACGGCGCGCCGCTGAAGCAGCCCCGCCACCGGGTACCCCCGGGCGCCGGGCAGCGCCACCATGGCCGAGGAGAGCTCCGACGTCCCCAAAGAGTTGATCGGTAAGGGACGGGGCATGGCGGCGGGGACGGCGGGGAGTCCCGGGGGAAGGTGTTGTGGGAGGTGGGGCAACTTTGGAGGCCGCCGTGCGCGACCCCGGGCTGCAGCGCTGCCGGTGGGGGGGTGTGGGGGGACCCGGGGGGGCCGCGGCGACGGGGAGGGGTGGTGGTGTTGGTGTCTGTGGGGCCAGGGGAGCTCTGCGGGCGCTAGCTGAGGGAGCCGAGGGGGCTCCACGGGGGTCGGGGGTCTCTGAGGAGCCGACGGGGGGGCGGCGAGGCCGCGCCGCCGGCACTTGGCCGCGCTGCTGCGGGCTCCCCCCGGCCCCGCGGCGGGCGGTGACAGGCGGCCCGGCGCCCGGTGTGCCCGCCCTCCGGAGGGGTCTGCCGGCGGGCAGGGCCGGGGGGTCTTCGGGGGCCTGCGGGGGCTGGCAGACGCGCGGTGGAACTGCCCCGGCCGGTCCCTGCCTCCCTCGCCGGGACAGCCGCACCGCCGCACGGCCGGGGCAGGTCCTCCGAGCGCCCCAGCCTGACGTCGCGGGCTCAGGCTCCGAGCTGTGGCTCTGGTCGTTATTTTTTATGTTTCCCCCTGGGCTTTGCGTATTTTAAGACTCATTTTCCTATGTGCGTACGAGAGAGCGAGGGTATTTGTAATGAAAGTTTCATGGCCACATGCACACAAACCCCCATGTTGCATGGTACACGCTTAGGAAATCATAGGTGATGGTAAAGTCCCTGAAAATGCTGTCATCGCTACTGGGGAGCTTTCGATAAATGGATCATTAACGTTAGTAACCAGTGTCATTTGGGGGTAACAGGTCTGGTGCTTTAGGCCTGTTCCTCAGCCACCTTGCTCAGGCCAAACTTCCTTTGGTTTTAGTTGCAGTTTTGCCTGTTGAAGAGAGATCTAAGGCTCTCACCAGCATTAGAATAATTTAAAGTGTTGCCTTAATGACAGATGGAAASAGAAATTTGTCAGGCAACAAGGTATGTGTTGCATTGAATACAGTCCTTCAGACCTTACCTAGTTTATTTACACTGTTGCATTTCCTTCAGTTTCGTCAGTCAGCGCTATTGGTGGCAACTGTTTTTAGCATTTATAAAATATTGGTAAAAGTCTGGATGGATGGTTGCAGCTGTCGCAGAATTTTTTTCTGTATAGACAGAATAGCTCTATTTTGCAGTCCTTTTAGTGCACAAACCATGTGGTTTGCTTTAGTTTATAGCTTACTAGTAAGAAGTGATGAGCTGGGAAGAGTGCTAGGAGTAGCTACGGTCAAAACCATGAACTTTTTCTTTTTTTAAAATGGCCAGGCATGTTTGAGGTGCTTCTTACTCACTGTAGATCTACACTGTACTCTGGTGTCATAGGTGAGGTGTGGTGCATATTATGGGGAAGAGCAAAGCGAGTATCTTCACACATCCCCTCCTCTGGTGGCTTTGGACAATTTTAAGAATTATCCCCTAGTCCTGGTGCCMTGCACCTGCCCAGCTTGCTTTGTCAAGGGCTGTTCTGGTGTGTGGATGTGTTCTTGTAGATTGGTTTGGTTTCTAGTTTGAAGTATTTTGGTGTCTGCATGTTAAAACTTAACCTTTTAAACAGACTTTTTGTAGTAACCCTATGTTTTGAGAACAGGGTGAAAGGATGTGCCTTAACGCTTAGTGATGAGAGCATGGCGTTTGAGTGGCAATCTTTGTTCTGTTACTCATTTCCCGTGCGACCTTTGTCGGGTCTCATAGGTCATAGTCTTCAAAAAACCCCCTCTTATTGTTGRCTTAACTGGATCTGCTCCTCCAAGGTGCAGGTGACTGAAGTCTCCAGCATTAGAAATGGATGAGCACTTTAAAATATGAGCCTCAACGTTATGTTCCCACCTCTGAATCTGAAAAACTACTTCGCAAGTCCACTTGCCACCCAATGTGTAAGGARGTGTCCTGAGTCACATGGGGAATATCTATGAAATCTGTATCTTAACTCTTTGAAGAAGCATTTCTAGCCCTTTCTGGCAGATAGAGCCTTGGAGGGAGCTGACATCCTGATGCCTTGCGGAGTCTCCGGTCCCAGGCCCTTTCTCTGCCAATCGCTTGCAGTAGTACGAGCGCTGGAGCTGAGGGCTTGCAGTCGCTCCCACTGCTGCTGTGTGGGACCTGTGGGACAGTGAAGGGAAGCGGGTCTCCCCCATGCCGGCGCCTCAGGAGGAAGTCCCTTGCTAGAGCAGGCACTTGGAGCTGGTTGTGGGAGAGGAGAAACCAAAAGGCAGAGGCTGGGCGTGGAGGTAAAGTAGCAGAGGCAGCAGCCTTACCTTTCGTTCTGCAAGGAGGTAGGACTTTATGAAAAAGACTGTGTTCAGCTTGCTTCTGGGTTCCCAAGCAGSGACAGAAAGACCAGAATTAGGCATTACTCGTGGGAGAGGAAGCCTTGGGAAAACAGTTCACATTGGRCTGGACTTTTCCCTGGGGTTTGCTTACCTGGCTGCTCGGGGAGCTTGCAGCCTGGCTCCTGACCAAGCGGTTGCCCGGGGAGCCGGCCGCGCTGGCCGTCTGCCACCGGGCTGCCGCGGCTTGGGGCAGGCTTCTCGCCGGGCAAGCCGCTGCTACCGAGGAGCATTTGTTTCCTGATAGGAAAATTAAAATTCCTGGGGGAAACATGCTGATTCTGCAGAAGGAGCTCTTTCTGGTGGGGAGTCGCTCAGACCAGACGCGTTTGACTTGCGCACCCTCCTGCCCTGCAGGCAGAACGCTGTGGCCTGGGCTAAACGTCCAGGCTTAATAAATGGTGTGTTGTCTGCGCTAACGCATTCTGACTACCGGATGAAAATTGTGCAGAAAAGTGCTATACAAAGCACTATAATTAAAAGCCTTAGGAAGAGCCCATTATCTTCAATTTTAGCCTTTAAACTTTAGCGTGCACAAGGGCAAAGTGTGTGTGTCTGGGGAGGGTGGAGACTTGCCTTTTACAGATGCCAGTTGTAGTGCTGGAAATAGGTTAATGTGTTTAAAAGATTTCTTTCTCATTCCTTTTCTTTGGGGCCTGGGGAGTGAAACTTACGGAAGGCGCCAAATTGGCTCTTCTAGATGAACTCCTCTGTTTATCTCCCAATTACATCAGTGTCAGTAGTTGTATAAGCTTTCTGACATGGTTCCCTGTGTATATGTTCCCTTCAGGCCAGGGTGCAAACGTTTAGGGGAAAGGCTTGTTCATTTGGTACTTGGCAGAGACCACATGTGCATGTGTATGCATATACATATTAAAACATTATGGCAATTAATGTAACTTTGGTGTTGGCACCGTGAGGTGGCTACATTGTCGTTGGGACTTGGACTGAGACCAATGTTGCCTTCCATAGCATCTGCTGCATAGCTGTCAGGTGTTAGTATCTGGAAGTCTGCTTGGTTTGCTTTGCAGCTTAAATGCGCAGAGTGCAAAATGTGCGAACGCTTGCTTTTCCGTTATCTGACCCATTTAGCCTCCCTGGTATTAACAACAACAGACTAAAATTTTTCCAATGCAAGAAGCTAATTGGCTTTAGCAAGCTTTTCASGTACAAATAATAGCAAGTGAGGAATTTGTTGCATTTGCCCAGAGTAGAGCTAAGCAGTGCTGGGGCTTGTCTTGGGAATGCTTTTGATGTCTAAGTAGTGCTGGAAAGAAATACCAAATTATGTTTAGAATCTTGGCATATGAAATCGATARTCCTATCATAGTAGATATAAATTATTGTGTAGATAACATACTTAACAAAAGTTGTACTTGTGTTAGGTTAGTACTGGTGCATGTGCATGAGTCTTTCATGAGTGCAAGCGGTTGAACAACATAGCTCTGAGTCTTCCTGAAAACTTGACAGTGGTGTCTGTTTCCTTCTCATGTTGACACTAAAGGTGTTTAATTTTTTCTTTTGTTTCAGAAAGTGCCAGGGATGTTATTGGGAGGAAAATCAAAATTTCAGTCAAGAAGAAAGTAAAGCTGGAAACCAAGGGAGATAAAGTGGATAACAAAATATTGGTAAGTACGATAGAATGACTGATTATATATATATGAAGGAAAAGCCAGTATCTTTTCTGAGGGCATTAATTCTCCTCTGGAAGGATTCTTTGAACTTTGTATGTGCCCTAAGATACACATATCACTTATTTTCCTACTTTCTTGCTAGCCTGCACAGAAGTTGATGTGCAGGCATACACACGTATGCACGTGTTTATCACTGAGTTACTCTTCAGAGTTTGGGGTATTGTGTTGTGGACTGATGCTAAAGCAAGCTATTATTAGAACCTGTTCTAAAATAATTTGCTGCCTTTGCTGGTTAGGTTTCCCGTTTACATCCGCAGGAATTTTGAGTGGACAAGAAATGCAAAAKGAAGCATGTAGACTTACTTATCTTTCGAGAATTTTCTGAAGCTGTTATGYAGTGAAGAGTAACAGTAAAACTATTGTGCTTTTTGAACTCAAATGACTATTTGTACTTTTTAGTATTGTCTGTTAAGTCATACGTCTGCATTTTAAAAKAAATTCTTAATGTATGGGATCCTCCATTGTCTTTCCTAAAACTGTAGTGGAGGAAAGTGTCAAATTAATCTTACTTAAGTATGCTTTCCTGTTTTCTCAAGAATAGTTCTGCTGACCTCTCTTGATAAGAAGAAAGCTGTGGTAATGAGCTGGTATGCTTGCATACTCTCTTGAATACTTGAATATGCAAAAGGAGATGGAACTTTTTCTTCGTTCTTTTGATACCTCTCTATCAGAAGAACTAGAGTGACAAACACAAGCACAGTGCTGCTATAATATTTTGCAAGRTACTTGATATTTGGTGCTTTGTGTCAGTAAAAATGCTATTGCATATTTGAAAGTTTCATTGCCAAAACTGTTGTTACAGATTGTAGGTACACTCCCCATGCAGATATTCTATTTTGTCTTTAAAAACCGCAACTTATTAATCAGTTCTGGATTACCTTCGTGAAGTACATGTTGCTTGTCCCTGGGCAGTAAGACTGTAGATAATGGTCTACTTTTCAAGTGAGAGCAGCTGTTTAAGGAATTTGGAAATATTTTCTGCATATTATCTACCCATGCTATATGTAGCTTCTGGGTTTACAGTTTCTGTACTGGAAATAGGTTGAATATGTGAATGTTGATTCATCGTCTCTATTTATTTGAAATCCATATTTATAGGGAAGGCTGGCAGTTTCACGGAAGCAGTAACACTGGATTGACTTTTTGACTTATACAGAATAGTTACTGTTATCAATAGTGAAATATATTGTGGAAATACTGAAATACTGTCCAATCTGGTGGGACCAAAAGAATGTCAAGCTTTGAATTGTCAGTGAAGTTTCTGAGGGATGTACTACTCGGCAGAAAAATGCCATTTGTTCTTTGATGCAAAAATGCAGAGGATTTATGTTGCAAAAAAAGGAGAATGTTTTCATGGTTAGAGAAATTGACTGTTGACTGCTGGGGTTGGATTTTGTGTTTTCTTCTGCCACAGAAAAAAACTGCCCTGTGTGAAGCTGTATAAATCACTAATGGCATTCTTCTACGATGTTTCTCTAATTGCATGTGTGTATCTTTACTCTATGTGGGGTTTTTTGCAGAAGTGCTGAGTGTCGTCTGTTGTGGCAGAGGCCAGTGGAGACTSTGGTTCCTTTTGAGGATGCAGAGTTCTCTGAAATGCAGAGTGCTCTGAAAAAAATGACATCAGCGACACCTGAAGTTGGGTACCTCAAACTAGTGGAGGCTTTTTGGCCTTATTGTGTCTACACAGTCTCACTTCTTACCTGTGAAGTAGAGGAGATATACCCTCCTCTCCTCAAAAGAGTGATGCTGAAAATAAATAACCTTGCTTCAGAAATATACGGGTGCTTCATGCTAAACACCACAGGAAAGCTGCCAACAAAATAAAGAATATTTGTACTCCAAGCTGGGACTTAAYGGTATTCAGTAAATAATGCATATGGCCGCATTCTGACCAGGGCAGGTAAAACTGAATGCTGAATTGCTATGCCTTGGAAGAGCACGTCAAACTGAATGCTGAATGAGGTGTTGGCAGCAAAAGCAATTCAGTAATTAAAGACTACATCCTAAAGTGCATGCACCAGAGGCCCAAATGTGATTGCATGGGCAACCTTCATGCCAGCGCTCCTTGACTCCTGAGAGCTTAGTTTTGAAATGTTAATCTTCTGAGCAGTCTCTTGAGTGCACATGTGGCAATGAATTGTTTTGAGATTTTGGTTTAAATTTTATTAGTAGTTCGGTGTTTACAAGCAAATTAGGTAGCATGCATTGGGTCCAGCACTTAAGAAGGAGAAAATACCAGTTGCTCTTAGTCTAGCTAACCCCAGAGCCATGGTGGAATGTGTGCAAGGTTTTAGAGGAGGTTGATTGCAGAGGTTGGCACTGAGCTCTGGCACCCAAATTCTGTGCTTTAATTAAATGATCTCTCATCCTTCCTTCCTAGGAAAATCCAGCAAAATCAGTACCACTTTGAGAAAGGGAGATTATTTAAAAATGACTGCACTTGACAGGTAACAATAAAAATACTTGATCTCTGGCCCTGTTGTTCACACAGTATTTAAGGTGCATCGAGGCCAGGGAGGGGAGCAGAGCAGGACAGGGGGTGGTAGCTGGGGGCAGCTGTGCTCCGGTGATCACCGGCAGCGCCGTAGTGAGACTGGAGGTCCAGCCAGGGAGTTGGGTTGGTGGGGCAGGCTCAGCCGGGAAAATAGCTAGGCACAGGCGGAGCTGCGACATTGCTCAGTCTGGGGCTGAGTGCCGGAGCTTCAGAGCCATTGGAGAGCCTCAGTCAAGGCTTCTACAGGCTTTTTGGGTCACACACCCACACCACGTCAGAGGTGGCCTCAGGTGCAGGCAGCTAAACTCCAGCAGAGCCCTCGGGCAAGCTGCCCTAGCTGGCTCTGCATGGCTCTGAGCCAGAGGCAGAGTACTGCTGCACAAGTGGACCCCGCTGTGTTTGGCTTCAATACGGTTCTCACAACAGTAGTCTTACTGGGTTAAAATAGATAAGGACGTCACTATTTTGTAATTGSGTTGATGATTGCTTTGGTTTTGTGGCATTGTTTTGTTTAAACCTGATTTCTTATGAGGACAAGGCTTCAGGCATCATGCTGAGTGGCTGCTGTGTTCCTCCTCACACTGACAACTTCTGACCCTCTCTCTAGTTTCAACTTAAGATGATGGATATGTAGAGGTCTCAGCTGTAATGATAATAGTGTCGGTTTTGGGGGGGGAGGAAGCAGCCAGAAAAAGAAGAGAAATTTTACACCTACTCCCTCCCCTGAGGGCCCCACCTTTTGGAACCATAAGGGATCAGGCAGAATGCCCTGTCCATAAGAGAGATTTCAGTGTATTGTCTTGTTTTTTAACCCAGGTTAAAATCACCCGTGTGGTTATCGAATTATCACCTACAGACAAACCCCGGCAGGAAACTGGGCTTCTTAGGTTCGGTGTTTGTGGTGCTGCTTTTTCCCCCCTAAAATACCCAAGGTATCTGTACAGTGTTTTTCTGAATATTTCCCATTGCAGTTTCYTCCAGTCAGATTTGTTGTAATTGGTAGCAATCACTGAGAAGTTGAAATTGTAAGATAAAGGCAATACGTTAAATACATCTGACCAGCTTGTTATGAAATACTAATGTTTTCAGGAGTGGTTCATGACAGGCCAGAATTCAGGATTCCTCTTACTTTTTGTTTCCTTACTATTAATAAAAGAGAATACTCSTAGTCTAGTTGCCTTTGAGATTAGTTTTCCTTTCCAAAATATTATTTTAAGACATTAAAGGTAAGGAAATATTGGCATCGCATACTTGCTGCAAATGACTATGCTCTCTGTATGGCTGGTCTGGGTTTTTTTGCTTTGTTGATGTTTTTTTTTTCTGTTTGTTTGTTTTTTAATGTTTTCCTAACCTTAAGGTCATAGAATAGTGTGATGTGATGTAGTGACCATGAGCACTTATATTAAGAAATCCCATCGAGGAATTTCTGTTACCTGTTACCCCCAGCTCATTTATGTTCTTTGTTAAAATATTACAGTGCTACTTCTGGAACCCAGACAGTTGCTTTGGCAGGTGGCTCTCCTTAAAATGTACTGTATGCCCAATGTGGATTCACTGGGAGTAATTTGTATGTCCTTGTCACTTTCTTTGGGACATATGTTTCCATGGGCTTTTAAAACAAAATACTTAGTGGATTCCTGTCAAATAGGTTTATATTCGTTCTGTACACATGGTCTGAAATTTCATGTTCTGCTTCTAAAGACTCACTTATAAAGGCTCAAATTCTATTTAAAAAAATCTATCTGTATTTACTTTAGCAATTATGGCAGTCTTGTGCACTGTCTGTGTGGCCTCTGAATACTGCTTGAACAACCTGGCTGTCTGTACGGAAGCCGTTCAGAAAAGCGTAAATGAGCTGCTGCGCCTGTTCAGCTGCAAGGATGGCAGTCTCCGGGTAGAGGCAGTAATATTTTGCACTGCCAAAACTATTTTGGGATTAAAAGCTCTGGCACTTTTTTCCATTGCTCATCTTTTGTCTTCATCCATCCATGATATTCTACTCAAATACAGATGAATTTCTCTATCTAGGAGCAAATGTCTTGCCTTAAAAATATGCACTTATATTAAATCACTAAGAGCATGAAGCTCACAGGGTTGTCCAAGGTTAGTTTTACATAAAATGTGTGCAATCTCGCACGTTATATCATGACAGCTGGTGTGTGATAATGATGTTAAATATGGACATTCTTTTAAAATAATGGTGTTTCCTCTTCCCTACCCAGAACATTGACTGTTATGACATATATCTTAAGTGTGTGTTTATGAAGATGAAAGGAAGTAGGTGTTGGTACATCCCTCATGTCAGGAAATCTAAATGAAGTGAGGTAGAGTAATCAAAAAATACTTATATGTGAAAATGTATTTTAATACATTTACAAGGCRCCTCTTAGAAAACAATTGAACTGTGGCCAATAAGATGGCTACAGAAAACTGAAATAAGAAGAGTACTGCTGGAAAGAGAATTTATTAATCCAGTCATGCAGTTGTATGTAGTCCCAAAATAGGGGCTGCTTAAAAAAAATACTCATTTATGTGCAAGTTTTACTGAAATCTATGTTTACATTATACACTGATCTATAAGGTTACTTTTAACCAGTGGGAAGATCTACAAGCTTAGCATTCTGATRCTGTGATAATGCATGCAAATGTTGAAATCCTCTTTGAGATGTTTCCACTTCTAGAAGGGGAAACTGGTCATCAAGGGAATTAATCAGGCTGAGAGAAATGCTTCCCTCTTCTTTGGGTTGGTGGGGTTGAGAATTACTTTCCTCAATTTCCACTTCCGATTCCTACTTCCAGTTTTTCTTTTCCTCTTCCCTTATTTCCCACACTTARAGCATCAGTTGCAGACAGAACCTTGTCTTGTGTTTAAATCAGTGTTGACACATTGTTTAGCATACTAATAATACAAATAAACTSTGAGGCTCCTTTCCCTCAGGTTTGTATGCATTAAGGGTAAGATCTAATCTACTTGCTTAATTAAATTGGCCTTTGACCAAATGGAAACAGTCCTCTTTCTCTGGCTACCCAGACGAAATGTAGATTTTCTACAGTTCTGGCACTTTTGTGTGCTTTTGAGTGCAGCTCTGCCGAGTTGTATGTTTTCTTTGACACTTTTTGAAGCATAGATGATTTCTTGCATGTTGAGAGTATAGTGTGTTCTTTGCACGCTTTGGGAGGATAGTATAACCATTACATTAGAAGAGCAGCTTGCTTGCTCTCCCTTTCTTTAGTTTTGGGCAACTGGTACAGAAAAGGTAACTCCTCTTTCGGTGCCCTGAAAGTACCTGCCTTTRTTCTGACTCATGTACTTTGAATGTGCACACCCACCTGCAGGCSTATATATCCTTATCTGTGTTCTGGGAGGAGGAAACGTAAACATTATCTCACTCTTAGCGGCTTCTGGTTTTCTGTTCACAGCTCTAACAGCTATCAGGAAAAAAGGAGTGATGGGAGGCAGGAGTCCACTATGGCTCTGAATGGTTCATGGGATCTTTCCTTCTGTCAATTTTTCATAACCCAATTAAAAAACATATTTTTTTTTTTWAAACTGTCACACTCTTTCTACTTCTTTTGCTGAATATATAATGTACCAAAGTGGTTTGCTAATGTACTTTTGTTTCTAGAGGGCCTGACTTCCTGCCACCATTATTTGTGAAATGGAGCCTTCCTAAAGCGAGGATTTGCATTGAAATCTGTGCACAAAAGTGGCAGAAGACTGAATATTACATATAATTTCCCAAAAGCTGGAAATGAAAAATAGAAAATGAGCATTAGGGTCAACTTCTTGTCTCAGTCACTCTTTTCCACTAATGGCTTTTTTTTTCCAAGCAAGAGAAGGCTTGTAAGGGAACAGAATATGTGTTGTTTGGAATACCAATATAAATGCAAAAACCTCCTTTTTTTTTTTTTTTTTTTTTTTCCTTTTCCTCTCATGGCTTGTTTTGTCTGCCTGAAGATACTTATTCTAAGAAAAGACTTCTCACGCGGGGAATGTGGTTCACTTTAAGTGGTGTGGAGGAAGCAGTAAGCTTGAGAAAGGCCGTAAGGGCTGCTAATTGAAAAGTTAGTGCAGCGTACTGTGAAAAATGTTTCTTGTTGTGTAGAGCCCCTCTCTTCAACSACTGTTGTGGTGGAAAAATTGGTGAACGTCACTGATTTGTCTGATTATTAAAATACTTTGAATCACCTACAATTCTGCTTCATTATTTTTTTCTCGTGGTGGTGGTAATTTAATTCTGTGTAAAGTAATTACAGGCCCAGGATGTAAAATTATTCTTTAAATATAACTGCTGCTAACTGTGCTTCATACTGCTACCATAGTCCCCAAGCTGATTTCTGCCCTTGTTCCTGTCTAATCTCTCCCTATTTCTGGAACACCCGCTCTGTGGTAACTCATGAGTGATAYCTTTTTGTTAATGATAGCTTCCCTAATTTGAACACTTAAGATGACAAACTATTATGATGAAAATTTAATTATGAGAGCCAGAGTCTGATAACCCAACACTCCTGAAACAGGCCTGACCAAATGAATTGGCCTGCTGGGTGAGGGAAGAGCTAGGYTGGCTTGGGGAGTCAGGGTTGCAGAATAAGGTCCAAATAGCTGTGGGTTGTGATTTTAAYAATTTTCTGCTGGTTGGTACAAAATTTGGAGAAGTCACGTTGCTGGTGGTGAGCGTGGGAGAGGTGGTTGCCTGGCCCCKTGGGGACCAGGGCAGCGGCTTCCAGGAGTGTGATGGATAGGTGGGGTTTTAGCAAAGGAGAAGGCTTTTCCCCTCAGCTGAACAGTATTTGCTCGTTGTTATATTACTGTCACTCTTCAGGGAGCTTTGCAAATGAATCGTGGCAGCACTCGCCCCTCTGAACAAATAAAAATTAAAAGGGTCCCCGTGTCCTGTGTGGCTGATGCAAAGGTGCCTGCAGGATAGAAACCATGAGCAAGCAAGGAGCAGCTCTTACTTGGACAGGTTATGTTTCTGGATCTTCTTTGCAAAGTGACATTTATTAAAAAAAAAAAAAATATCCCTTGGCTGACAGGTGGTGTTTGTATCCCTGCGTACAGTAGAAGCCCTGTGTGACAGCAGAATGGGCTTCAGAAAGTGTGTATGTGGGGATGGAAAACAGAAGGGGAGAGGCTGGGTCTATTTTCCCCTTAGGCTTTCTGTCCTGCATTGCTTTTTCAAGTGGTGTTTGTTTCTGTGCTTTTTAGATAGGTTGATAACTGGACTTAATTTTTTTCCCCCTTTCCCCAGTTACAGCGGTGGTTAGCAGTGTGCTGCCTGTGAGGTGGGCAGTGGTGTGGTTGGGATGTCTGGAAGCACTCTAATAGCCAGGGCTTGGGAGGCTGAGGTCACTTGGAGCCATTTCCATTTCGTACTCCTGAGTGCTTGAAAGATACTTGCCGGAGGCATGTCTTTATGGAATAAGCATTTCAGGTACATGTCTCTTTCTCTGAACACATCATCAGTTCTCCAACTGAACAGCAACCCTCCCCTTGTACCTAAAACTTTGACAAACCACTGCTTTTGTAGAGCTTCGTGAAATTTTGAGGAGTTGAGCTAAGTTTTAGATACCTACTTATTCTTGGGGCCTGGGAGGAAAACAAGAAGGTGATACAGCTGCTGCAAAGCAGTTTCTACTCAGATCTGATTAGGGGAAGTGAATGACTGTTGACCCTGATCTGAATTTGGAGACAGGGCACCGCTGTGTTTGTTCAGGGTTGACCTTTGAATGAAAAGGCTTCTCCCTCTGCTTTCAAGGCCACTAGCAAGACTGAAACTATTCATACAAAACTATTGATAAAGGGGAAGCCTTTCAGAGGCTCATTTCTTAACGAACACTTGAGCCTGGTGCTTAAGAATGATAGTCTTACAGCCATGCACGTGAGCTTCTACTCTGATGCAGAGCTTGAGGAGCCTTTGGTGTGGGGCAATGAAGGTGGGTCAATACAGATGTTTGGATTTTTAGTGCAGCCAACTTTAACTGAAGATCTTCTCCTTTGGTGTTTACGGTGTTGCTAGTAAATATTTGAAGAAACGCTAGCTTTGTTAGGTACCGATGCTTTGATGAGTAATAATTTCTGCCATCTTGGTAAGCTTATTCATATTCCAAATCTAAAATATGTATTTTATATTATTATTACCTTAACAAGTGTAATGTGGAAAATGTATTTTAAATATAACAAGCAATTTTTTTTTTGACTGTGTCACTGTTCACATTTGCACCTTGCAAGTGTCAGAAAAACCCAGTTTTGGGGCTTTRGGCTTTCTGTTCTCTCATCTGAGGGTGCTGGAATGCCTGCATTTTTTGTGAAGCATATCAGCATATGCTGTGTACAGTTGTTGCATACACTATGGGTATCTTTATGCTCCCTTTCCTACCTTTCCAACTGCCTCTTTCCTCTCCTGACATCTTCTGTGCCTCAGCAAGTCCTTGGAAGCTTTGCTATGTGTAATTACTGTCAGGACTTGGGTTTGCTTTTTAGTCTACCCGTTCTCTTACAATAGTATCCCCATTTTCCCAACAGTGTATTCCTCCACTTCCATTTCCTTTCCTTACAGAGATAATACAAACATCCCCAAGGACCTTAGTATCCCCACAAATTCAGAGGTGATGGACAGAACATAATGTTGCTATGCTAAAAAATATTAATGGCTGCCATAAACTTCTTCTCTGTTCTTTATACAATTGTCCCTGATCCTGCTAGCCAAGTTCTCTGCTTCCTTGTTTTCTGATTTCATCAAAATCTGTGCTAGATCTGTGTTATTTGTGTTAMGGAAGCAGTTTGGTTCATGCTGGGCATTATGGGGCTGTTAGCATAATTGGGCTTTAGGTTCTTTCCACCTTTGCCAAGGCAGCTTTCTTAGGTTAAAAAAAAAAAAAATACTGCTAGCATCTCAAGAGAGTACTGCACAAATTATGGTTGTCCTGAGGGGAAGCAAGATAGTATGATGGACGCAATTTATGTCTGACATTGCTCTCTCAATCCCCTTAAGTAGATGAACTTTTGGGTTGAAAAAGGAAAAAAATAAAAACAAAGCAAGTAAAGAACTGTAGTATAACATGGCAATTTAAATGCAATTGGCTGTTGGGGGTAGTGCCAGAGCAGTCCAAAATAYTGTAAAATAGTTTTAAAAGTGTTTAGTCTGTGAATACAATGCTGAGTTGCCTGATTTTTATAGTTTTTTCTTTGCTTTGTGAAGATATCTTCCAAGAGATTTGACTGTAGATGAATTTGACTGTATCTTACGTAATCTGTACTATTTTCCTCACAAAGGATTTCATAGCCAACTTTCTACCGTTTACTTGCTCARCTACACCATGTAGGCAAACTGCAGGGGAAGGTGAATGCTGACTCTTCTTAGGCTTCTGTGTAGGTATGTCAACTACAGCTTRGAAAACCTGGTTATCTGGAGAAGAGTGCGTGTTCAATCTTTAGCCAAGAAAAGTCTTCAGGAGTGGCCCAATACTCCTGCAGGGAGGTATGTTTTGTCTCAGTTGTAAACTGTTGCTGTTTTTTTGCCTGCACTGAATACTACTAAAAATGGTAAGATGTGCAGGTCTCAACTCTTAAAAGTTGTGTATTCAAATTAGAAAGATTTTAGGTGGCTGCAGGATTAATGCTGATACTAAAAACACGTTGCCTTTTTGCCCTTTCATTGTTAAACTGTGATCTTTGTCAGCTGGCAAAGATTTATTAAACTTAGTAAATGCTTATTGTAAGCCTTAGAAATATATTTTTCCCTATTAACTATTTTGAAAACATTTAGCAAAATATACAAAACCTAAAGATGAGTTAGTTTCATGTGATATTTCCAGTGTAATGCTATCCTTTTAAAGTAACACTATTAGATGAATCTGCTCTTGTTTATATGTGCGTGAAATTGTGATAAATTAAAATCGTGCAGGCTTTTGTGTGGTATTAATTTATCACAATGTAGCCTTTATGCAATTTTAGTAGGTCTTTGTTCAGCCTGAGGGGTTAAGTCCGCCCAGAATAGATTATTCTTCTCTCTTATTTTTTCCATTTTTTTCTGTGTTTTATTTTTCTATTTTTGTCTTCCATTGTTTATTTTGGAATATTCCTTATGTTGTTTTTCCTTTTTGGAGGGTCTGTTTACTTTCACCATAAAGAAAATATTGCAATTGTTTGAAATCAAGACTGGCCTTAAGGACGTATGGATAATTGAAGGAAACATTGGCAAGTCAGCTTCTCAGCCTCCCCTTTCACCACTGTAACTGCTCCAGTCTTCCACTGCTCTCTGGGAGGCGATTCGTACGGTGCCAATGGTGCCTCTCCCTTCTGCCACGAGCAGCATTAAGCTTGCATGGAAGGGGTTAGTGAATTGTGCTTGACACAGAGCACTAGGGACCTCCTTTCCTCTGCCTTCCCAAGGTGCTGCCTGCTTGGGAGCCAGAGCTGCCTGCTGCTAATGCTCTCTGGCTCTGAGTATTTGCAGTGTAGTGTCAGGGTAGCTTAGATCCTAATGAGAGGAGGAATGCTATCGTGCTTGTACCTTGAGATGTGCTGCAAAGAAAGCTTTGCTGTGGAGTGGCCCATGTGTTGCAGGTTCACAGCCTGGCTGTTCCTTGTGTAACCTTGTTGGTGTGCCAGAGCCCCGGAGAGCTGGAAGAGGCTGGGCTGCGCTGAAGGAGGAGGTGTCTCTGCTTGCACAATTCCTTCTGTAAAGCTAGAGCTATCTTTTGGCAGAAGCACAAGTCTGCACGGTGCTTCCCGACTTCAGGATGTGATGGGAGGAAGGGATTCACTAGCTGTACTGCTTTCAGTGCACTGAAGAATTAGAGTAAGAGGGGACTGCTTGCTCTCACCATCCGTTTCATTGGACACACTGTGAGAGGCCAGTGTCAGAAATGTTTTGCCAAGTCACCTTCACCTGCTAATTTTTTAGTTTTATTGATAATATTTCTAAAAAAACTCTGTTTGTGCAAAAGGGGATGTACAGCCTGACAGAACTGGCAAAAAGAAGAGGAATAACTTTCTCCACCTCCCTGTGTCACTGTTTCTGAAGTGGTAATAGCAGCTTTTCCTGGAACATAAAGAGGAAGAGCTGGCAGAGGCATGAGACTCTCAGTCAGAAGCCTGGCAGGAATTAAGCAAGCTGCCTTAGCTGTTCTGGTGTTTTTGTGTTGTCTTGAAGTGTATTTTCCATGGACCAGGCAGAGGGACTGGTTATAAATACCGCACCAATCTCACTGGGCTTTAGTTCTCGGTAAAGTAATTTGAGATCCTTTGGTAAACAGTGTTATTTTCATACATTTGTTTATTTATGCCATTGCAGTTGCCTTTGAAAGAAAAGTTGCAGCATCACAAATTGCATAGGTATTGTTTTTGTAGGAATACCCTTGTGGTAAATGTAGCAAATTGACCGAGGATTGCAGAAGTGTTTTAAAATACGTGAGACACTTGCTACGTTGCTCCCCTCTCCCCCAAAACTGTTTCAAGCTGTGCATTAGCCTTGAGGTCCAGCTCTCTGAATTAAGATTTAATATAATAAGATATGCTGAGAAAATCCTTAAACATGTAGGGTCCAGATGCATCTTTGGGAAGCCATCTGAGTTGTTTCTTACCACCTAGTATCTTGAAGGACAGAGAGTAAATCAGGTAACCGACTTTACGTTTGTGGATATCAGATGACCCTCCCTTGGGGAACAGAGAGGTTTTCATTTCATTTCATCCAATTGACCATTGGATAATCTGATGGCATTGTCTAAGAGAACAAACAAAAAAAATATGTGGTCAGGTAGAATTTGTGTTGCCACCTCGTTTATACTTGGGTGGTGGAAATCTATTAAGCACCGATCTGTTACATTTGTAACCCATCTGTTCAGTTATGTTGAACTGTATCTACTTAAGATGTCACCAAAACCTGATTTTGGTTTCTTGGCTGTAATCTCTTGTGGTCTAGGTGTACAGCACTCCCAGGTGGCTTTTGGACCTCACACTTGCAGGCTGAGGAGTGGATTGGATTGCCCTGTTCAGAGTTTCTTGCACAGCCTGAGGATTAGTGGATCTGTTGGTGCATGGTGGAGCCAGGCCAGTTGGACTAGGCATTAGGTTAATGCTTAGGGCATTGTAGATGCATTGACATGAGGAAATTTAGTATCTGGGTTACAGTAGCCTCCAGCAGTAGCATTAAGCTGCTACTGTAAGAAAAATACTCCTTTTCTAATTTTTTTTTTTTTAAATTCCCCTGCAATGGAAAATCTGTCCTGAGCTGATTTTGGCATTACATGGAGGTAAAAATTCCTAGCGGTTTGCAGTTATCACTATACCACTCACTGCGTGGTAAGGTTGCTTTCAAGCATCTGTAATGGGGATATTGATGTTTTTTCTCTCCTGTAGGGAGAGTTCATGCGTAAAATTAATGTTGAGCTTTTAAGTGTGTTTAATAATCATCCCTCCTATGAATGTATACCAATGCATATAATGTTGCACATACTGATGCTTTAGATAGGTCTGTGACTTAAAGAGCCAGTTTGTTATATATTGCCTAATATATTACACATAGATTACATACATTTCAAATATCATTATGTTATACTCTTATTTTAAGGTCAGTAGAGTAACTGAAACAAGAGGCAATAAAATCAGATCTTCTGAGCCCAGCATGCTCATCTTGCATCAAGATGATATTCAGTTGCTAAATGTGTATTTCCCCAGACAGTGAGTGCATCTGCAGATTCTGCAATGCCCATTTGTTTCAGCCTGAGCACACTCCTCTGTTGACACTTGCTGTGAAATACTAGCCTGGTTCACCTTCTGTGCTGCTGAGTTCTTGTAGCTTTATCTGCTTCGTTTATTCATTATTAAACGCATGCTTTCTGCTTGACAAGTGCTACAAAATCCCTTTCACTGTGGCTGAACCCAAGAACCTCCACCGAGAGTCTAGGAGGGTTATTAATTTTTTTTTTTTTTAATGCAAATGCGATGCCTTTCTACTTTCCACTGAAGTGCTCTTCAGACCAGACTACTTAACAGGCTGGCAGATTCTCTCCGTCCTGTTCTTTAAGCCATGTAGTCATGTAAAAATGAAGTGCTAGATTTTTCCAGATTTCTACTGAAAATAGAAACAAGAATATGCCGTGTGTTTGAAAATGTTTATAGAGGTCTGTTAATATATTAGGTCTACATAAAAATGAATGTTCATACCATGTGGTATGTGTGTTATGATATGTACTTCTGTATTAATGTAGCTGGTATGCAGTCCCCATTAAGAACACACACACACAGCATAAAACTGAAAGGTATGCTTTTCTGACATGAGCTACAAGAGTTCAAGCTTTCTGAAGTTTTAATTTTAAAGTAACTCAGTTTAGACATCCAGTGTTAAAGTTTTTTGATTTATTTTAAGTTTTATGATTATTTGAGAACAACAGACAAATCCAGGCTTTGTGTTTCCTTCCTAAGCTCTATCTTGTGTAAGCACTGACTTGTCTTTCAGTTATTATTAAGCATGTTCTGACTCGTTTTTATTACATTATATTTTATTTACCCTTTCTTAGATGAGCATTTCAGTATTTGGGAGCTATAAACATACCTGATACTAATACTAGCTTTTTCTCTGAAGGGAGAAGAACAGAGTTAACCACTAGATCTTGGTTTGATAAGAAGGTATCTTTCCAAATACAGGGTTTTGGTTCTGATTCTTCTTAGAAAATATAGCCATGGTAGATTTTAGCTCAGTCTTCACTTGTGTGTATTTATTTGTTTGCTTTGAAATAACCAATTTGGGACTGTAAGGTTCTTTTTCTGTAAGATTCACCTCTTGGGTCAAGAGAGGTAGCCTCAGGACTTCTCATGCAGTTGGATGTAACACCAGCAGTGACCCGGCACAGCAGTTTTGCTGTCAAGATAGTTAACAGTGGAAGAGCTGACTCTTCCCCTAGAAAAGAACAAAGAAGCAGATGGGAGGCTGTCTGAAGAGCATTTCAAAGAAAGGCCAGGGAGAGTGAGATCAAGGCCAGAGGAATTACTCAGGCCATTGAGTGAGCCTCTTTCCTCTTGTTTTCTGTACTTGACAGACTGCAGCTGTGAACCTTGTCCTCCTCCACACAGCAGAAGGCCTGGAAGGAAAGGCATATTTTTTTCTCGGAGTAGGGGTCAACTAGTGTTTCTCTAAGTGGGCAAACAGAAGCTGAAAAGAGACAGAGCTCAAGCAGCTTTGGGGAACTTGATCAGTCTGCATGCTAAACTTTTATGGCCATTATTAGTAAAGAAGCCCAAGGAATTGAGCCTTCCCATGCCTCAAACTCATGGGTTTTATCTGGTCTCAACTGTGATCATCTTAGCTGTTCCATAGCTTCACTCTTACCTGGCCAAGGAGCAGTTAGTTGTACATCTGTCCCAAATCCTGTAGCTGGTGAAATAGCCGTAGGGCAGGCCGTGAGCATGGCAGGTGGTGTGCAGTTCTCCTCAAAATGCTGTAAACCAAGCTGGGCACCAGAAACCAGTTTCTTCTGACTGGTAGGCTCTTGGTCCCCCACCCAGTGTTGAAATGGCAGGCTAATTCCTTCTGGGTCATAGTATCTCCTCAGAGGAGAGATGCTGGATTCCAGGATGAGTGTGCAACTGAGTACCCTGACCCTTGGTAGATGTGTAGTCAGTACAGGTTTAGCACCAAATGTACCACTACCCCTTTCTACTAAGGAATGCTGTTTCACTGCTGTGAGTGCGATTATCAGGTGCAATCTCTTCCTCTTCAGTAATGCTGGATCTGCTGAAACGCTTCATTTCCAAGGCGTAGGATCAAACTTTCCTTTTTGTTTTAGTGCTGCAAAATGCATGGAAGTTTTGGGAGCGCTAATTGGAACCAAGTGTGTATCATCTGCAATGAATAAATAATTGGATAAATTTGTATCCTTACCTCCTCCGTCTGGTTATGCATTTACAAAAATGCCATGGTGTTTGTTTTCTAGGTGGATTTAACACCATTCCTTGGAAATCTCAGACAGATGTGCAGAGCTCACTGTTCAGAGGCTTGAGTCTGGCTTATTGAATATTTGTTTGAACGTTGTTTCCACACCCAAACTTGCGAATGCTGGAAGCATTTCCAGAGTGAATATTGATGTTTGTCTCCTGTGAAGACTCATAGGGGTGAAGCCCCGCTATAACTTCAGTGGGTGCTTTTTCAGTAAACTTTGTTTCTCAAACGTTTGTGGAAGGAGTGAGTGCTTGTGTGAGAATGCTAGCCTACGGCTGTTGGTGCTTGCTGAGAATGGTGTGTTGTTGTTGGCTTAGCCTTGCTCTCTAAAAACAGTGCTTTACTGAGGTTTCTACTGCCTTTCGTTTAGTCTTTCTGCTTTTTGTTGTTTTTTGGGAATGATTGTGAACAAATCTAAACTTGAAAATAAAACCTTTTCTGGGGTTGTTTTTTTTGTTTTGTTTTTGGTGCTTCTGATGCCTGACCACATAACGTTATATCAGAGTACATGAGGATAGCATTAACTCTAAATTACATTGCATTTTAGCTGTTGTGTTTATAGGTGAAGAGTTAGGAAGTTGGGACCTGTCACACAAGCATTTATAGCGGCAGTTTCTAGTGACAGAAAGCCAGAAGGAAAATCTGTTACCTCAGGTCATATTGACAGTTGTGTCTGCTGTCACACTCATTTCTTTGGATTTAATGGTAATAAAAATGCCTGAACATAAGCTCTGAGCAGTATATTGATAACTGAGTAGATAAGTATGATTATTTAATAGCATTAAATACTTAGGTGCAGATGTATAAAAACCTCTAGCCAGCAGCATCCAATAATCAAGTGAGGTTGTCAATTTACTGTAGCTATCACATAAATCATCCTGCACCCATTCATGCTGAGCATGTGCCTTGGGTCTTCCCCCACATCCCCAAACCAAGACAAATCAAATCAATGTTTCCCCCCCCCCCAGTTTCAAATGGTGGTTATTTGCATGGAGTAAGGGGGATGGTTTAATGACGGGAGGATAAGATCTTGAATCCTGGGGTCATAAATGATATTGGGAACTTTCAGCAGCTGTCTATTTTCATAAGAAGGCAGACTCCTTTGGAAAGACTCTGCAGCTGGGAAAACACATCAAGCAAAAATGCGGTTTGAGTTCGGTTAGTTGGGTTTGACAAAGCAACTCTTATTTTTTTGTTTGTTTTTAAATATTTTTCTTCCAACATTATCTCCGTGCTCTGATAATGTAAGTGATTTCAGTGTAGTTCAGTGCTTCCCAGTTTGTGCTTCTCCAATGAAGTCCATGCAATAAGCTCTCCTGGACAAGTGTCGTCTCCTTAAAGTGTCCTTGAACTGTATGATCAGCTGTGATATCCTGGGAAGCTCCGGGCAGACATAGCCACCAACTTAGACAAATAAAAAACAATCTATAGTTAAACAATTCTCTTTCTTACACTAATGTAGGCTATTCCTCTGTTTTGAAAATGCAATTTTTTTTTGAGACCTGTATAATTTGCTTGCATATTATAGCAAATTAAGTATATTGCAATATATTTGTTATTAAAGGGAAAAGCAACAAGAAGGGAATTGTCTCAGAGTTTCTGACTCTAGGGAATATCACTGGTAACCGAGATGTAAAGCTCTTCCCTGAAGTGAAACTCCATGCAGATTTATTGTTAGTAAGCAGGGAAAAACATTGCGAGGCAACACAAGCATTTAACAGATTTTAATAAATACACAATATGCAAGGACAAGGAAAAATATTTATAGTATTACAGGTCTGCTAATTTTTCAAATGACCTTGAAAATATGCAAGTGCAGCTGTTCTTAAATTAATGTGAAAGGATGCTGCTTAGGAAAAATGTGAGTCGTGGAGGCTGGGTCAGATCCTTGCGAGTAAAAATCTTGAAGATAGTGACTGGTGACATTAGCATCTGGTTTGACTGAGTTGGAAAGATCTACGGATTTAAGGCAGACTTTAGGAAGGTGTGTTAGGATTTGAGAACCATCCCTGAGTATTTATCTAGTTTTGACTGATCAGACTATCTTTGCCAAGAAACTAGCTTGAAAGCAATGCTGCAGCTTTTAACTACGAAAGAGCAATAGCTCTTCTTTAATTAGTGAATAAGAGATACTTAAATTGCTGGAGAAACTGGAGGTTTTCTAGCCTCTTAGGCCCAGTTTGGTTTTGGGATTGATTCCTGAAATGCAAGAGGTCTAGGATAGAGACTACCAACTTGATTTGTGTAATTCAGTAGAAAGAAAAGACAATATTTATATGGCCAGGATGGCCTTTGTCATGGGATGAGAATGGAGAAGGGCCATGTTGAATGGCCTTCAAGTGTTTAATTTCTTTGCACTTCTCATTTGTCTGTCTGTGTACTGAATAAACTGACCTTGTAAGAAAAGATTGTTCAGTTAGGACTTGTTGAATGCTGGACAGGATTAAAGTTTGACTCAGTCTGGAAACTCCTCCCTTATACAGAGGAATATGTAGTATAATCCTTCCTCTAGAAGTTAACTAGTTTCCATTTAAAAGGTCATTAGTGTTTAAAAATGTATTTGGAAAGTTGTTTGCTACTGACTTTGAGAAGCTGTATGCTGTCAGAATTTTTCTCTGAGCTACATGAGTGATTAAACCAAATTCTCTGGGCTCTGTGAGAGTTTTCTCTTTTCAGTGAAGAAGCTGCTTCACTCGGTTTGTTTTCCTCTGTAGAGAAGTCCATTGACCCCTTGAAAACTTGATACAACAGTTGTCATGTTTCTTTCTGTGAAGAACTATTCCCCTTCTGCTTTTCATTTTCTGAATGCTCCGTCCCTTCAAGCAAGGTATCACACTCAGGTTTATAATTCACAGGATGCTTTATCAAGGGAAAGACGCTTACGGAATTGGTGGTGATGTGGATATTTGTATGACTGCGAGGAAGCGACCTAATGTCAAAGCCACACTTGGCTTTTGTGGCTTTTCTTTTACCCGTGTTTAAAAAAAAAAAAAAGTGCCGATTTCTTTGTAATCGCCCTGCCCCTAATAAGAGAGAGCAGCAACAACCTATGGATGTTTTGAAAGAATAAACCCATAGCAATAACTTTGAACCCTCTCCCTACCCTGGAATTTCCTTTGTTATTTGTTATGCTAGCCATAGGTGAGACACTAAGCTCCTTGTGGTGGGTTTCCATGTTTCATTGGAGGCTGGAGAAGAGCAGGGGAAAAGACTTTCCAGCTCGAGAGCAACTGCCCATTACTGTGGTCCGCTGTGTTTTCCTGAGTGAGCTGCTGCGATAAGCAGAGTGACAGACAGCAAGTAAGCAGAGCAGACTCAGGCTGCTGCAGGGCAGTTTTACCTGTTAGTGTAGACAGAAGCCAGGTATCAAATCAAGCACAGTGGAATAGCTCTTGTGAGCTGTAGCTAGCGGGCTTCACAGCACCAAGAAGGAAAAAGCAGATGGAAATGTTCAAATGCATTTCCTCCCTCCCCTTCCCTGTCTCTTGCATCTTTTATTTCAGTCAGTAATGGAAATCTGTGCTCTGAGTTTTGAATGAACAGCTTACACTGCGCTAGTGTTAAGTACTTAATGAGCCTGGTTTCTCAAAGATCTTGCAGTCTGCCTCAGTTAACCCAGCTGCTTTTTTTAGGAGTACTTGTTTTGGCAGAGGCTTTTCTATGTGTATGAAGAATGCACAAATAAACCGTTGTGCAATTTGCAATTAAAAATGAGGTTGTAGGGAATGGGAGGTTTTTAAACTAGGAGATTAGAGGCTGCAGATTAACACAATTGCTCAGCATCACTTTGTAGACCCCTGTCTCAACAAGACCTGTGTGTCTGCATTGCCTGCTGAAGAGAATGGAAATGTGAGTCTATGCTGGGGGAGACCTGCAGTGTTTGTCAGGATGAGGCTCTGGCAAAGGGTTGTGGAAGCAATCTGGGAGGGCCAGGAATTGAATTGGATTTTTTGTTTGGTTGGTTTTCCCCCCCCCCTCTCCAAGGGATAATTGCAGCGTGGTAAAATTCTGCAGAGCGTGTGCAATGATAGTGGTCAGGATTATCGTGGTTAAAATGAGTGAAACTAGCAACTCGGGAAGCGTGTACTTTCAAGGAGTGTTTGAAAGGATACAGATACATACATCTAGAGCTCATCCACAGCTGTGGAGTTGTTTCAATTCACAGACATCAGCGGTTAGCCATAGGAATCGCTGTGCTAAGGTGTATCCTTATGCTCAACTCAGATTTCTGTACTGGTTAGGTTAGCTTTAAGCAGGAGTAGTTTGGTCTGATGTAAATTTTATTTGGGATGGAAAGGGAGGAGGGCTGTTGCCTGGGTAATTGCATGATATCAGCAGTTCTAGTGATGGCTTGGTGTTGGCTAAAATTCCAATTTTAAATGAGGTTTCAAAGATGGACCTGCGTTTTTCTTCTTCCTTTTGTATAGGGGTCTTGAACAGCTGTCTCCTGGGTGTGCTTTAAAATCTGTTGCCTTTTAGAAGTATCTAGAATCTTGAAGCAGGCATAACTACACAGGTTAAAAATGTCAGCTGTGGGTTACACAAACAGCCTGAATTGCTGGCGTTCAGATGTTTGGCATATTTGCTACAGCTGGTGTTTGCCTGCGTGCCTGCTCATACTCTGTGAGGAGTCCTGGGTAACCTACCTGCTCTCATGCGGCGATCAGCTTTCCACATGTACTGCCGTGCCGCCGAGATGTGCTGCTGAGTAAGGAGCGTGCTCTGCATCCAGGTTCTTGTGATGGTGTTTTAGCCTTACGTCTCCATCTTACTTAAGAGACCACAGCTCAGTTCTTTCCTAGTCATCTGGGCAAGATAAAATCTGCTGCATGTTTAGCTGGCTGAAAGCAAAGGGTTTGTTATTTGAGCTAGTTAAGTCATTGGAGATCGACTCTGAAATAGGTGGGGTGAATCATCCTCTGTGAGTAGAGAGGGACCAAAGGAGGCACCTAAACTTCAGCTTAGGTTAAATGCCTGTCTTTTAGATGGCTCAAGTTAAACAAAATTATTTTCGCCTTGCTTCTCTGCGTTTTGCTTTCATGTTTGTGAAATGGAAGAGTGGCTCAGTGCTGTCTCGCAGGATAACCGTCCTTTTGCCTGAATGGTGTATCCCGCTGGCACGCAGGGTGTCTTTGCTGTAATGGGTTTCCACGAATGCGTAGTACTTGGTCGTGCTGTTGATCTCTCCATTTGTCTTGCTGCGGCACGCTGTAATTGTGGCTTCTGGTCTTCTGCTGAAGCCTGTAATGGTGTATGGGGACACCTTCTGTGGGCTGTGGTGATGCATTTAGCAGATGTTTTGTGGAGTCTGCTGGACACCCTTTCCTTGTGATCTTTAAAGTATGTCCAGAGCTGCTTTCTTCTCTCCATTGCTTAGAGGCAACCAGGACTGGGACATATTCATCACACAGAAGTTAAACATGTTCAGAAGTGAGTACTTCTCATTACAAAGAGTACTATCGTACAGACAGTGCCCCGGATAAAACTAATGATGTGTCACATACTGGTTGTGAGAAAAAGAAGCTGTTGGGAATTATGTTCAGAGATGTTGTAGAGCAACCTTGAACAACTGTGAATTTGATCAAGAATGGTTTGCTTGGGTTGCAGCTGAGGAGGCTCTCCTTCACCACCTCGATGGAGACCTTTGATACTATCCTGCCCCACTGTATGTGGGAAATGCAGCAAGTGCTTTGGCAGTCCCCTTCCTGTGGCCAAGGTGGGCGCCTCTTCTGTGGTCCAGGCATGGCCGGTGTCCCACCTGGTGGTGGAGGAGGGAGGTGTGCCTTTCCCTTTGAGACAAGTGCCTTTCATCAGCTGTCTCCAAATGCCTTTGCGCTGACCATGATACCAGAAGCTTTCCCTTCGTTTCTGAGAACAAATTTTTCCCAAAGAACCAAAGATCAGAATTAATTTAAATAAAACCAAATTATTTAGAAGAGCTGAGGCAAATGCTCTTAAATCAAAGATGAAGAGAATAAAGTGGTGTCTAATCCATCACCAAAACCCAGTTTAACTAGATAGCAACAGTCTTGAGGGGACAATCTCACAGGAACAGTGAAGTTGGTTCAGGGAATAACGTAAGTTTGTCTTCCTCTCCTCATGCAGGAGTTTATTGTTACAGTCTTGGTAATAGGCCTCTCAAAAAGCAGCCTCTGAACTGGTGACTTGCTTCACTCTGATTTAATATTATCTTGGCAGTTTTTGAAAGTCCAGCTGCGAGTCTACTTTATTATATTAACCGTGGGATCCTATTTTGTATTCACAGAATGTTTTCTTAAATGCAATATCCTGGGAAGGGTAATAATCCATTGTAAATATGATATAGCCACTGAATGCCTTATTTCATGGAGCTCCTAGTCTTTCTTCCTTCCCCCAAGAACTCATATTTATTTTTCTAGGCTCTTCATGCAGTTACTCTCTGTAAACATATGGATTTATTTCTGTCTTCCCTCCCTCCTTTCCTCCTGCTGTTTGTTGCACTATAATGTCCGTTCTTAAATATTGAAAGCTTTTGGGGGTGATGTCTGTATTCAAGCAGGACAGCAGCCTCTCAGTTCTAAAAGGGTTTGTAGGTGCTGCTTGAGTGGGAGTCATGAAATGTGAAGTGTTTGTGGTGATATGTTTAGCTTGGGATATAAAAAAAAGAGAGAAGTTTAATGACTAACTATTAAAAAATCCTAACCTACTCTTGCAAAAACTTAAAATATCTGGAATCCAGAGCATTTTTTTCTTGTATGCAACATTTCTAGATTACATTTCATCAACACTAAAAAATGGGCCTTGAGCTTTGCTGTTGCCCGAGGTGGTTGGCAGATGTGACTGTAACAACCAGAATGTCACAGTCCCCTGGTGAATGGGACAGCTGTGGTCATTCAACAGATGATCAGCGAGTCGGGGCGACCTGGGTGACTGGATGTCTCTGCTAAGTGAGCCAGGCTGTTATGAATATGCATAGTGCCAGGATGCTTAGGATGATCAGGGTGATAGAGAAGAGATGGAGAGACCGTGGTGTCTAGGGTTCTCCTTACAGGCTATGAGAGGCACCTGGACAAAGATGCTTCTTTCTGTGGATGGATGTGATCTGCAAGGGTGCCACATACGTAGGCCATTTATATAGCTATTGATCTTCTCTTCCAAGTACTTGAAATAGGTGTCTGTTCCTGTGGAAGTACTAATAAGCAGCTTGTAAAAGCTTTCTTGTATATGTGCCCTGGTCACAGAAAAATTTATCAGTGTGTTCATAGGCTGCTAAGACTTTTTTTTGTTTGCTTTTTCTTTACACCCAAGTGGCAGAGGTTTTTTTCTTTCTCAGCAATTTACTTATGTCTCAAATATGACATCTCAGCAAATGATGTTCCAATACTTCATCTTACTTTCCAGAGGATTTGGGTTAGAATCAGCAGGTATCAAAAAAAACCAAAATCCTGCAAAACCCAAGCCCTCTAACCCTTGGAGAAAACAGAGCACGCGGCAGTTTGCATGCAGGATTCTTGGCTGCTTCTGCCTGGCCTCTGCCCTAACAGGACTGCAGTCCAATGGGGAAGCTGTTCTTTGTTTGCCTCCCTTTCTTTTGGAGAATGACTTCCCATGGGTAGGTTTGTAAAGGCCTGTATACTCCCTCTCTTGAAGCTGCCTAGGGTGATTTGATCTTTAGATGCCATTCTTACTGTGGGGAAAAAAGCATTTTTCTCCTTTCTCAGTATTTCTTGTCTGTCTTGCATCGTTTTGAACAGATACAAGCTGCAAGTGGTGCTTGATGCAGTTTAGTAGAAATTGTAGTCAGTTCCAAACTGAACTAATGACGCACTTTTTTCATCTTCCAAGTCTGAAGCGTAAACGCACCTGAGATAATTAACTGCATAGGAATGAACCCTGAGGTATGTCCCTTCCGTGTGACTGCAAGTGTACCTGCCTCTCTGTGGGTATGTCAGGTACGATGATTTCTAATCCAGTGTTTGTGCTCCTGTTATATTTTAACGTGGTCCTAACAGGGCAGGGGTTGAATAAGTGCGTGGGCATGGTGGGGTGAGAGACAGTGGCTTTTGTTTTAAGCTCTTTGATTCCGTGAATGACATGGAAGGTAACAATGAAATCAGGAAGCTTGTTCCTTCTGTCCTTGAGTCCTCCTGCCTGGCTCCTGTCTCCTGCCCCTGCTCCGCAGTGACCCTCTCCGAAGCGGCTGTCTGGAGCTGCAGGGGGTGCAGGGTCCCCAGCGGAAGAGCTACCAGGTGAGTCACAACACATGAGCAGAACTGGAGTGAGCTTAGCTAAGCCTGCCTTGTGCTGTCGCACACCGGGACTGCAAATTAATATGGGGGCAAGAGGCCAACCTGGCAGGCTCTGGGAAACAGAAGTGTTGCTCACTGTAGCGAAGTGGGGCAACAACAGGGGGGTTGTTAAAAATTGTACCAGAAACATTGAGTGTCCACTCTGTTACAGCTAGGCCTAACATGGCCTAAGCAAGCTGGGATTTATTGGCACAGGAATGGAACAAGGATTGAGGCTGTTACACAATGCTAAGTTTAAAAAAAAAATAAAAATAAAAATAGGGAGTATGTATCCAGTGTTAGTAGGCCTCATGTCTGTTCTAGTGTGTGGCCCTATATAGTCCCATTAAAACCGGTGGCCACCTCCTATTGGTTTCTGTGATGGAAAATTTCATCTTTCAAAGTTTGTATACAAAGATGCTGTTTTTAAACCTGAGTTAGAAACGTAGTACACATCTCCCATTTTGTTTGAAATCTGGAATATCTCAAAAGAAGAAAACTGTCAGGAAGAGAATGCATCYGTGTCCTCAAAAAGGAATAGTTAGGAATGAATAATAGACAAATCATTTAATGCCCCATCTCCCATTAATTTGTCAATATTCACCCCACGGGGAGACCTTAAAGTGTTTTCTTGTTTGTCACCTTACCTCTCTCAGTGCTSTTTAAATCCTACTTTTCTAATTTATTGACATATTATTTTCAACAGATAGTTATATTAGATTTAGTGTATACCCTAGTGAAGCAAACAGAGGATCACTTTCTTATCTGTAGAAGTGTTTCCTGTAGAAAACAAAGGGCTACTGACTAAGCAGTGACATTAAGTAGGTGTGGCAACATGTGTGGATAGGACTTTGATAGCAATTCCACATGTTTCTTGCTGCGTTAATTATTTTTGAATATAAGGGTAGAATTTTCAGACTTCTGAAGTAAAGGGCGTTCTGGACCTAACTTGTCTAGACCTTTTGAAAATCCAGCTTGTTTCATGGCTGCATTTATAAGCCTCTGAATACCTTTGAAAACCTTCTTGATAGATGGTAACTACTGGAAAATTAGAGAAGAAATTCCATTAATTTGTATTCTTTGTGAGGATCAACAAAGTGAAAGGTTTTTTGGGGAAAGAGCATTTTCTGAATTATTTTTACTATGGAGTATTGTAGGGAAGTATCATGAAAAGATGTTTGTAGTGATGGTTTTGTAGCCAGTACAGTGGAATCAAGTCTTGCAAACCAACACTGTTTATTACCAGTTTATTGTTGTTTATTGTTTCTTTGACTTCTGAGATATTTTAGAAATCTTGTACATCTTTCTGAAAATATTCATATGATTGTGATTATCATAAGGCCAGGAAAGAAAATGAATGTGTTTGTGATAGAAGGGTAAAGCGGGAGTGGTAAATAAAGCCACTCAATTTTGGTCTGGTGAGGCTCCCTCTGTTATCCGTGTATAGATATAGGGGCTTCTCCAGTGATTGGGAGAATCCACATTAAGCTCTTCTTCTGACCCTCTTCGTGGAGACAGCTGTATCTTTCTGTTGATTACGATTTACCTCTGAATTTAGTTACCCAGCTACACCTAAGCAATATGAATATCCTCTGCTGCCATGAACCTGAAGAACATGATTTGGAATGGGTGAGGTGGTTTGGGAGGGAATAAAAAAGGGCGCACTACCACTACACAAGTTCAAAATTTCAGTATACAGTAACTGTGAGGAATAGGTGTAAAAAAAATTTCTTACGGTGTCAAGTGCAGGGGCTTTAAACATTCCTTGGAATGTTTTGCCTTGACAGTTCATTAGTTTTATTGCTCCAGTGTTGGCAGGAACCCAGACATGTATTATGTCTGCATGGATAATGAAGACTCCATTTATAACTGTTAGAATAAAAAGCTATCAGTGTAATTTAAATGGACTGTATTGGTAAGTGCAGTTCCCCATCTCTGAAACTGCTCGGTGGATCTACGTTAACCCGCCCATCAAGTCCTTCTAGAAGTGTGTCTTTTGCATATCAGTCTGTGTTGCTTCCAGAAGGTATCTATTCTTCTAAACTTGTGCCACAGTATAGGTCCTTTACAGAAAATGTTGTGAGGTGCCATACGTGTTTGGTTTTGGCACTCATTGCACTCACAGTTGATGAAACAGTCAATTTTCAGTATATTGCTGGATGACCACATCAGAGAGGAATGCCACCGCAGGGGTGGGGGAAGGATGTTCACTATCCAACAATGGCAGAAGTATGGGAATTTCAGAATTGAAGAGAAATAGGCTAGTCCAATGTCCCCTTTTCATGTTTATTGTATTAAGAATTGAAGTACTAGTCCCCAAACATTGTAAAGTATATGAAATATCTTCCCAGCATATTAAATATTGTTTATTCCCCCTCCTCCTTTCTTCTTCTTTTTTTAACAATTAAAAAAAGTAAATTGCATTGACTGGCTGAGTGGATTTGTAATGAAAAAAAAAAATAGCTAGATAGGCCCTTGTTTAGTATTCATAGTATGGTGTTTTCTAGGACATGAGATTAAGCTGTTAAAGCATCCAAAGAGGCACTATTTTTTTTTCTTTCCTGGGACTTGCGCTTACATTTAATTATGTATTTTCATCCTTACTGCTAAGCATGTCATGCATCTCTAGCCTCAAACTGTATCACATGGAAGATTAGTTATTATTTCATGGCTGATGAAAACTGGTGATGCTCCCTGCCTTGTGTAAGCCAAGGAGACTGACCTAATGATGACCCATCAAGCAGTATAATGATAAGGTGGTGTGTATGCCAAAATCTGAAGTTTGCAACTGGACTGGGTTACTCACGGAAGGCGTGCAGGGTTCCTCCCCTCTCCCAGGCTTTGCCTAGGAAAACATCACGCTTTCGTGGATGTGGTGGAGAAATGCTATCTTGTTTTGCAGGTGAGATGCTTGTTTTTCTTCAGATGTGTTAGCTGCCACATCTGATAAAGGCTGTCTGGAATTGAAGGGTTTGCAGCTTCTTGATGATGATGCTTCTAGTTACTTTTTCTTTCCACATTTAATTAGTTATAGGTAGGTCTTGAAACAGTGCACGCTTCTAGAGTAGAAAACAATACAGATGGGGTGAAAAAAAACAGTAAAAGGGAACCAACCCAAAAAAACCTTCTTTTAGAAGGTGGAACAGGTTCTCTGTGATGGCTAGGAGATAGCAGTGGGTTACTGCCTGGTAGGCATGCTTGAAAATAGGAAGGATGATTGCAGTTATCCAAAAGGACAGAGTGTTTGCAGATGCTCTGGAATCCTCTCATTTGGTCCCAGGGAGGGACAGCAGCATGCTAGGAAGGGAATCAGGTGTATAGAAACAGGCAAAACAGAGTTTTGCAGGAGAGCACCTTGTGCAGTCTCTGCCCACAGCTGTTTTATCTGCACAGGGAGCAGAAACACAGTGCTTGTTTAAATTTTTTTACCATTGAGATGTATATTTATCTGACTGGTGGAAGGTTGGATGATGCTCTCTGAAAGGAATATGATGCAGTTGCCACTGGTTCCTAAGTCTTTGCCTTTTCTAATTCATTTAATATCTGTTTAACCAGCCAGCTTCCTGGCAGACCTTCAGTTCTGTATCTCTTGCTTTCAATAGCACATTTCTCAGTTTGCTGCAGTGAAATAATAAAGATTTTAAGGCTTTGTTTACCACAGGTTTGCAAAAAGAAGTGTCATGCTACAAGGGCCATTTCTTATCCTGGTGATTATTTATAAGGCTAAGCTATACTGTCCAGGAATTGTGTGGGTTTTCACTTGATTTCAAGACCAACACTGATGCTGAATACCGGAGGCTTGCGCATGACTGCCATCCCGCGAAATGGGAGTGTTTCATGTGACTCTTCTCTTACAAGATTGTGCCTTGCATTTTATAGGGTTACTGCCTCGTATTTGGGGTGTGTGTGTGTGTGTGTTTTTGCACTATATTGGTGCTGTAAAACTTCTGGATAAAGAAGTTTGTTCAAAAGTTTGCATGGGCTGTGTTAATACCTGTGAGTTTGGGTCCCAGAGACCAGCTGGTGTCAGGTACCATATGGTTACATGTATGCCAACATGTGAGAATAAGAGGAAATAATCCCCCAAATCATTATCTGCTCCTGTTTTGTTCCGCCTCCCCTGGCAGCTGGGTGCAGAAATGCTGCCCGCACCGCCGCAGCGGGTGACCGACCAGGAAGTGATGCATGCCGGTGATTAACACCGGGCAGCCAGAACAGGACGTTCGGCTCACGAAGGAACACGAACTTTACTACTTTTTTTTTTTTTTTTTTTTTTTCCATCTGCTATTGTTTAAAACTGACTGATTGCTGTCTTAGCTGGTATCATTTTTCTAGAGGAATGTGAATTCTGTGATTGTCAGTTCACAGCAAAGAAACAAGGAATAAGTTCATAATGGTGAGGAATCAAAACCTATTTGTTAAGATGAGGAATTTTGCCCCAACGAGGGGGCAAAATGTGTCAGTAAGGTGGACAGTAATAATGTGTTCACTGACAGGTAACTGAGCTGAAAGGAAGTCTCTGCTTATGCTTTTTCTTCATATTGCTGGATTGGCCCCGGATTTTCTGCCTTTCACTCATTAGCACCTTAAGCCAAGTGAGTATACTCTTTGTTTGGCAGTTAACTCCCTGTTTTCCATCACTTTGGAATACAGATGTTCATACTGCTCTTACAAGAAGCCCGTTTCAAGGAGGGATTCCCCCATTCTTAATTAACTTTGTAGTGAAAATCACTACTTGTTTGCAACTCCTGTTCATCAGTAAGCACTACTTTCCTCTTAGAAAAGAATGCATATTTGTATGGCTTTTCACTTTATATCTTTGCAGGTGCCTTACTGTTAAATGTTTCTGTTGGAATGCATATAAAAACCAACAAGGGAAAAGAAATTGTATTTGTTTCATCATGATCTCTGGCTTCACATTTAAAATGTGGCTCACACTGAGCTGTTCATTTTTACTTCATTTTATCAGTAACAGGACCATTTTTATGTAATATTAATACAGCAGGACTAAAGTGATAGCATTGCTCTAGTTCCGAGAGTCACTGGATAATAAATTTGTAAAGTGAAAGTCATGTGTTGATGAATTTCGTAGTTTCAGCTCTAAGTTGTGATTTAATGGCATTATCTAAAGTAGTGTGACTTACCCCTTCTTAGCTTTGCATGGTAGGTGATCTCCCTGCCCCCTTTTGCGGGGGAATCTCACCCATGCAGTGATATGGCTGCTGCTACTTCCTTATCAAATCAGTCAATGCAATGTATTGTTGGGAGGTAAATGAAGACTGAGAGGTTGACCGACTTGCCCAGGAACGTGCTGGGGGAGAATTCAGGCATCAAGGCCAGGCTGACAGTAGAAGTTGGGACTAGAAGTCATTGGTTGTGCCTTGGGACAGGATAAACTGTTGTGAGATGAGGAAGGATGAGTGTCTGTCCCAGAGGTGAGACTTGTGGCACAGACTTAAGTGACTCGTTTGGAGTTGCAAAAGGAGGAAGTCTGAGACAGTTCCATACTGTCTTAATCCCTAGTATCTGGGACTCCTGGCCTGGATCCATAAAATAAGCAGTATTTTACCTGATTGTTTTGTTTGGTAAGATATTTCCCCTCTGTTTTCCTCTAACATAATATGATTTACTGGCAAGTATTGCAGGCACAGAAACCAGTATCATAACTGCTTGTCAGCACTGGCTATTGTTGCAGGAAAAGAGTGGTACTGGTAGTTATTGGAGGAAAGAAGTATATGAAGTAGCAACCAGTGTCTGAGATGGGCTGACTGAAGGCTCTCCTGGTTCCGTGGATCTGACGAGTGTGGCTTGCAAGAGCAAGGAACTCTCAGATGTTGACAGCCAGCGTTACCTCCATCAGCTTTGCAAGCTGGGTGTTAATGAAGACAGTCTGCTCTACACCTCTGTGCCCACGCTGAGGAGGGGGCTCAGCCAGCCTCTGCCACTGGGGTCTGGGTTGCTGCTCCCCGTCTGCCTCAAGTGACAGCGCTGGCTTCTTTGTGCCTGGGCTGGGCTGCTCCCTGCAGCCACCTTCCTGCCCACCTCCTGCCTCCTCCTAGCCGTGCGTTCTCCAGCGCGCTCTGCTCAGCCAAAGCTCACCTCATAACCTTGCAGGAACTCTGTAGGGAAAGGCTTCCCAACGAGGACAGCACTTTCTCATTATTAACATAATTAACTCGTATTTATTCAGCTGAGAGGCTGAATTGTAATAAATGCTTCGAAGACTTCAGCAGAAATGCTGTCGACTCAAAAGCAATAGGAAGAGCTGATTGCTTATGGGCAATAACTATCTATTGCATAAATTATTTACAGCGTGCTTAAATTGTCAGAGCTCTTGAAAGAGAATGGGCTGGCTTGTTCAGCCTTGCAGGCAGAGGGGTAAAGCTGAACACAGCAAACACGATTCGTTTGAACAAAATGAGTGTGGGTACTCACTCTTAATACATAAGGAGTTTCTGCTGTCACACTGTAGCTGTTCACGGCCATCCCAACTTCGCAGGTTGGTTGGTAATTTTTGCTGGAGTGGCAATGCTCGCTTCCCATCCTTAACTCTGGTGGTGAGCTGCTGTGAAAAGTGCTGTGTTTTCAGAGGAGACTGCATGTCCATGAAAAAGCACAATTTTACATACTTGGGTCCCAAACGTGTGCACGCATGGCTGCCTGAACTAATAATATATTGAGCTCAGCGGAACTATGTGTGCATGTGGTGTTTATGTGTACGTGCTATATGTAAAATAAAGCCTGGGYTTAAATGTCTTTTAGGATTTGGTTCATAAGTAGTTAAATCAGTTTGTAAAGCATTCGGTAAATGTACAAAGCATTGTACATTTGGTTTTGCAGAACACCGATGTGACTGTACGGTGAGACAGGGTAATGACGAGGTCATTCTTTGAAAATCAAGGTGCTTTGCATCCTGCCTGGGTGTTTTGTAACTGATTGGGGTAGAGAGCTTAGAAAACTGTTCATAGATCTGTGAGATGGTTTGAGAAGCTATGACATTGGAGAGTTTTAAATCTGTACAGAAGAGAAATGACTTTTATGAACATGCTTCAAATGGTTCTGAGGTATTTGGGGAAAATACAGTGATTTTTACTCCCCCTTCCCCCCTTAGCAAGATATAACAAGATACAGCTATATAACAATGTTATACACAAATGTTTTCAAGTTGTTTTTTAGATGCTGGTATACTGTACTTTAGTTTCTGGAAAGCATAACTAAACAGTTACATCATATTTTCTGACATGACTAGTACTGTACTGGTAACTACAACATCCCATCAACTGTTTAGCTAACCTAGAGTATTTCATAGAGAGGAAAGGGTTACACGCATAAATATTTTCCTTAACTGTGCAAAACACAGAAGCATCTATAAAGAAAACAAATGCCATGAATGCATAGCCAAAAATTGAAAGTGCATGCAAGTTACTTTAAGGGTAAGGCAGGCAAGTACTGTCCAGGAATAGGGCTCATAAGAGAATTTTACAAAGCACCTCCTGCTTAAAGTGCTTCAGCCTTCATAAGGTGCTGCTGCTTCTCTCTGGAGGGTCTGGAAATCTGTCACCTTTCCACTCCCTTTCAAGAACATAACACCTTCTGGATTAAATAATGAGACACACTCTTTGGAGGCCCATTCAGTAAAGCGTTTGAAGATTTGATCCAGAGCACAGAAGGCTGTATATACTACAGGAGCAGGGGCAGCGTCAAGGGATCCAGGGCTTTGGTGGATTACATGACTGGTAGTATCACTCACTGAAACTTTAATCTCCTGTTTTGGAGCTGGAATAAAGCAATGGAACAAAAAGCTTACACTAATGACTTATTTTTAATTCTCTCTTTTTTGGCATTGAGAGGGTGCTGTGCAAAATTATATGCACACTGCAGTTACAATTCGAGCCCATGTGCCCCAGCTGACACGGAGAAATTGGCTCAGGACTTTCTGCTGAGCTTACTGTCTGAGCTTGCATCTTGTGTATGTGGCGGCGCCCGTTCAGCAGGCTGGGGCGGCTGCCTGYGAAAGTCCGCTCAGCTGCAGGGCGGCGTTGGGGCTGACCGTGASGGGCAGGGCGCAGGCACCGGCTTTTGCTGTCCCTCTGGGTCAGAGGCGACTGGGCAGCAAGGACCGTGCCTGCAGGCCTGCGGGACTCGCTGCCGCTAAGTCCCTTGCCCCTTCCCTGCTGCCTGGGAGCTGGAGCTTTCCTTTAACCCAGTTTAAATGCATTCCCCTTTCTGTTTAGCTGAGCTCTCGTGCACCGTCTGAATGAACCCCCTCGTGCAGCTCGGCGGAGAAAGTCTCGCCTCTGAGGTAGCAATTAGGCGTTTTACTGGCTTCAGCAAAGTCTTTGAATACCTCCCTGAACACACCCAAGATAAGCATTCCTGTAATAAAGTGAGATGAAATTCACTTAGGTACCTCCTCTGCTCATGTTTTCTGGAAGTGTAAAATAAACCTTGTAAAGATGCGCAATGTAATAAACCCCAAACCCTTATTGCCTATTATCTCTCCAGCAATTTCTCTGGTGACTGTAATATTCGATGGTATATGCTGAAGGCTGGGAACAGCAGAGAAATGAGCTTTTGGTGGTTTGCTGTGAATGTTCCTCATCACGAGGTTTACTAGTCACAGTTACTGCCATTCATCATCTACTTTTTCTTTAACAATTCATTCACAAATCTGACATCAAGTTGTTAGTTTTGAGAACCAGCCTCTTCTAGTTTGTACATATACATCCAGTGATACTTAATGTTGCTTAAAAAGCCAAACAAATATTTCAGTGAAGTATTTCTAAGCTATATGGGAAAGACAGCTATGTAACTCATCATTTAAAAACTAAATAACCTTGTGCTTGGAGTTATGTGCTCTACTGACCTTTTCATAGTTATTGCTACATTATTAGATGTTACTAGAAAGTCTTCTAAATATCACATTTTTCGCATAACAGAAAGCTTTTCTCAAAGAGTTTCAATGAATTTATGCCTTACAGAGGACACGGAATAAGATTAGCAAACTTTCTAGAGCATTAGTGTAGCATAAAATATTTCAAGTTTTAATTGCAGTAAAGAATTAGTTTCTGTAAACCACAGTTAAAGAGTTTCTTTAGAATTCAAATTAGGATTCACATTAATTTGATAAAACTCAAATAAAATAGACATGTCAGCAATTAAAAAAAAAAAGAGAGGACTGTGATCAAATGATTTGTCAGATACAAAAGAAGACATTATTCCAAGTTCATCAACTACTCAGTGACTTTGTGTGTGTCCGGCAAAGGTGTCCGAGCCACACAGCTTATAGGTGTCAATCTGCAGCAGATCCCAGACTTGTGCTGCCCTCCAGCACTCTCACCTTCCACCTAAAGCTGATGTGTCAGCAGTGGTATGCTTGATTTTTGAATTAGTTACGCATTCTGCTACTGAGCTTGTGGGCTTAGTTGAATTCATGAATTAATAATTTTGTGATTTCTGTGGAGGAGGGAAGGTGATATGTTGGCTGTCCGGCAGGCTTTTTTAATTTTTATTTTTTGCAAGTTTAAGTTACTGAATGGGTGGCAATAAAAGCACTGTTGTTGGGTAAGTATTGTATAATTATGATTATTTTCTGAATTAAATTGTTCCTTCCAGCTCTTCTCCCTTTCTATAGTAGTATTTATTTTAGAGAGAAGTTTTTGGTGGCTGTTTTAGTGGAGATTTGATTTACATGTTTTAATTCAGTTGGAAAAACTTCCAATACTAAGAAAAGCCCTTTTTTTTTTTTCCCCCCCCTGTCCTTCTTCCTGTTATTGTTTTTTACACTCTTTACAGTAGCACCCAGTGTCTGCATTTTGCAAGCTGGAAGAATAGAGTGAAACAAGTAGGGCTTAGGGCATTTTCAGCCTGGCAGGCTTTGGGGTGGCAGGGGAGAGATGGAGGGGTGGCAGGGAAGGACTGTCTGTTGGGACAGCAGGTTTCCTGTTGCTGTGGCTTGTGGGTGTTGCACTGGGGAGGCTGGGCATGGGCACGGGCCTTCTACTCTGGGGCCCTGTTTTCATGTTGTTTTCAGAAGGGAGAAACGGGTGCAGACATAGGATAACAAAGACTAAATCCTACTGCATGCCTGAAGGCCTATTTGGTATATGTATATGCCTATACAGAATACATAGTACAAAGCTAAGGAAAATAGGGAGCAGCTGTGAAGTGCCATGATAAACAATTGTTACAGTTTATTTTGGAAAGTGTACATCTCTTGCATATTCCTGTACAGCCATCCCTGACTCTTAAGTAAGTTTTTCTTAACTGTTACACATGCCATATTGTTTAGATCTTTCATTTTCACAACCAAGTGGCAAGAGTGCTGCAAGAAACATTCCAAATAGTTAATCTCACTGTAAATTTCTTCCATACTTCCAGTTCCTAGCAGATTGCCCACTGTAAGAATAAGAGCAAATAACTTGCATTTGAATCCCTCAGAGTAAAATCAGCCCTTTTAAGTGCACCTGGACGGCAGCTGCATTTGCTGGGGATGGCCGTACCTCCAGTAAGGCTGCGTGTCGAATCCCAAAGAGTAAATGATGGTTGATCTTTATTTGTTCAAGTTTGGGTAGTGTATCTTTTTTCCTGCCACTCAGCTGACCTGGGGTGAACTGCTTGACTTTGTAAGGACATATTTTGTGGAGAGACCGTAGTCTTCTAGATTGGACCTTTATTACAGAGGTCTTACAGGGAGGGGTAAAACCAGGAGGAAATCCTTGGGGATGCAGTGAAAGAAAGGATGATCAAGAAGGAAGCTTTCCCTGAAAGAAGGAGGCGGTGAGTAGCAAGAAGTGCATAATCTCCCTGGCTGGGCAGGACTGGGATGGAAATCACCTTGCTTGTCCTCCCGTATTACAATTTTGTACATTGAGTGGCAAGCTGTTAGAGCTTATAAAGTAACCGTGCTGGCAGATTAAAAATGATCAGGAAATATATTTGGAGTTTATTTCAGGCTCAGCATTCAAAACATAACTGTAAAACATTGCATTTCTGCCAAGGGTTGTGGCCTTTTCTTGGGCATGGTGGCATTGGATTGAAGTGTTTTTTTCACTGAGTTATGGTACATTTTTCCATATGGCCTAGGTTATCTTTCCATTTCTGTTTTTTAAGCAAGCAATAATGTTGAGGAATGATTTAGGGAAGCTGAAAACCATGTGAATTGACCAAATAGAAAATTGGACTGGACCTTTAAGGTATTTCTTTGTTTTTCATGCCTGGTGCCAGTTATTGCCAGCAATGGTTAAATGGCCTTTAGTTGACCTCCTTCATTTCTTTGAAGGTTGTTTTTGACTGTTTTCTGTACTGATACAAGAGGAAGTTCCCGAACAAGTTTACATGATTTACATTGTGCTACATATCCCTCCTTGTTTCTTTTCCCTAAACTAAACTTTTTCCCTGACTAAAAGTATGTGTCCTCATGGGGTGCAAATAACTTGCAGACCTTGTAAATCAATAGCAAGTTAAATGTATGCCAATGTTTCTTAAATAGATGCAGATATCTCTTTTAGGTCTAAACATAGGATAGCTTGAGTGTCTAATTAGTACATGACTTTTATGCCAGATAGTTGTTTATATAATACAGTATAAAATTTTTATGAGTTATCTGGGCACCATTTCAGCAAAGTAGGTTAGCACATGCTGAAATCCAACTATTCAAGCAGTACCTATACTTCAGCATAGCTTTAGGTAGGTGTTCAAGTGACTTCTCAGTCAAGAGCTGAAGAATTTTGAGCCTTTTTTTTTTTTTAATTTGAAAAGATTCTGTGTGACTAGCGACTTAGTTGTGTTATATGAATTGCTTTAGGTTTATTCGTGATGTCTTACTAAGTAACACTTGTTTGGGGTATTTTTTTTTTCCCTATGCAGTTGTTATCTTATTCCTTAAGTTAAAAAATGTTTACGACGAGGGTGCTAATGTACAACAAACTCAGCAGCTCTTCTGTAGCGAGTGATAGATGGTAAAGCCAACGCTATAGGGCTTTCTTTGAGATAGAGCTGAATTAGCCAAAAAAATATTCCCTCCCTCTTCTGCAGCATAGGACTGCACAGATCCTGCCCGCTTACGTTTTTCAAACTGTGCTATTTTAATTTCAGCATGCATGCTGATATTCAGCTGGTTACAAGTGTCTAATTATTGTGATTATATGCATGCAGACTTCATCACTTTCTTTTCTAATGGAGCTGGCAGTGCAAGAGAAGCTTGGCATTTTATCTACTGTATAATTTGCTTGTTTTATGCTTAGTGTAACAGCTTGCTGAATGAGTGCCGGAGTGAGATGTAGTTAAACAACAAGGGGAGGGAGGACACACAGGCGCGCGGGTCCCGAGTGGTCATTGCATATATCCGAGAAGACCTATCAAACAGGCGTTGGGAAGGCCAAAAAAGTGAGAGGAAATTCGGGAGTAATTTCTGCTGCTTGTGCAGATATACACGTATTGGCACCTGCGTCTTCAGATTTTCCCTCTGGGTGGTAATTCCTCTGTGGGTGAATGACAGCTGCCACTTGAAGAGGCCCCCGCGGTGGCCGGGTGTGTGCTCAGCTGCTGGTGTTTCCTCATGGGTACAGCAGTTCCCGGCGGCGGCTCCTCAGGGTGTGCAGGGGTGCCCGGGCGGGACATTCATTACTGGCGCTCACATGCCGCCATCCGTCGTTTCAGGGGTGGAGGCAGCCAGGGACGGTGGTGTTAGTCCGACAAGGCCACTGCAGGCTGGTTTGCTGAGAGGTGGTTATCACCAGGTCTCTCAGCATCTAAGATGGTTTCAGTCAAAAAGAAATACATAAATAAAGTCCTGCCTGCCCCACTGGGGCAGAGTGGGAGGCATGAAGCGCCCGAAGGGTAATCTGCTGTCAGGACATGGCAGTGGCTCCTTGGTCGCCCTGTGGTTGCACTGGAGGAGGGGGCTGCCCGGGTGCCTGGCCTGGCCCAGCTGGGCGAAGGGCCGGAGCCTCAGCAGCCCTCGCTGCTTCCACAGCCTGCAGTTAGGCAGCAGCCCCCACGCCACTACAGCCTCGCTGCCTGTCGCGGCGTGTATGCTTGGCCGGAGTTCTGCGTTTACTTCCTTGGGTGCCTGCAGGTGGTTTACAGTTTACATGGAGTAATTTATTGGAGGCTGCTGCCATGTTCGTTTTAACAGCTTTCTTCTCTCACAGATACCAGATACCAGATGACAGGTAAGCACTAGATGCCAAAGGCTCTGGTTTTGGTTCCTAGCCCTTCAGACAGCTCGTGACCCATCAGCATTGACAGACTGGGCCGTGCTAGAAGCAACTCGGGTCAGACCAGGCGTTAATCCCAGCCAGTGCCTCAAAGAGGTGTGAAGGCTCTCCATGGCCATGCTTGCTGCTGCCGCCCTTGCTCTCACTTCAGGGAGCCTCCCTGCCGCTTCTCCGCTGATTGCGCTCCTCATCCGCCTTCCCCCTGCTTTGCATACACCAGGGCTTGCGGGATGATGCAGTGAGATCTGGGTTATCTCAAAACTTGGCCAAGTTGTTTCCAGCCTGACTCATGACAGGGAAGAATTCTGTGTGGATCAACTTACTTCTTGAGAAGCTGGCTTAGTCGCCTGGCATGGGGTCTGCAGCAGGTCAGGAGGCAACTTCCATGACTGGCGCTAAATGCTTTTGTATCCTGCTTGGGTGGTTCAGTACTGCTTGGGTGTTTAGAGCGTGCACCACGCTCTAAAACAGCCTGCCAAGAGCTGTTACCATCAAGTGACAGGAGAGGACGTTATGAAAACGGCACATTTCGCCCGCTCTTTTGGGCGTGTCCCTTAGCAGAGTAGATGGAGCTGTGCTAGGAGCCTGCTTTCTCTCACCAAAGAAAAGTAAAGATTTCAAACCTGTGCAGCAGGACCTCCTGAATTCTGTTTTTCTACTTGACCTTTTTCTGGGTTTTGAGTTGAAAAGTTTGTGATGGTTGTGGTTGTTCTTAAAGCAGTGGCTTGGTTTTATTTGTGTTCTGATTTTGTAGCTTTTAGAGTGAACTTTGGTAGCATATTCAAGTTTTTCTTTGCAAACCTGAGGTCAATGCTCAGATGGTTTTGGCGAATAAAATGGGCTCTGATGTTACTCTGATATTGACGTCAGGATATGGGATTTACAAAAAACACTAGGTATTACAGGACTTGGCAGTAAAATGGTGAAAGATAGGTTAACATCCCTTCACAATTTTGCCTGAAGTGAGCTCATGGAAATTCTCAGTTACCTCTGAAAGGTCACTAGGTTGCAGTAGGAACCATTGGCTTATGATAATATTGCAGTTTATTCATACTTTATTCTTTTGGAAATTCTGGCATTGCAACAGGAAATTAATGTTTTCTTATCTGAAACTGAAAAAAACCCCAATGTTTTGGGACGTACTGAAATACTATTTGGGGGAGGATTGAAATGTTGAATTTCGGTAATGGTATGAAACTTTAAGGTACTAAATAGAATTAAGGCACATGTCTACTCTTGTGAATAAAGAGATAGAGGGCAAAACAATTGACATAGAAATGTCAATGTCATTTTAGTTTAAAATACCTATATGCTGCTACATGTTTCCATGAAATGCTCAGTTCATGACAAAATGTTCTAGTGTGTTTTTTTGATCTTCTTTTTTTTTATTTGGTGAAGTATTCATTTGAAGTATTTTTAACAGTCAGTCTCTTTCTCTCTCCTGCCCCCTTCCCCTTTTTTGTTTTTTCATCTGCCATATGCTGCATGTCTTCTTGCAAGATCACTGGGGATAGATGATATCTAAATATACTTTTTCTCAGTTTTAGCACAATGTGGCTCTAATCCTGACTGGGACTTGAATGTTCTTCAGGACAAAAATGTTAAGGAATATGATGCCATTTGAGAAATGGACCCTTTATGAATATGGGAGGTGCTTTGAGCCTTCAGCAGAATCAGCATTTCTCCAAAATGTCCCGATATTTCAGCTGAATAAGGTATTGGCCAAAACCACGAGATATTAAGTAATATGGATATAAAACAAGTGTTTCTGATTTTTAATCAGATTTCATATATATGGTATATTCTCATGTTCCACTATGAGTTGTATGTCCTCTGAATAAGGATTTCAAGTCAGACAGATATATGTTTGGACTGCATTTAAAAATCTAAAGCTGAAATAAGGAAAAGAAAACTTAAAGAAATACAATAAACACATCCAAACTGACTTTTAAACTTTCTTCCATACCAATAAAAGCAGTTCCTCCCATTATGTATGGTCTCTAAGTATCTCTGCCATGTTTTAATGCTGGCACGTTGAAGGAGCCGTGTCTGCAGCAAGTGTCTGGTTTAATGGAGACTGCCCCATGTGTTTGCACTGTGCTGTGTTTTGATCTTGAGTAGGACCTGTGGCCACTGTGGGTCCCTGAAACCGGGTGAGCAGGAGTCATAAACTGAGGCAGCAGTCAGAATTGCTGGGTGGAATCAGAAGAGCACATGTACACTGTCTGGGTATTTCCTGGGTAGATAAGAGTAAAGCAGGACGTTTGACTGAGCTCTGTTCTGTCCTGGTCTGAAAAACCCAAGACTTTTCAATACAATCTGTTCTTCTGTTATTTTTAATTGTAATGGGGTCTAGAAATCCAAAAGCAATTATCCACAGTATTCAGTGTAATGGGTAGGGATTCTTGGGCAAGCCTAAACCACGCTGGCTTGGATTCTAGAAGCTGTATAGTACAGAAAGGAGGAGATGATAGCAGCAAAAAGTGGCTTCATAGTACTGTATCTGGGCTGCTTCCTGAGCTAGTGCAGGTTTTTCTATATGCTGCAGTTCATGCCATCTAGACATAACTACATATTGCCCAAGGCACTATCCCTTTCAAAAGCTTTAAAATAAGCAAAATAAGGAAAGAGTATGAGAAGAAGATACTCTGAAGTAAGGGGACTTGCTTGGGTTTACTGGCAAGGTCCTGAACAGGCTGAGGTCTCGTACATCTCCATCAGCCTCTGATCTGTTAGACGATACAGCCCCTTTGTAGCTTGTTCCCTAATCATTCAATAGATGAAGGATATGGGGGTAAATAAAGTAATGCAGAAAACTATAAGCCTCTTGACAGAGTGGTGTGGATAGTCGTTTGGGGAATGGCAAGCAAGTTTCATTTGTCCTCTTGTTTTTTGGGGTGTGCTGCAAATCATAGACTATGGAAAGGAGAGTTTTCTCTGAGATTCCAAATGCAGCCAAAAATGGTTTAAAGTCTAGACTACTCTTATTGCAGCAGGATGGAGGGAAATGCAGTATATACCTAGCCTTATGGCTAATTTTGTAGTATTTCTATGTATGCAGAAGCACTTGCCTCTGGCAATAGTGTGCTGTTTGAGAATGCACAGTAACCTGTCTTTAGCAGGACTAATAAGAGATGGACTAATAAGAAACAGAAATCTACTTGCATTTCCTAGACGACAATTATTTTCCCCTTCTTTACCAYCTTGCCTTTTTGCTTCCTCTGTTAGTGAATGTGAACTATTTTGGATTTGTAGTGTTCGTGTCATTATGTTACACCTTCTTGGCAAATTTTCTCTGCAGCAGAGGAATCTAGAAGTGTAGCGGGTTTTTGTTTTAAATATTAGTAATGAATAAATAAATAAAAATTATTCATTTCTTTTAAAGTACACGTTATTTCCATGTAGATTTTTGGGCTTAGTATTTATATAAAGTAAACAATAACTTCCAACTTGGGAATGTTATTGTTCATGTTACTGCAATTTACTGGAAGAAATAAGATCAGATTTACTGACTCATTTTAAGGATTTTTTGATTCTTCTTTCTAAGTCGAGCAACTGTTGTGATTTTTTTTGTTGTTGTTGTTGATTATCTTCTATTACAGCTCACATCTTACTTGGCAGCTAATTCTGTGTCCCTTACATACCATGCTGTTCTGGATCCATTGCTTGTGGGTGGGTGTTTTTTGCTAGCCATTTTTCCATGGCTCSTATTAAATCTTTTTCCCATTGTTACATCTGCCTTTCTCCATCTTGCCAATGAGATGCGTTTGTTGGAACACTCTTGTATAACTGAATTGGGATAGAGTAGTTTGCTTTTTATATGTATCTTACATGAATTCTGTAGAATCAAGAGGTAGTCAGTGAGAACTGAATGCACTGCTGGACCTACCTGCATTGAGCGGGGGCTAGCTACGCCTACAGACCTGCAGAATCCCAGGTGTCTTTTAGGATTGCACAAGAATTTAACAGCTTAATTCCACCAGACTTCCTCTGGCTAGTCATAAGAAAGACAGCCAGATAACAATAGGGAAGGAAGTAATAACTATGGGCATGTAAGTAGAGTTTAGATCTCTGAGTCTCGTTTTTGTCTTGCAAGAAAATCCAGGTCTTATAATGTCATTATTAAAATGAACTTTTACTAATTCTTATTAAACCTTATCTTTTCTCGGTGAAGTCTGCGGTTGTTGCATTTCAGCTGTATAACGTATTAACTGGACTAGTGCTACATACCCTTTTTGCTCTGCCACTTTGAGGAGAAGGTGTGCTGGATGTTGCTGCCCTGAACCCAGTCCCAGAACTTGTTCCCACAGAGATTGTCRGTGCTGTCGAGACTTGCTCAGAGCAAGGAGGCATAATATTGTTGAAAAGAAGCAAAGCAACTCTCCTTCCCCTTCAGAAAATGGCGCTTTTCTGGTATTGTCATAGTGTAGGATATTTAACTGAAAAGTTAATGCAACTGCAGTCTTGAAGTCTTCTGGCAAGCATTACTGTATGACTACCTTTTTGAATAATCTCTTGTGAAATAGGAGAGACACACCTGTATTAAAATCTGTTAAAATACTGATGAATGAAAGAAACCCTTCCAAGAGAGGACTGGTTCATTGAGTCCAGTCCCTGCTGTTAGAAGCACTCCACATCATAGAACAGCGCTCATATATTAACAAAGCTCTACCTTTAGGRTTTTTGCCTCTGCTACTCCGATCTGATGTCTTGCTTTCCTGGTGGTGAGGAACCTTCCAATTTCTGACAGAGATGCCGTCACAGTTGGTTTAGCCGTACTTGTTCTTGTACCGGTTAAACTCCTTGGAAATTTAAGCATCTCTTCTCCTTTTCAAGATTTACTGAATGAATAAGAGAGACACGTGCAGTCCCCTCAGAATGCAAATACACTGAGCTCTTTCTGGTGTCCTGTCACACGAGTAGTTGTGTCTCTCCTCAATCATTTACTGGTGAGGCCTTTAGACTTAATGCTGAGGATTTTTGTCTCAGTGTCCTGGGTGAAATGTTGACTTGTGTAGTAGTCTGGTCTTTGTATAACCCTTGTTTTGTCCCTCGTAGCAAGTTTGCTACCCACCTTAAAGTTCTTAATTCCCACCTCCAGCGTCCTAAGCAACATCTCTGCATGCTGGAGGGTACTCAGCTGTGTTAGAGCTAACTTATTTYCTTCATCTAGAAAATGAGCTGCTATGTTGAGAAAGAATGTCATRTTGGTCTGATGTGTTTTTCTTTTTGGTGCTGGCAAACTGATGTTGTGTTTTATTCTGTTTTCCTTTAGCCTCTTTCTTTAATTATGCCTCCCTTTCCAATGTGTTCCAATGCCATATGTTTCTACTGAGGTGATTTTTATGAGCAGTAGTTGCCTGGATGACTTGTTTTTGTTTGCCACTTCCTCTGCCTTGCCTTTCCTTTTTTTTTTTTTTTTTTTAATCTAGTTACTGTGTTTGTTGGATATTTTCAGATCATATATCACCTTATACTTAATAGTTTTATTAAAGTCCTTGCACCTAGCCCTGCAATTTCATTTGCCAGTTCTTTAAGAATCCATAGGTGGAGATTATTGAGGTTTTTCTAGCTTTGAGTGGATTAAGTTCTGAGTTTTGCTTCTGTTTTCATGCTCTGTGCCTCATAGGCATCTTGGATTTCCCAGGCTATAAAATAAGGAAGTTAATTCCATTTGGAGGCTGTTGAAAGTTGCCTGTAAGGCATGTTGATGTTAGATGCTCTGCACAAGTGCTGTGGGATGCCGAAGTGAAATTTTCATTTCATTGTTTAAAAGTAAGGATAGTGATGCCATGGAAAAGTCTAAAACTCTGTGTCTTGGTTTCTTTTTTCACCCCAATAGAGTATTTTTCCTGCTCCTTCTCTACACCGCTCTGTGTGCTCGTTCACGCTGGGTGGAAGCAGCAGTAATTCATCTTCCCAGTGCTCGCCCCATCATTCAGTGATTTACCATCCGACAGGCAACACTTCCAGGCACCTCGTCCTTTTGCCCAGGAGGAGGGTTGTGCTTGTGCTGATGTTGTGCTGAACTCTGTCAATAAAAAAGGAGGCAGTTTCTCTGCTACCTCTCAGGATTTTGCAAGGACAAAAGAGGCAGAAACACATGGCTGGTTAATGTGATATTTCCCAATAGATGATAGACCCCAAAAGATGCTCTCTGAATGTGCGTAGTAAAGCTAGGAGTGGGTTAGATGTGAATGATGGAAAGAGTCAGACTGACTCACTTTGGTAAGTTTAAATGGCTTGTGCAGTTTCCAGTTCATGACCTGTTAAAGTTCATTCACATTCATAAACAGCATTTCCAGCTGGTGAGGTGAGTGAACCCAGCTTGTCTCTGGTTTCGCTGGGGAACTACAGAGCAGGCAAGAACAGGTAAGAAGATAAAGCCACTACAAAAAAAGTGTATTTGAGGAAGGGATGTGACTTTGCGTGGTGGTTCTTTCACTGCTGACTTCTCTTAAAATAAAAACATTTTAAAAGATTGAAGCTCAGCAGATGGCCACATAATCTGTTGTTGAGACTGTAAAGATGGAGGCTGAGGGGACTTCTCGAAGAACTTGAGACACCCTGACAGGGGAACGGTACAGCGTGTTTCTCCTTTCCTCCGGTCCTGCYTTCCCTTCCATCTGCTGTCCTCAAACCCTAGAGAGCAGATACAAACCCCATTAAATTCAGGCTGCTGTTTACAGAGGGAGACTGGAGGACTTCGGGCAAGTATGATTTTTGAAGCTCTTGAAGCRTCAACTCTCTAGCAGTGGTGTTCTCCTCTTCCTTTTCCCTCCTGAATTCCTCAGGGGGCTAGGACTGAATCTTAAAAACTTTACAGTTTTAGAATTTAAGATTTTAAAATGTGGAGTTTTAGAATCAGCAGAAGTGAGGAGGCAAGGGCTGTTGTTCTGAACAGGAGAATTTATGCAGTGGGGATGATGCTATTGCTTAAACAACTGCCTGCCCCAAGACCCTTCTGCTCGGATTGCTGTTGGAGAGGCTTGTTTGACTCTAATGTTTTTTGGCATTGCCAAGCCARCTTCTTTTAGCTTTTCACAGAGCAGAAAAGGAAAGCCTTGCTCACATTTTGAGGAGTATTTGAAACCTACTGTTGCCTGAAGTCTTAGCTTCCTGTGGTGTGCTGTGGAGTGTCTGATAATGAAAGATGAAAGCTTTCTATTTTTGTCTTGTGAATGTAGCTCATGTTTCATGGGCCAGATTGGTGGATTTTTGTGTGTTTCTTTTCGGTGCTGCCTTTATCTTGGGGAAGGGGGAAGTAGGGAATAGCGACTTCACTGAGATCCTAAATTTAGAGCAGTTAGAAAAAGCAAGGATGTGCATCTGGGGTCTTTCCAGCTTTTCAGACTCGAGGCACCTGAAGAGGCTGATGTGTGACCAAGCACGTCAAGTTGAAAGGATGATGCCTGGGCACCAGAAACCCCCTTGCCCTTCACCCCTAATAAATATCACAAGTGGCAAATCTGTGCACCCTGTGACACATAGAGACATTGTCATTTGAAGTATACGCTGCAGAGATAGCTGTCAGTGGTGTGTTCTGATCTAGACAAGCTTAAAATACACATTTCAAAAATTATAATTGATTCTGGGTGTGTTTTAATTCTGTGTGCCTAGTACACTAAAGAGCTTGATATAATTTTTATTTACATAAAAGTATTCTCAAAGATGAGGGACAGCAGATTTGTGGGTTTTTTTCTAGCTATGCAAAGTACAGAGATGATGTTAAAYGGAAAGAGGAGAGTGGAAAAAGAGGACATAGAGGAGAGGCCATGATGTTCTGTGCCTTAGGTGTCACGTATTTTCTGCCTTAAATTTGTTGGGGAAACTTGCTTATCTGACCTGTAGTTATCCAAGTGCTTTTACTGTATAAGTATAAAAGCAAAATATTATTTGTATTTTCTTTCTCTAAGACCTATAGCCTAGCTGTAGAATTAATATATTTTTTATTATAGTTGTGAATATTGGGTTGTTCTCCCACCTCACTTTGCTCTCAGATGTTTCCACATTCTTTTTTAGAATGATGGATACCTTCATTAAAAACATGTCTGCACAAGTATTGCAGAATGAAATACCATGTCTATTCACGGTATGTTCCTGCTGTAGGAAATTTTCTGTGGAGGCAGAAGCCTGTGAACTTGTGTGTCCAGTCTGAAGTGCTCCAGAGCAGATGCCACCCATGTTCTGCAGGAGGCCGTAGTCCAGGATGCAGTTCTGGCTGCAAACCCCAGCAAAGAAGTTCTATGGCTCAGCCTTCCCTCTCTTTCCCCCTCAGCTGTTCACTGCTATCCCTTTCCAACCTGCCAGTGTAACTCTTCAGCAAGTGTGATCCATGGGAGAAAATATCTGCCTAGGCTGTTCTGGCAGAACTCAGGTTAGGTGAATGCTACTGGATTTCACCCCCTGAACACTGACACACCTGGACAGCATCGCACACGGAGGACAGCTAAGATCCCCTGCAAAATAGTGCTGTTTTCATTACGTAATAGTTAGGGTTTTTAACATTTATAGTAGCTGCTGCTTTTTGTGATGGCACGTCCAAACTACAGCTTCAGAGTCAGAATGGCTAAGATGTTCTGTACCACACTGCCCTGTTCATGATTAACTGTCTAGCATCGTTAGCATATTTACAGTAGGTCCTACTTTTTGTGATGGCATTATCCAAACTACTGTCTTGTAGAGCCAGTTTTTCAAAAATCTCCTTGGTGCTGCTGACATAAGGCAGCAGCTTCCAGGTGAATCTGCTGGGTTGCAGGCATGTGTGAGAAGAGTTCAGCTTGCGTATGCTTTCATACAGCATTAGTACCTCCTTGTCAGGCCCTGTGTGTGTAGTACAGAAAGAAGTGCTCAGCTGCTTGGACAGCCTTTCCTGCTGAGAGAGGTGGTGTTCTGTGGAAAAAGCCATGAAAGTATATGGGAAGGCTTTATTCAGCTTCCTAAGTGTACCTTATTTTCTAGAAAGCAAGAGCTGCGCTAGGGCACACACAGTCGTCAGAGGCTTCCTTGCTTTGAGTAAGTGAAAAGATCCACAGTGATTCTTTCGACTTTTTCTGTGACAAACTCACAGACTAGGAAGATGAGAATAGAGTACAAATGATGAACAGTGATGCTTTGTACGAGAGCTAACTTCGTGTTTGTTCTGCAGCATGAGCTCAGTGCTTGTTTTTACCTGGTTATGAAAATATGAAGATTCTTACCTTTTGCCATTTCCTACTTAGAAGATAGCATAAAGGGCATCTTACAGGGTATCCTTTTGGTCCTGCTTGTTATAATTCAAGGTACTGTATTTGGAAGACATATAAAAGTACATTTTAATCCAAATCAAAATGACAAAAAGGAGTATATGTTGGAGAGCTGCATTTGGAGTATACTTAAAGTGAGTTGCTGCTTTGTTCTCCGAGTGCTCCAAGACAGAACAGGCTATTGCTGTTACACAAGACCTTTTGTACACTGACTCCCCGCCTCTCCCCATCAGTTTAGGAAGTTCATGTACCCTGGTATGATATATGCTTGAACTGGAATCTTGGTAAGCAAAACAGGTTACATTGAAGTCATTGATGGGAGCCAGAGAGGGAGGATCAAGTGCATGCTGTGGCTTGTGTGGAGGATACAAATAAAGGAGGCCCTGTGCCCTGCTCTGGAGCGACTGTGTTCATGAATGAGTAACTGTGTGTGCAAGAGTGTGCACACGTGCATACATGTTCAAGAGTAATTGTCTCCGTGAAAGGAATTGCAAAAAGCTCACTAGATGTCTGGCTAAACAGCTACTGAATCTGGTTAAGTTATTGCAGGTGGATCATTCACAAAAAATAATCAGTTGTTTTCAGAGAGTCGGTTATGTCTGCCCTGCTTGTTTAGCATGAGATAGGGAGTTGTTTTGCAGTGCATTGCAGGCTGGTTTTGTTCAGCTTCATACCTGCGGCTGTTACTTTTCCACATGTGCAAATTTTTTCAACATTGCTAGCACTATATGTTTTTCCTCTTAAATGAAATATGTCCACGATTAAAAAAAAAATTCCTCAGTGAGCCAGGTTGCTGGTGGCCATGGGGTTGCTGGAGGATGGCCAGTGGGGCTCGCTGACTGAAGATAAGAATTGGAAGGCAGCAGCGTGTAAGTCTAGAAATGGGAAATGCTGAATCTTGGTGGTACTTGGCTACACGCACACCGATTTGTGCGCAGTCTGAGCTCCATAAAACAGCTGGTGACACATCTCTGTTTGAAAGATGGTTTTGGCTTACAATCCACAGCCACGCTTCGTGGGTTACAGAGCAAACTTCAATTAATGCTTGCATTTTGTTTGGTAGGTGCCTCTTTTCTAACGTTGCTCAGGATAATTTGTGCTCTTCCCTTTTTCCTGTCTTCCTTCACTCTTAAAGTATGTGGTGCAGTTATTTCTCCGTAGTCTTACTGTTTTCTGTCGGCTTTCTTCTCGTTCTCCTGCTTGCTGCTTAGGGCCATAGAGGAAGGGGATTCAGCTCCTCCACCTGTATGCTGTGTCAGTAACTGAAGCTGCCTCTTAAGGGCAGGGAAGGGAAATGCTGGTATCCGTAATGGCATCTATAAACTCAGAAGTCAGCAAGGTCCCACGCTGCATCAGTGTGACATTTCCATTGTTAAAAAGGGTTTCCCAGAGTGGGGAAKCGCCCTGTTGGAGTCAGGTTTAGAAGCAAAAAGGGCTGTGTAAAATCACAGGCGAGTTCTTAGCAGTCAAAACCTGTTTGTTAATGGTTCCACCTTTATGACAAGGTAGATTTGTGGAGAGAGAAATGACTATAGGAATCAACTGGGAATTACTTTAAGTGGAAACACCCACAATCATTAATGAATTTTCAGTGTAATGTGTCTTTATTAAAGAAAGCATCCTCCTTTTTTTTTTTTTTCTTCCCTGAGGCAATAATAATGAGCAGCAGTACTTCTCATATTGGATAAGAAGTCTAAACAAAGGCAAAACCTATTTACCAGCAGTAAATTACTGCTTTTTTTTTTTTTTTTTGCTTGTTTTTTTTTCAGTGACACCTCTGATCCTGTTTGGTATTGCAAACCTCCATTGCTGTTTAAATGTTTTCCCATAGAACTGAGAAGAGAAATCATGACAATTCAGCAAAAAAGAATGCATGAAAAAATTGTCATGTGTGTTTAATGTAAGACCATTGGAAGGACATCCAGGTGGAGAGATGGTGCTGCCTGTAATACTGGTGCTGTCTTTGTAGGAAGGAGATTTTATTGCTGCCCTATTGAGGAGTGGGGCTTTCTAAAAGTCATCAAGTTTTTGAGATAAGTTTTGCATTCCGTAATGCACAGTGGCAAAAAGCAAAGATGTGAAACGTTCTGATGATAACATTTTATAGTTCACAGAGGCACTTTATTTAATATCCTTGCTTAGCAAATGTAATTGTTGCTGATGAAAATTGGGAAGTTAATACATGACCCAAGGCAAACAACTTTGAAACAAGTCCATTCCTGAAGTTTTCAGTTTTAGCAGATGCCTCATTTCAGACAAAACTTCAAATACCCGTGACTCATGGCCACCAACTAGAAGTGTTTTGTTGTTCCTAAGGGTACAAAACAATTTCTTTTATATTTTGGGCAGTGAGTCATAGCTGAAAAGCATGTCAGTAGCTTCTGAAGGTGAATTGGATACAGTGATTCTGTGAGCAACATCTGGAGTTCAGGCACCGTTAGTTATTTGTGGGGATGGACTCTGGTTTGCTGTCGTGGATTTTCTCATAAAAGATGACGAAGTGGTTCATAAGGTTTATTCTGCTGGTGTCTTTGACATCCTCTGGAGTCATTGGTGACAAAGAACTGTGAGCTTCCACAGTTTGATACTGGTTACAGATAGATAAGACTGTTGCTGGTTATGATTTAATGAGGCATGGGGTTGTGCAATGAGCTGATAAGGCCTGGCCTGATTCAGCATGCTCTCCTGTTGCGCACGTACCAGGATTTGCAAAACATGCAGACCACTGTTGCCTCCACAGTGCTCTGTCGTACAGTCTTGTGGGGTGAGTGAAGTGTCCAACGGTCTCCAGCAGGCTAGCCTCAGGATCTGAGCCATCAGTTAGTGTCCGTGTGCTTTCTGACTTCTCGTTGCATTTAAGGTAAAATGAAAGTGCATTGCCTTCACTGCAAGCTAACCTGAGAACAGCTCAGCCTCATGAAATTACAGATGTTTTTAAAAATAAAAAGACCTATTTCCCTGGCAGTAAGGGACGGGATGGCAGCAGTTGCTCTAGTGCAGTAGCTGTGGATGTGGGAGGGAAGCATTGTTCTCACCTGCTCTTCCAGGTGAAACACTTCTGCCTCTGCGTAGTTGGCAGTAGCAGGCATTGATTCGAGCTGCCTTGCCCGCCTGCAGGTCTGAAGTTGTTTCTTCCTGTGTTGGAATGAGTTTTATGCTCAGGGTTAGGTATTCTGGCTGCACATGTGCGACTGCCTCTCTGTGCTGCCCTCAAGAGCAGAGGTGAATAGGGAATTGCAGCTTCCCAAGCTGCTGCACATGGGGTTTCTCTGGTTTTGGTAGCATCTAGATGCAGAGGTGTGGGGATTCACACAGCTGATTCCAAGTCAGGGGTGGAAGAGTGTAGCTGATAGCTGGCATGTCTTTGTAACTTCTCCCTCGGGGGGCAGCTCTTTGCTTGGGGCAGCAGGCATCAAACAAGCAAAAGGATGTAAGTTACCTGGCCTCTGGAGTGCAAGTATTTCACCGTTTGTGGGGCAGCTAGGCAAATGACTAAGTTCCCTGGTGTCTCCTTCCTCAGAGGCATGGATTCGATACTGTGAAGCATGTGGACTGCATCTGACTTCCCCAGTGACTCTGCTTGTCTGCTGACAGTGTTGTAGGTGGAAGATAAATTGCTCATCATTGCAGTCTGACAGCTGCCTTGAGAGCAGAGGAGGATTAATTCCTGAAGTTCTTTCTTAACTATTTCATTTACCTGGGTGGATGTTCACTACTGAATTTTCAACTCCTTTACAGTGATTAATAGTAATATAATTATCCGTCTTGTTCATTTTGTGTACACTTAGCATCCTAGATAATGCAGCTGGTATACTGTTATTTATATCTCTTAGGAAAAGAATCTGGACTGTTAAAATAAGCTGGTAATGGAGTCTTACTATATTTGGTAGAGGCTATTGCCTCAGGGTATGGCTTATCTCATTAACCAGCCATGAAAACCTTGTAGTTTTCCATCTTTGCTCTTCATCAGGTATATTACCATTCATATTATGTATCTACAGTTTGTTCAGGGCAGTAGTGAGTAGCGTATTTGTGTATTTCTGGTGTATTTACACAAGGCTGCTCTCTGATGATTGCAGGCTCTGGAGTTGGGTCTTTTAATGCATGTGTTGATGTACAGCTGCTCTGTAATTAAGAAAATGCCCTATTCATTCAGCAGGGAGGTTTGCTTACCTTGTATTACGCCATTCAGTTACCTATTGAGGTGTTACCCCGTTAATGTGCTGTAACAACAACAGGCTGTTGGAAAAGCGGGTAGCAAAACAATAGCCTGAAATAAGATACTTTCTGGAGGCATCTCAAGGGTGGTTAATAGACAATTCCTGAGCTTTTAGCTGTTAAAAGTCTGCTCTGAGCTCCAGCCAGGTTACAAAACATGTTTTGTCTGGCAGTAGTATGGATCAGTGAGCCAAAGGGTTATGAACAGTTAAAAAAATCCTTTCTGACAGCGGGCCCTTGTTTCGGGAAGGCTGTTGAGAGAGTGTGAAGGAGGTAGGGTTTCTTCTGGGTCTCCAGCACAGGACTTTGATAGTCACTTAGGTAAGTGGGGTTTGCAGTATGCATTTGTTGTTTCAAACCCATATTCCTCTAGTTCTTTTTTTTACTGATAAGATTCGATATTGTTTGGAGAAGGCTGCTTAGCCACTCGATTGAGTATGGCCACAGCCTTCCAGGAGGGAGAAGACTTGGGTTACGGGGTCCGGGGAGAGGGGCCGCRGAGCTGTGGGCACCACAGGCTGGGACCGGGTCTGAGCAGGAGCAGGCAAAGACCCAGCGATAAGCTTGGGAGCTCAGAGGGGTGCTCTCGCAAGGGCTGGAGTGCGACTCAGATGTGCAGACTCCAAACAGTGATACTGTGGCCACCTTTGCTATTTTTATTAAAATCGTAAGTGGTGCTTTGTGAATGTATAAAAAAGAGACCCTGGAGAATGTTGAGTATTAAAAAGTCTAGTTTTAGGTTGTAATTTCTTAGAGTATTTTTTTGAAGAGAAGAGTCGGTTCTTTTTTTGGGTGTCTTTGGTTTATTTGGGACCTTGAAATGGAAACTTCTTTTATAAAATGAAACCTTATTACCAAGTACAGTTCTGGGACAGATGCTGTATGTTGTCATGTTGCTCTCATTGGAAAGCAAACATAAATACAGCTACAGCAGTGTTAAATGCTGTGACTAACCTAAGATACTCTATTATATACTGTTCAAGATTTTATGCAGCCAAGCACGTTATCTTCCACTGAAAGAATATTTGCTACAATTTTATTTTAGTAATCTGCAAGGAAGGGGTTGCTAAATGTACATGACAAATGAATTGCTATCTACAGTATTGTGAAGAATATTGTAAGAAAATCTTGATAATGTTTTCTGCTCCTTTAGTACCAAAGAAGTTCTGTGGTCCATGTACCCTTTTTGTGTATTTTCTCCCTCCACTGTATACCTGTATGCATGTATCTCCATAAGGAAAAAAAAACCCTGAAAAATATCTTTATTTCGTTTTACTCTGTTTAATTGCTAATTACTTTAGAAGAAAGAGGACTATCAGGTCTTATGTTTTCATGTTTTTCCATTTCTATTTCACCAGCTGAATAGCTAATCTATACTTCTCTTTGTATTAGATAGAGGTTTTTTCTTCGTTTTAGTAGACACAATGTCGTCTTCCATGGTGCTGTGGAGGTTACCATGCAGATGACCTCTGCTTTTTAATTTGCAGGCAAAACTAACTTTGTGTGAGCATAGTCAGGCGTAAGTTTTTTTTCTGATTTTGATTTATTTTTTTAAAAACCAGCATGAACCTTTTAGAAAACTGCCTTAAGTATGAATGTGCTTGTGATAGCTAAATGGAAGCTGAAAGGGCTCTTTGGAAACCACTTGTGTATCTGTAGATAGCAGGAGTACCAGAATTACAGCCAACTTGACCAAAATGACATGCTTTATGTATGTTAGGGCATATGAACGAAGCATGCTACCAGGTTAATTTACCCAAACTGGGAACTGATTTTACAGTCAACTCATTTCTTTGCTTCAGTCGTCTTGAGTTCGCTTTTTAATTCTGTGAATTAGCATCAATACACGTGGGAGGACATTTTCTTTGGATCCTGCGCTAAATTATTCTGAACTGTGTAGAAGCCCTGACAGTGAGAGGAGTTGAATGTCTGTTTCCTCATCTATCATGTTAATGGGCTTTTTGCTGTGTATTTTTGCACCTATTTGAAGCATTAGTTCAAATATGATATTAGTCTTCCAATTACTGTTCAAGCTCTTTGATTGTGCCCATGAGCAGTTATGCAACATGTCTGAGTTGCTTCCTTTTTCCCAAGAGCAGGCAAGTAAGACAGGACAAGTATTTGCTTCTATGTGCAAGTTAACTCTTGAACTGAAATTCAGAGCTCAGGCTACGGATACTCTGAGGATAAGAAGCTGCTAGCTATTAAAGAATGAATGCTGTGTGCTAGCACAGTGTCAGGAGAGCTGGATTTTGTCTGGTGGTTCTGAAATGTTGAGTGCAAATCCTGTAGCATTTTCATCTTTCATCCATTGTAGGAAGTGGTGAATTTTTTTTAATTTATTTAAGGTTAATCAGCTCAAATGTCACTTATTGTTCTAGTGTAGTGGTTAAACAAATAAATGAATCCTCATGTGTGGACTTGTTACTGTGCTGCTCGGTGCCCCAGTGATCTGCCCTACCAGCTTCCAGCGTCTGTTTCTCCTTCAGGGACCTCCACCATGCCTGTGCTGCTGCCCTTTGAACATGGAGCAGCTTTGCCGGGTTTATCAGCAGAAGCATCTCCGAATGAGGTGTCTTGTGTCTGGTAGGATGCTGGGGGATGAATTGCCAGGTGGTAGTTACTGGAGCGGAGGGCTGCCAGGGCTCGGAGGGCTGCCAGGGCTCGGTCTACGTACCTAAATCACAGAATGACTCAAAGTCATCCAGCTGTGGTGCATCACTGGCTTGTTTGGATGCTTAATTGCAGTGCCCTCCTCCTGCTCTTTGCTACAACAATAATAACACATCTTATGTCCGATCCTTTCTAAAGAAAAGTTAGGCTAGGATTATCTTCTCCCTTTGGGGGTTTGTCCTGTTGATGAAAAGCAAAGAGTGGCAATTAAAATTGTGGAACTTGTCCAGCTCTGAGGGAAGGCCCTCCTTCCAATATGAGGTGACCAGCAAGCTCAGGCTGATCCAGCTGTGCCAATTTTAGGAAGTTTTCATTTTGTTTTGCCTCATGCCCCTTTGGCAGAGGTTACTGCTTCCCCGACCAGGTAGGCGGTGTGGACATGGGCATGCACGCCTGCATCGGGTGCTGGAGAACTGATTCGGTGTGCATGTACATGTTAGCTCCCTGCCTGGATGAGTGACCTGAGCAGCTGTGTGGCATTGCAAGTGCCGTGCAGTGTGGTGGAATCGGGTGGAGAGTGGGCTCAGCCTCTCGGGGATAGCCCTGTGGTTACGCTGGAATAGCCGTAGTACGCAGCTGCATCCTAAGACTGCATTTTGACACGTGCATGGAGGCTTTGCACTTCTAATTGATTTCCCTCACTTTCTTTCCTGCTTCGTATAAGTGTGACCTAGAACATGGAGTGTGGAGGCTGATGCAGTGCTCCTTGCACTGCAAGCAGTTTTATGTATTATTATAGGGTATGAATTTAGTTCCCTTTTTTTAATTGTGAGATTTTCCATCTTGGGTTGAGTGATTTAGATTTCCTGCTGCTTATCAATGATTTAGTGGATGTAGTCAGATTTTGGAAGAGACCAGTTGATACACATAAACAAGAAAGAGGAGGTGGATCCTGCTTCTAGTGCTGGTGGATCATCTTCAGATATTTCTGCATGACTATGTGGTTAGAAGAAAAGGCACCATGTATTTGTGTGACTGTTGTAAAGCTTGCTGTCTTTTTGTTTAGTATCCCAAATTGTGTGTAGCTATTGCCCCCTGCCCCCCCCATCTGCGTTACTTAATAACTAGGGTAAGACAGAGAGGACTGTTCAACTCCCAGACTTCTTTTTTTTTTTTTTTTTTTTTAGGGTTATATAGATTTGCTGGCTGTATTTTGATAACAAAATTGACTTCTGAAGCTATACCAGAAATGTACCAGTTCTGTGGACTGGTGAGATAGCATTAACTGTCATTTTAAATTTTTGTTTGTTTGYTTTTTAAAAGACATAAGCTTTTAAGTCTTATCCTTTCCTTCACAGTTTTCAGAGAACTTCATTTGTTTGTAGTTCCAAAAGATTTCTCTCTTCTCTGGGAATTAGCAAATTAAACACAAAAGAAAACAGTATGGTTTTTCTTTAAAATTGTTGGTTACCTTGTATTTGTAGCCTCTCTGCATTTATTTAATACAATGAAACAGAAAATAATACTTGAATTAATGGTCTATTATAAAAGCAGTACTAAGTTAGGGAAATAAATCACAGGAGTATATGCATTACAAGGGGTGGTATTTTGAACTAATAATCTGGAATGGAACAGCATCATCTCGTTTAAAGGAAGTGTGGTTCTGCGGCCGTCTATACATTTGCTGCTGAAAAGGGGTATGTTTATAACATCAACAGAGTGCATTGAGAAGATCAAAACACGTTCCACAGTAAAGTGACCTGGAAAGAAACATTTTCATACAGTTTTATGTTGTCACTGTTTTTCATTCATCACACGCACACCCCTACACATCCTTGGCTGAGGTGTTCTTTTGTCTTGTTTGTTGGTTTCAAAAGCTTCCTGGCTTTTCCGTAAGAATTATATAGTGTCCCAGATCTGCCAATTATGAGCTTCTCAAGCTGTGGGCTCAGAAGCAGAGGGGCAAACCTCCAGGCAGAAACCTGGTACAAATAGCACTGAAGCAGCTGCAGACAAAAGGGCAGGCTGTGCATTTGGTAAAAGAATTGAGTGCACTGGGATTGGAATGTAGGCATATGAAAGGTGACAAATTTAGCCCAGGGTAAACTTGCCTTTGGGAAAGAGCTCAGTCCCTAGTAAGTGTCATGTGTTCACAGCTTTTAAATCAGGACAGCTTGACTTGGCACAGATTAACCCTTTTGTGAACCCCTATCCTCAGTCTCTGCAACCCATATACATTTGGGTTTCTCTGGTCTTGTTATCTGTTTCCACTTGAAAAAAAATTCTGGGTGGAATGTTGAAGGTATGGTGCATTTCTCCTGCATTTCCAGGCCTGTGGTGGACCAGATGAAACAATGGCTCTGAAGAGGATGCTGGACATCTGAAGATCATGGTCACATCTACTCTAGGTATACATAAAGTCAATAGCCAGAGTCAAACATGGTTTGCATGAGTTGCATGTTTACGGTCAAGAAGCCTAATGTGTCTCAAGCATGTTGGCTTACCAAGCATGAGCAGAGCAGCTATCATTTGTAGCCAGTTAGAGCAGCCCAGGCTTTCCAGAAGCATTGGACTTGCTGTGTGTAAGTTTACTCTTTCTTGTTTCTACGTAGAACAAATCTCCCAGAGCCACAATTGAAGAGGTTTGTCAGCCTTAGCCTAATTTTTCTTCTTCCAAATTCTTCTTCAGTATCTGCATGTTGCCCACAAGTAGCAACTTCAGACAGTATAAGTAAAAATCACTGTCCTTACCGATGAAGGTTTGTGTGGGATCTTGTAGTCTTTGGACTGGTAATGCAGCCTTCCAGAAGCAAAAAAGTGGCAAAGACTGGAAATCGAGTGCAAAGGAAAAATTCACATGTTAGTCCTTGAAATTGGATTACCTTGTCATTTGTCACTTCCATAGTGGTTTTGCTTTACATTAAAACCTCTTTCTAGTTTGATTGCAGGGAAGTATCCATTTCACGTTCGCCTCACCAGGAGTGATACCCAGACTATGAGACCTGACGCTTGGCCCTGTCTGGTTGTGTCTTACATCACATCTCCATTTGGTGACCTCACTTTTTCAAGGTTGCTAAGCCTGTTCATTTGTGATGGCCCTGCCAGGCTGTTGCAGCACTGGCCCTGTGCAGTGCTGCTGGAAGCCTGTGGTCTACAGGCTTTGACCCCTTTGGAGGGAGCATTATTGAGTACCAGTGTTTCCAGACAGCTGTGATTCATTCAGCATGTGTTTATAGTGACACGATCATTACAATCAGGGTCAGATCATAAATTGTGAAGCCTGAGGAGGAGGAGAAGGTTGTTTTCCTAGCAAATTTACTGGGATACAGAAACTTCATAGAATTGATTTGTGCCACAAGTGGGTCAATGATGTACTTTGAAAGCTCTTACGGATTTTTATGTGACTCCAGGAGAAGTGAAACCGCCCCTGCTACCACTGTTGCATATTTTAAAGCAAAATTTTTTGGACTTTTTATTAGCAACCACAACAGACGCTCAGCTTCTGAAACTGCTCTGAGGCATCAGACTGAGGAGCTGAAGTTACAGGCCCCATGCCAATATTGTTGGATGAAGCACTGTGGTATTTGTCGTGCAAAGAGTGGGCATAAGGATATATTAATATTAATTTAAAACACTGGTATTTGGCATCTTTTCTTGAAAGGGTTATACCTACTTGCTTCTGTCATTTACATTTTTAAATTAGGGCCTTAATCACATGTCTGTGTATGGTAATAGCTTCTAGGGTGGGAGTGGCCTCATTAAAAATGTACTTTATGATCATGATAATGTGATTGTTTGAGGTGAAAAGCCAGTTTTAATTTTTTCCTTTAAATGCATTGGGTAATGAGTGTCCTTGCTTTTTTAGCTTGAGCAAAGTAATGTCTCCTGGAGTTTCGTTATTCAGCCTAGAGTAGATGTCAATAGAGCGTCCCGTTGTTTCTGTCTCCCTTGACCGCTACTTTAGGAGAAATCTATACCTGAGGACAGCAGATCTCTTCACTTCTCATCTAATTTATGACCAAGGGGGAAGTAGTGGCCCTTTCAGAATTGGTGGGAGCTCTGCAGTGCAACTGAATTTGAAAAGTCAAAATTCCACCACAGACACGTTGACGTGGATGCTTTCTTCTCCTTGCCTTCATTTCTTGGTGCACTTGCTGTGTGAGAAATGCTGGGATTYAGGAAAGGGAAAGAGGAGACATCTGTATCCAGTCTGCAAAAAAATAAGAAATGGTAGCATAAACAAACAGAGTGATCCCAGGACCCTGACATAGAAGAAATGGAAGAAAAAACAAGGCTGGGGGGGTTGTTTCAGTGTTGCAATTGTGGTGGGAAGTTTTGGGTTTTGATGGCTGTGCTTTACTGACATCATTAATGCTCTCATCTGAATAATGAAGTTAATAGTCCAATAATATGAGTGTTTGTGTGTGGGCAGAGTTCAAATCTTCAATGTATCTGATGTTCTGTTGGGTGCAGTTTTCTGCAAACCTGCTAACAAGACTGTGATCATTCATTTATGGTGTCTTTGGGAGCTTATCCATGTAATTCAAAAAACTTTACAGTTTTTTTTTTAAAGTTCTAATTTTACTTGGACAAAACTTCTGTGTTGATATAAGTATCAAAGCTCAACAAAAGGAAAAGAAAAACATATTTAGAACTTTAAGCAATGAAAATCTTGAGAAGAGATGATAATAAGTGGGTTGAAAAGTCATGATTATATACATTGATCAGCCATTTAGGCAGCACAGCTGAATGATATTTTCCTTTCTGACTTGTGTGAGAAGACCAGCAAAATTGACTTAATCCAGGTGAGTTTATTTAAGTAGTTGACGGATGATGTATAACTCCAGCAATAGTTAATCAATGTTATTGTGAACTTAATTAGGCTGAGGATGATAGTCACTTTAGAAGCAAATTTAGCTAAACTGGTGTGTGTGTATTAATGACATACTTTATAACTGGCATAAACTTAAAATTGCACTTGCAAGCCTTGCTCTTACAAACTAAACTTAGATGGACTGTCCTTTAACCAAACTAAAACTTCACTTGTGAGATCTTGCACTACCTAAACAAAGTATGAAAATCCCACCTGAAGTTAATAGGTGACAAGCAAAGGCAACAGTAGCAACTACATGGAGTCCACCCCAGAAACTGAACATTTGTAGTAGTTTTTAAAGGATAAACACTTGTACATTATTGTGAAATATAGTTACCAACATTTGGTTTTGGTTTTGCAGTAAAAAAAACCCCATTCACCAACATTAAGAATCAAAGAAACCACAATTTAAAAAAAAAAAWAAAAAAAATAACAGCAATACTTCTTTGAGGTGGTTCAAGATGATTTTAGCATGGGTTTTGTCTCACTCACATTGGCTTTGAAGCTGTGATGATAACATGTTGCCGTTAAAGTTATGTTTAAGGGTCCCTCTGTAGTAGGCTGAAGGCCATCCAAGCCATGAGCAGCCAGTTTCTCCAGGAGAATGCTGTGGGAAATGGTGTCAAAGGCTTTACTAAAGTCCAGGTAAACAATATCCACAGCCTTTCCCTCATCCACTAAGTGGGTCACCTTGTCATAGAAAGGATCAGGTTAGTCAAGCAGGACCTGCCCTTCACAAACTCATGCTGACGGGGCCTGATCACCTGGTTGTCCTGCCCGTGCCGCGTGATGGCACTCAAGATGTTCTGCTTCATAACCTTCCCTGGCACCGAGGTCAGGCTGGCAGGCCTGTAGTTCCCCGGATCCTCCTTCCGGCCCTTCTTGTAGATGGCGTCACATTTGCTAACCTCCAGTCAACTGGGACCTCCCCGGTCTTATTCAAGGAAGCCTTAAATTTCCTTAAAACCAGGATGACTTACAGTAGTGTGGAGCTCAGTTTAGCTTGAAAGACCTGCCTGTTGGGATGGGGGAGTTGTTAGGCAGTTAGCTTACCTGGAGCACCATGTTCCTGTGGCTCTGCCGCTGTTGGTAGCCTGGCCATATTGCTGCTAAGCTGACCTAGGTTTGTTGTGATCACATATTTGCCTGCAGAAGACACTGCCTTAGGCTGTGCTGGGCCCATCTGGTGGTTCAGCGCTGGCGGCACGTGGGACTTAGGCTGTGGGGGGAGCTGGTCTCACCTTGACTGGGCCGCAGTGACCACAGTGCAAACCCTGCTGCTGAGCCGCGTGGGTGCTTGCCTTCCCTTGTGGCTGCTTGCCTTCCCTTCTTATCTGTGGCCCTGTACCAACGTCTTCTCCGTTAGGAATTTCTTTGAAAACAAAACATTGATGTCTCAATTACCGTTTTTGAATCTGTGTTCTTTCTACCCAGGGTGACGTTTAGGGTGTGTGCAAGAGTGACCGCTTGAGATTGTAGCCTGGCTTGCGGGAAGTGGATGTCAGCTCCCGAGGTGGGGGGATTGTGCCACCAGCTCCCAGGGCGGCTCTGGCTGCTCAGCCTGGCCAGAACTGCTGCTCCTACACTGCTCCATGAGTGCCCTGTGTACCCCAGCAAGAAACTCTGGAGGAGGGGGTTGGCTTGGTCAGCAGAAGAGCTTAAGCAGTTCCAGAACGGATGGGGGAAAGACTTGGCTAAGAGGAACCAAAGGCTTGGATGGCTGGAGAACGGGTCAGAGAGTTGCCTGCAAACCTACCATCTAAACAGAGCGAAGGCTGTTCTCAGGTTTACCTTCCTTTTTGGCAGACTGTACCTCCATAGTGAAAATTAAGAGTCTGCAAATTGAAGAGCTTGTAGATTGTGATTCCAGATAAAATGATAAGTCCTAGAAGGATCTAGTTAGCTTTACACTTTTGTAGCTTGCACTGACAAGCCGAATCAGTTGTTCAAGTTCACAATAGTGAAGTAACCTTTTAAAAGCTCTCTTCTTCTCTGAGACTCCTGTGTTCTGAAATGAACGATGATTAAGGAGCATCAGGCATGTGGCTCAGTGGTTACAAAACCAAAATTCACCCACAAAATTGTTCTGAGAAACAATTTGACTTAGAAGACCTTTGCATCAGAATTTCATGAAGGTTTTTGGGGAAGCAGGCTGAAGTTTTTCCTTTTTTTCAGAGGGAAAGGTAGTTTACAAACTATTGGAGCCGTCTGCATAGCTAGGAGCTGACTCCTTACTAAGTGTTGGGTAGCAAGTATAACAGTTGTACTTGCCTTCTAAGTTTGAAGAGCAGAATTATTGGTTGCTTTTGCATTCAGTGGATTGTAATTTCCATTTTTTAGCATGGTTTCTGCCATTTTTTTGGAAGTTCAATTTCCATTTGGCTGTTAGAAATTGATGTTCTTGTCACATAAATAGGGATATTTCATTATTACATGTATTTTGTCAGGTTAATGTACTGTATAAGAAGCTATACAAGTAAAACACAGGCAATATTAGCGTGATACATTTAAATAAGAATCCTCACAAAACCAGAAAGTATTAAAATAGCTTTTTTATTGGACAGGAGCATATTCATTTTTAATAATGAACAGCATTAGATAATGGACATCCTGCGGCTTTTAAAAATCAGCACAAAGAAGAATAATCCTCCATCAACGGTTACTTGGTTTCTGCATGCAGCTTGTACTTCTTAGGCAAACAAGACAGCGTGCATGTTGGGAGTGGGGTGAAACTGCAAGTATTTTTTTGCAGGATGTCAGAGGCAAAATTGCTTTCCTGGAATGTGGCAATTCCTGAATTTCAGTCTAGGGGGAAGCCAGATGCAGTCAGCTGTGTCGCTGCCCGAAGCCGGCCTCGCCTCCGAGTTTCCTGCCTACAGCTCTCCCTGCACTAGAGACAGAGTGGGACAGGGGGAGGGACTGCGAGCTGGGATTTATCATCTGGTGCAGAATTTCGTAAGGGAGAAATCCATCCAGCAATATGCACCTGCATGACGGGGGAGTGGGGACATTGTTCACACCTTGGTTATTTGGCTGCCCTGGCTGTAAGAGTGAAGTGCCTGACACAGAAGCTTTTGTGTGTTTTCCCCAGGAGAAAAGCTGTTTGGGTGGATGGTCGGCACTGGGTAAGCCAACAGAGGATGCCTCAGCCATCTTCAGCTCCCACTGCTTAAATAATAAAGTATGGGAAAGCAGTTGCATGCAGGGATGGCAATGGGCAGTGAAAGGGAGGTCCCTTCCAGCCCTGCCTTCCTGTGCAGGGACAGGGGAGTAGGTTGTTCTCTTCTTCCCATTTCTGGCAGGTGTTTTAAAGCTCTGAAAGAAAAGTTTTCTTTAGCTGAGGGGAAATGTGAGGCACTAGAAATAAAATAGCTGTAAAAGAGATCGTCTTATAAAACGTAAAACAGTGTAACAAAAAATCTGAGTTTGGGGGTTGGGAGTATAGTGGTGCCTTTTAAGGATTTTAAACGACCGAGTGGCTGGTTCCAGCACTTAAGCACCATTCCTCTCTTGAAAGATTGGTCTTAAGATATCAAAATATAGAAAGATGAAGGCTTGCAGCATACCTCAGGTGATTAAGGATGGAGTGGCTGTCATACCTAGTTCCAGTGGGTACTTTGTATTTTACAGATTATAGAGATGGAAAAAGGGTTCTGTGGGGAAGCAAAAGGAGGAAAAGGAAAGCTGAGTGCACCTGAGGACTGCAATGAGGCTCCTGAAGTGATGTAGAGGAGTAGATCTTGAGTAATCCCCTCTGGACCTCATGGGGAAGAGGGTTTTTTTATCTTGCACCTGCAACAGTGATTTCTTTGGGAAAGAGCTGCCTTGGCTTGGAGTTTTCATAACTCTCCACCCATCGATTTGGTTTTGTGTTTCAATTTGTATATGCCATGGAGAGGACAAAAAAGACTTAATTCTACAGATTTATTAAGCTGACATCTTTCTCAGGCCCTTAGCTCTTGGGGCTGTCCAAGGTCAATGTTATTGAGACTGTGGTTTAGGGCAGTGGGTATTGAGGAAAACTGTTTTACCCTGCTTATTTATTTTATTTTAATATTAAGTGGAGCTAAGTGCATTGGATCTTCATTTAATGTTGATGATTAAAAGCAAATACGTATGGTTGTAGAAGAGTTTCTTATAAAACGCTATGGATCAAATTGCATTTCCTCTGTCCCTGAAGTTTTTGTTTTGTTTCCTGGTCTTTAAAATTTTGCATTATGGTTATGTGTGACATACTTACAAAGAGAGCAGCCCCGTCACCAAGGAACACTGCGAAATGTTTAATCTGGCATTTCTAAGGGATAAAATTAAAGAAGATAAGAATAAAAACACTGCAACAGCAAAATCTATTTCCAGCTGGTTCTGCATAGAAACAGCATCATACGCAGCACGCCAAAATGCTTCCAATCTTACCTGCTGTCTGTAAACCCAGGAAGAGGCTCCMTGTAGGAAGAGGGAAGGTATATGGATGTTTCTTACTATGAACACCAGGGATAGGTAGTGGGAGGGTTTTTCTACAGGGTGCCTGTACTCTCTTTTTATGATGGAGAGAAGTAATGCGAGAGCATAAAAAATTGTTGCACAGAAGATGCTGGAGCCCAGGGCCTTACAAATTACAAGTCAACTGAATGTTTTCAACCTATTATTTAGCCAAGTATCGAGGGCTAGAACATCATAAAAGGCTGGTACATGGGGAAGGTATCCTGCTGTGGCAATTCATAACCTGAATCGGGGCAGTGAATCTAGGTAATGACTGTATACAGAGGAGAGTGAAAGTGGGAAAAAATCTGAAGTAAAGGTGCATTAGCACTAATGTGCTAGTGACCTATTTAAGGGTAACGTAGATGCAGAGAAGAGAAAACTCTTTTGGGGTTATATGCCTTTTTAATGAGTTAGATTAATGTATGTGGTTCAGCCTGCACCSCTCCTGCTCCCCTCCTCTACCTGGCTGGGGTCAGCCCAGGCTGGGTCCAGTGCCACAGAGGGGACTTTGTATCAGCAAAATGCTGTTGCTCTCTGTTTCCTATTTTTATGTCTCAGAGCAGGCTTAAATAACATGGTAGTTAGGTCTTCTGGTATTTAGTGCTTTACAGCACTAGGGTTTTTTGTTGTTGGAATTGTGCGGTGGCAAGAGGAATGGCGGGGAAGTTTTGCAGTCTGCTGGGGGTTGTCTCGGCTTAGGCGCTCTGTGTAGGACATCTCTCACACCATGAAAATCTGTTCCATGACTGACTGGAAGAACAAGGGAGCCCTGTGCACATATGCAATAGATGGCTGCCCCTCCACAAGCAGCTCTGTGGTTAATGGAAATGATAGGTTACGAGACAAAATTGTTGAGTGTGAGTATGGTCTCTGAATCAGGGGAGTCCCAGTCTGCACCACTGGTGACCACATCACAAGCTACTTCAAGTGACAGGGGTTGGCAGTTGGGGTGCCTGTGGCTCCTGTTGCTGCCGCAGCGGTGTCTGGCCAAAGGTGAACCCCTGTCTCAGCATCTTCTGAAATCCCACCTTTACTGGAATAGCTGGGTTGTTTGCACATTGCAGACAGAGTTATAGCAAGTGTTTATATTTATTTGTGTTCCAGGTGTTAAAGAAGCAGAATTTGATTCATGCGTCCTTTACAAGCAGTTTACAGGGGTAGGACACTGCCTAAAGGTGATGGTAGTAGTGTCGTTACAGCTTTTGGAGGAGCTAATGAACAAGTTTGGATTAGGCAGGAGATTTTGTTTTAATTTGCTGGTAAACCTCCAAGCTACGATGTTTCCTCTCTTACTGCAGAATTAGGAGCCATTTAGGCCAATCCTCTCTTTCAAGCTTTGAAACTTCATTTTGCCCTTTTGTTTTAGGCAAATCTCTTAGCGTCTCCATGCCTCAGTTTTTGTCAGTTTTAAAATGAGGATACTTCTTCTTAACTATCTTCCAGGGAGGACTTGTTCATTGTTGCCTCTGAAATAGAAACTGCTTTGCATATTGGAACAGCTCTCCAATGGCTAAATAAGCGTTTCTATTAAAAGGGTCCTCTCTAACTTAGACTGAAAGGGAAATTTGAATGAAGCACTCCATTGTGCCATCTTGTGGTGTCCCCTGTCATGTTTGGTAAATTAATTTGAAAGGTGCTTCTCTTCTCTTGAAACACAGCAGATTTATTGCCAGCAGTTCTGATATCTGACCCCACTTTTTTGTAAAAAATCCATTTCAACTAAAAACTGTTCTCCATACCATCCTTTGCTGTCCAGAAAATGTACAACGTGGTGGGCCATACAGATCAGGCTTGAGTTTTTAATGCAGTACAATGGTAGTAAGGACCAGTGAAAACCCGTGCTCCATGCAGCGTGCTGGTGGCAGGGCAGAGGGCAGGTGGGCAGGCTCTCTGTCTGCGGCACCAGCGAGGGGACCTTGTTGAGGAAGCTGTGGTTGACTTCAGGAATGATCATAGAGAAACTTGCAGCAGAATCCCTTTGTGGGGATAGCTGACGTCGTTATTTGTGCTGCAGAGCTTGCCCCTGTCTCGGGCAGGAGAGAAATCGTACTGATGCAAATAACAGCTTTTTTTACTCGTGAGGGTCTGCTCTGGGGTATGTTTCGCGTAGGTCTTTGGCTGGCCGCACAGGCACTGACAACTTAGGCAAGCCTGGGAATATGTTCGACTTGGCTAAGGTCAGCTGAGAGAGGGAGAAATTCTGGGTTTTGTGTGTGAAAGCCAAGAACTGAATGGCACTAACCCTTTCCCAAAGGATCTTCCCCAGCTACGAAGGACTGCTTTAGTGCTGGTGGATAAATAGGTAGGCATTTGGAACAAGAGTGTGTAAGGTTTGTCAATGGTTTTATCATAGGTGACGCTTTTACAGTAGCCGAAACCAAATGATCAGAGTCAAATTCGGCCTCAGACAACTGAGAGAGCGGTGGGTGAAGGTGGTGGTGCTGCGAGCCCTTAGGTTGGGGCTGAACTGAGGCACTTTGCTGGTGTCAGCACTCTGCAGATAAACCCACCGTATGCCAAGTGATACCACCATTTCAGAAGCAGCATATGTGTTCGTGTTGTGCCTGAGCTAATTAGCCCTCCAAAAAGAACTCCAGGTTGTCAGCTAGCCTCTTTGTGTAGGGAGGCTCAGTGCTTTTAGCAGAGACCGCCTTGCTCAAAACCAGCTCTAATATCTTTAACATGGTGCTGAAAGGGGCCTTTTATCTAATCGAACTCCAGTTGCTTCAGGATGGAGCATTTCCAACATCAGGCATGCAATGCAGGAAATGAACTGTCGATCCTATAGGGAATGAGACAGACTGGATGCTCTAACGTGTATTGATTCATCTGTATTTTAAGAAAACAAAAACTGTATTAGTGCTGCTGCTTTACCTCATGTTATTATGTGTACATTAGATATTGAATCAGTAGTAGTAATGGAAAGCTTATGATAGAAATCATAAAGCAACTAATAAGTATGGAAACAAAAAATAATGATGATACTTGGAATAATAATGGTAATGAATAACGATAAAAATAGGGATGGTATAACTAAGAGGTATATAAAGAAAAGCAATTGTCTTCTGGAGTTCAAAGAATTCTCAAAATGATGGATATCTAAATAAGAGAACCTGTCACAAATGCTTCTTTCCTCAAGTAAATGGTCATAGAAGAGACCGAAGCAGTTTGAGGCTGACAAAATGGCAAATGCTGGGAGGAAAAGAAACTGTGGTGGGAGGAAAGGATAAGAAAGCGTATTTTAAGAGGTAAAACTGCAACAGTTGATCAAAAAAGTACTAAGCTTTTTTTTTATATATATATCTGTGTCAATCAGTTTAAGCAAGAGGAAAACATTTGGCTAATCCATCATTATTTTGAGATTTCAGTAGAGGGAAGTTTCAAAACATCTGTGCTAGTGAGTGGAGCGAGCATGATGTGACTTCCCCGGGCCGTGAAGTGCTCAGGTGGTTTCATTTTGTTTTATTTTGTCAACGAAGACGTGTATGCTTGCTGTGTTTTCCAGAACTCTTTATTGCTGGGCATTTTAAAAAGGGTAGGGATTTTTAAAAGATTTCTTTCATTTGCTTGTGAATTTGAAACAATTTTAAATGTAGATAAGGTGACTTGAGTTGATGTGGCATCTCTCTGGCAAAAGAGATGTAATTAGCACAGAGCTGTGTTGCTGAAATGATCTTCCCAAGACTCACTGCCATGTAGGGTGGCTGGGTTAACACAGTGCAGCCCTGTTAATTTAACTTACAGTGCTAAAATGAGTAATAAGGCTAGGATTTGACAACAAATCATGAAATGCATCTGTATATTTGTGTTTTGTTGATATACTCACTGAGGATCTGTGTTCACATTAATTTTACTTACTGAAACAAGTTATTTATTCTGGTGAATAGAAGATGACCTCATAGGCTGTGAGTCTCTGAATAAATAATTTGCAGGGTATGTTTTGGTGAATGTTTCCAAATTAATTTCCAAATTTTAACTTGTTCCATATACCTTGTGAGTAATGTAGAGAGTGTCATGGAATTTAGAGTGATACCTGTTTTGTGCTTGAAAAAAAGGCAGAGTAGGAAGACAGACTAAAGCTACTGTAAACTAAATATAATTCTCCTTTATTGTCCCTTCCATGCAGCAGAGCCAGGTTATGTACCTCATATAAAATTCGCCTGGATGTGCTTGCTGCCTTCACATCAGTCACTTGCAAACCTTTTGGTTTACAGGTGTGTTAAAGCATGAATCCGCTCCCGAGTCTCTTTCTTTACCCTGCATGTGCTTATATTTTGATGTGGTCTTTTCACTTTATTAATGATTGAATACCACTTGTGACCAAACAAAATGGTTATGGAGGAATGGGATTGTGACTTGTTGAGCTGAACATGTGAATGTTTTCTTATCAGAAGATAAGGTAGGTTATACACCGTGCCCGGCTGACATTCCTGATGGGTTGTGAGCGAGGGAGTGCTTTGTTCAGAGTTGTCCTTGGATAGGAGTCTGCTCCTCCAAGTCTCTGGTTTTCAAAGTGACTCTGACCATGACACTCCTTCTCCTGTACTCAAGGTTCCCTGGCTGCAAAATAAGCGTAACGGTGGCAGAATCTTTTCCGTAAGATGCTTGAGAACTGCTAGAGAGTAATTGGTGGCTCATTTTGCTTTTTAGTGTTTTTGTATGAAGGAATTAAAAACTCCAGGAAATCTAGAATCTGCCTATTCATAAAACTGAGCACTCCTGGATACTTCTGGATATTTCTGAAAGCCCTAGACAATTGTGCAATTAAGCACATACTCGTTATTCACGTCAGAGGAATGCAACAGACACCTGGGACTTCCTTCACAAAAATAGCTTGGTGCTTAAAAGGGGACTTGAACTGTCCGTGTGAAAATACCTCTGGTGCCTCTGCCTTTGGTGGCAGCATCGTATTTTGCAAGGGAAGGAATAGTGTGATGCGTTGTTTTAAGTAGTCTATAATATATGTTCTGTTGTCCTTGCAAGTACTAACAACCATGCAGAATCCTACTGACAAAGTCATGGGTGAGCCGGTATCTTAATAGCCATTATTTGTTTATGCACTGCAGCCGTATTGAGAAGGAAGTCACTGAAAACTGTTCACGTGTCACAGCTTATCCAACAAGTCTCAAGTTGATTTGGGGTAGAGGCTACTGTGTTGCTAAACGTGAATAAAAATGGTGATGTTAAAATGCAGATGTTGCATAAAAGTTTGAAAAGATTGAAAAAAATAATCAGAAAGCAGTAAACTAAAACTGATCCTGTCAAAGGTCACGATGCATACTTACGGATTTTAGCAGCTAAAATTGTGCTAAATGCCAAACCTCCTCTTGGCCAATTCTGCCATTGTCAAAAAAARCCCCATCTAGTCCTGCTGTTGTCAAGATGGGACATTAGTTTTGCAGTAATAGTTGACCTTGTCTTCAACTGACTTTATTAAAAATCAAACTCTTACTTGTTTGTGACAGTCTCAACTGTGAAAACTGTAGAAACCTCAGTGTTATTGGATTAGAGGGCTCAGGCTTTTTTGTACCATCTTATTGCTCAAGAGTAGTTTCTTTACCAGCAGAGCCGGGAGTATCATCTTACAGCAGTCCTCTTCTTTGTATGTAAATACATCTTCTTAAGGTAAGTGGGTACTTCAGCTTTGTTGGTTTTAGCAAGATCGCTTTGGGAGCATTGGTACATCTACCACGAGAATATACACTGACATGTGCTCTGTTGGAACATCCTTTTCCAACATAATTGTGTTACAGCCTTCTGGTTACCTGTTTGCATTTAACGTTGTTATTTGGACTGCTCATGTGTACTGTAATCATGTTAGAGGGACCCTGTCAATGCTCATAAAGTAGCTTGAACCCATATATGCAGGCAAATGTTTTGTAACAGGACTGTGACATAATTTTCCTGTAACCAGCTGTCCCACTGTGGTGGCATACACACGAACACTGATCTGAATGTTGTAGGCCACTAGCTAGAAGGTAAATACGGAAAGCAGCTCTTCAAAAGCTGTCCTTTCCCCTGACTGTCTCACTTCTGCACCTGAGATGTGGTGACCAGAAGCAGATCAGGAGAAGCTGTTGCAGCTGCTCTACCTACTGCTCTGGAGGCATTTTGCTGGTGGTGCTGATGCAGGGAGGGTGCCTGATCACCTACCCCTTCTTCAGAGCTGGGCAGCTTGTTTGTGGGTGCGATGATGGGTAAGAGGGGCACTCTTACTGATAGCAAAGCTTTTCTTGTGAGCACACAGGGGTGTGACTGAAGGTGTGATCCTCTCCAGAGGCTCCCAGCAGAGTGTTGTGCACCTATTGTGGGTGGCTGCCCTCGGGAAGTGGGTGAGGGAGGAGAAAGAATTAAGGTTTTATTACTGGTGAGAGAGTGCTGCTGTCGGGCTGGGGAAACTGTAGTTGTGCAGTGGTAAAGCCCCTCAGGTTGACCCTTCCCTTTCTTTGCGTGCTGGATTGCAGAAGCTGTACTTGTGATAGGTGCAGCTGGGAGGAGAACAGGAGAGACTATTTTTCGCCCATGCATGAGTGCAAAGGGATGAGGCGGGTCTGTCTGACAGGGCCTGGACGCGCCAGCGGAGCAACAGCAGTGGTGTGCCAGCCAGCGTAACGGGCCTTCAGTGGAGGGGTGAGCCTTACAGGAGGCAATGGATACTATTCCACAACGGTTTGGCTCTACATCCATGATAACCAGAGCACTAGATCACATAAACCCTGAAACAGTCTGCTAATACCCAACACTAGTACAGCATTTGTGCCCTTAGTTTTTAGCAAGATGTGGTTCAGCTGAGATACCGAAGCTGAAATCCAATCTCCAAAGCGTTTGAACAGTGTTTGGAGCCAGGTGCTGGGTTGTCTTCCCAGGCTGGTTCTCCCTCTCTGAGTGAGGAACACGTTTTGTGTCAGCCTGCTCACCTGGAGATGGATACTTACCAAGCAGAACTGGGTTCAGGAGGTTCCAGCTGTGTGAAAAGCTCTCCACGTGCTGCAGGATTTTGATCCAGAGGTTCGAATTAAGTTTGTTTCAGTTTTTTGTCTGGAAAAAGATGGAGCCAGCAGTAGCTAATTCCATAGGCAGGTAAATCAGAAAGCAGTACTCTAGTCTTGCAAAATGAGTCATCTGTTTTGCAAAGCATAAAATCTGTGAGTGGGATGTGCTACTGGAGATTGGAGTCGTACTTTTATGTATCATTACATTTTGATTGGCAATAACTTCAGAAATATTTGTTTTGTCGTGTTTTCTCCCCAGAGTCACTGGTCTCACTAATCTAATTGTGTTTTTCCGTTGTCCTTGCTGGAGAAGAAATGCAGGTGGTGTCAATAAGAAATCTGTGCATTGTTACTCTAGAAATGCACCGAGTGTGTCCAAAAGAAAATGTTTGCTTATGGTCTCTTATATTACTAATAATACCATGTTTATCTTGCATATTTTTGTTATATTTAAGTACATCATATGTTCCTGGTAGGACTTCTTATCCTTGCTTCTTTTTAAAATATCACTAAGATTGCTGTTAGATGTTCTTGAGAGATTGATTGAATAAATTTCTTCAGTTCGATGCTGTACTAAATAGCTTATAGCTGATCAGATTGCAGCAGTCTCTTCACGGGAGATCCTACTGGATCTGAGCCCAGTTTTGCTTCCTTCAGTGTTATCACAGCAAAGGGAATCGACAGTCACTCTACTAGAGGCTTTTTCCCTTATTTTCTTCTTTTTTTTTCCTATTTTCTTCTTTTCTTCTGATTTTCCTGGAAAAGAATCCTTAATAATATTCCTAATAAATTAAATATTTCTTACAAATTCTGTTCTTTTTTTTTCAATAGGTGTTGGCATCATGTCGGGCATTTCTTTTAACATCTCGGATTCCCACCAAGGTAAAGCCACTGTGTTTCTATAAATATTCTGCTTTTTTAGATACAAATGTAAGTTGCATAAACTAAGTTGCATAAACTTAGCATATTTTGTACTTGTGCATCTGTTTAAAAAAATAATTAAGGAATGGTATGTTGCATGGTGTTGAGTTAGAGTGGTGCTTCTGTTAATGTCTGTCTTAAATGGATTTTTCAATTTATGTATACTGTTTCAGAGGAATTTTAACTTCTAGAAATACAAGTGGTTGAAGAATTATATTGGAAACACCAACTTTGAAGAACTGTCAGATGAGCCTGATGACCTTTGTAGTGGGACAGTTTATGTCCAAACAAGTTGATGGCATTATTCCTTCTAGTGTTTGTAGTGTCAAATAGGAATATATTTGATTTGGAGACAGAAATTATGTTGAGGTTTATTAAATTCTGCTGTCTTCTCATGATTTCTGTGGTTCATTTTGAAAAGCATCTTGCCATCCTGCCTTGCCAATGACAGTGAATTATTTTTTCTATTCCTGTGACAATTCATAATGATTGTTGTAGCAGAGAAAGATAATTTCCACGTGAATGAAAATGACTGATGTGGACGAACATCTCTTGTCCAGCTTGGAATCAGTGAATGGGAATTTGGCATATGTTCTATTTATTTCTATATGTGTTTTACACATACATGTGTGGGTGCTGAAGTGTGTGTGTGTATACATGCTTTATAGAAAAAACAGAATCAATAAATGGAATGATTGATATCAGGTTTTCAGTTATGGTCACTGGTAAATGTGACTGTGCCTTACAGTCACATTTGAAGATGCTAACTGACAGGTAGGATGACTAGTTTGAATTTCTGCTGAAATTTATTTCCTTCAGTTGATCACCCTGTCCCTGCAGCATAGATATGTTTGGTTGGTTGTCTGTTGGCTTTTGGATCRCTGAAGTTTGCAGCCTGTTTTTAAGACAGGGTTTGATGACTGGTTGCATGGAAACAGAGCCAGTTGATGAACAGCTCAGACATCAGTGCAATGGCAGTATGATGGACAGGTCGTGATGGTGATCTTTTTAAATAATAGCAAAGCCATTGTAATTCATCAAAAAGCTCTTGAAGGCTGGGGCTTGGTGTACTAAGCAATAGCTATACTTCTAGTTTAGCATTACAGACACTTCTCAAAACTCCTTTTATTGAATGAATTTACTTAATTGAAAAACTTGCTTCTGTTTTCATGGAAATCTAGAATACGTATGTTATACTAACAAAATTTTTACTTTAGTGATAGCAAGTGGAAGAAAGGTTATCAGAAGAAACTGTGTCTGCTCATGGTTTATGTCAAAAACTTCGTATATCTGAACAATTATTAGGATGGTTGAAAACGCTTTTCTTTTCTAGCGGGGTTAGTGAAACTTATTGAATGTTCTAAAGTCTGTACTATTCTCAAAAGCTGCTCAGAGGCTTTCTGAGCCCAAGAACTTCCATATAACTGGCATGCAGTAACTGCTAGCAAGACAGCTGAGAACATACAGCAAAGACACTTTATTCCTCCAGGGACCTCTCGCAAAATTGAGTATGCTGAGATGGCCAGTCCTGAGTGACTGTTATTACTACATCTGATTCCAAGCTTCACWTTTCCTTAAACAATGCTGTTGAGAAGTATCTACTAAACAAGGATCAAAGTTAAAAGGAATAAAGGTTGATTAACTATAATATCAACTCACACAAATATCCTTAGAGCAAGAATATTACAGTGGCCACCTCATAACTTTATACTCAGGTCCAATCAGTTCACTTCCACTAATCTAGATGGATTGATAGGAGAGAAGTGCTGTACTTAAAGCCTACTAATTCTTGCTACAGTGTATATAAAACGTAGTTGCAACATTAGTAAATGTTAGATGTGTCATCAAGCCCACAGATAAGTGTATGAAATATTTGTGGGAGTGTAATTCAGGTTTGTGAACATATTTCTAGTGCCAACTTTCAGTAAGTTTTGACTGAAAAAAATTAGAAACTGTGAAATTAGCTGGCTTGGTAGCTGCAGGGTCCCTCAAAGCCTTTTAAGAGGACTTTTAAAAAATATAATTTTAGGTAATAAGTGAGATTATGCTTTTTAAAACCTTTTAAAAATTATTTCATAGTTTCAGGTAGATGATGTTTAGAATGTACTCTATATTTTTGCTGCAAAGCAAGGACAGTAAATCCATGTTTTTAGGTAGAAAAATGAACCAAAGATGAACTATAGCGATGTTGCCACATTTCCTGGTATTTGTTAATTCTAGTCAAGAGGATTTTTGCAGAATGAATTCTTGAGTCTGGATCTGTGTAAACTTTTCTCAGGAGTAGAAAGGTGTTTTTGATCATGTGTACATAAGTATATGTTTGCACATACAAAGTACATTAGCAAAAGCAGAACCTTCAATCTGGTAGGTAAATAATTTGCGAAATAGGAAGAATTTCAATCATAGAAACTTTAGGGAAAAGTTTCATTATGATTTGGGTAAACAAATGTTAGATAGTCTCACGTGTTTGTTTAATTTGACTAGCACTGGAGAAAAAGAGCCTTTCACTTCTATACGTGTAGTCTGGCTTACTCCAGTAGCCAACAACAAGAGCTGCTATGGAATTATTTTTTTTTTCTTTCTGGCCTGAATGAACTGCACGGGGCCATGTCCTGTCATTACAAAAGACTGCCAGTCTTAGCTTAGAAATAAGGCACTGAAGAGAATGAAGAGAAGTGAATGTCTTACCCTTGGAAAAATGCAAGGCGCTGGTGTGGGTGCTGGGAAGATGCTTGCGCTGGTTCTGCCTCTCCTGCCTTGGTTCCCTGGGCACACTCGTTTCGTAAACTGCCTGCTGGCTGTGGGATGCTGCCCCTGCAGCAGAATAAGTGAAACGAAGCACGTGAAGACTTTTCAAAAACTTCAGAGTAATGTTTGGTCACTAAGTTAGATCCCTGGTGGAAGGTGGACTTTGCACAGAAATGGCTGAGGGGTGCTTATATCTTGTGATGCTGTCAAATCATGAGGGCAACTGAAGGGAAAAAGATTCAGAAAATAGGCAACAAAGAACAAATAGACAGTAATAACATCTTCAGTCCCTGCAGCTGTGAGTGGATAATGTAGCTAAGTGCTTAAAAAAGGTTGTCTTTTTCATTAAAGCCCCTTAAATTTCAGTATATTCTAAATCATAACTATTTTAACTGGAATTTTTTGGGCAGCTTCATCCTGCGGTAACACTGTTCATGACTACTTATAGATTTGGCAGTGAGACCTTGGAGTTTAGGAGCTGCCCCTACTATCTTGCTGCTTTCTGGAAAACTTTTAGCTGGTTCTTATGGTCGGAAACTGGTGCGTTCCTGACTTCTGTGCTGTTGCAGCCTTTGCGGAGAGGGAGTCTTGAGAGCTGCATCTGAGTTCTGAGCACCCCAGGAGTTGTTCAGGGTCATCTTTAAAAAGATTGCCACAAATACAGAAATAGAATAATACGGTGTTTGCCAGTTAGCCTGGGAGTGCCCTGACTGTGAACCTAGGATAAGATAAAATATAGGAAACTTTGTGCAATTCAGACTGCTCAGTTACAATGGTTTTAATGATAAATAAAAGGAAATGACCATGCTAATGTCTTGCCCTGTAGTTATGATTCAGTCCAAGAGGTTTGTTTCTTTCTGCATATCTCAGCTGTCAAGATGTTTGTCTACGTAGTTGTGAATTCCAACCCTAGCACACTCCCTGTAGCCCTAGATTTGTCCTTGGAGAAGAGGACTTTCCTGCCTCTTCTGAGCTTCCATTTGGATTCAGTATGTTCATCCTTCTGCCCTGCCTCTCCTGACTGTCGTCCAGATAACCCACTCAGGCAAAGCTAATGTATTATTTCCTCTCATACTTTTACACGTGCTAAAGCAGTCTTGAGCATTTATATATCTATATCTGTATCTACCTATCTATTGATGGTATTTCTATTTTTATATATATATATACACAATTGTGTGTGCATGTCCCTTCRGCTCCTGTGCAGTAAAATTTTTCACATCTGTGATCAGTGTAACTAATGAAAGAGTAATATGTGATGCTGTAAGTATTGTAATTAATGATTATTCAGTCACAAGAGTACCCATCAGTAGGGTATTGTATAAACAACGCTTTTTATAGTAAAATTTTGTCATAAATTTTATTACAAGCTTATGTGCTTATAGCTTGCAGTAAAAGGTCCAATGTGGTATTCCTATAACCTCTAATAACCATTTGAACGTGTAACAAGCAAATGTAAGTGTTCATTTAGTGTAAAATTCGATCAGATATTAACAAATACTTAGTGTCAATTACAGAAATCGATGTAAAATAACAGTAGCCTCACTCAAGTTTTTCTTAACCTCATTGAAAATCGCAAGTGCTCTTTAAGATGTTTGCACTAACGTGGYGTTTTCTTTTTTAACTACAGTTAGAACTAACGTTCAGCTACTTGGAAATCCAAGGAGTAACTTCCAGTAAACCGGGTCAGGTGAGTGTATTCTAGATAAGATACTTGTTTACTCATTGCTAAATCTGTTCCAGTCAAGGAGATAATGCTCTAACATACAGGTGTCCTCATCCGGTGAGCACACTGTACGTTTGCATTCTTACATTTGTGATGCTTTAAAGTCTTAACAATAATGATAAAAATTTAAAGAGTCAATTTTAGGAATGTGTTGTGCAGGTGGGATGACAATAAGAAATAAATTTTTTTTCCTAGTTCAATACGGTCTCATAAGTGATTATTTTTCTCAGAGATGATAAAACAATGGCAGCTGGTATATAATCATCACCATGCAAGCTTGACTGGCTTCTGTGGTGTATACCTTTATGGTGATGCCAAAAGCTACTGCTTACATTGCGGGCAGATATGGTTTGCTTTCAACTATTCTTGGTGCCATTACTGTATACAACACAAAATATATTTGACAGCAAGTTATGTGCCCAAAAAAGTGAATGTCAAAGAGAGAAGGTACTGAAAAGAAGAATGCCTTTAACAATTTTTTCATTCATAAGATGAACATGTTGACAAGATTTGACAGTTCAATTGTATCGAAGTCTTCATGTGTTTCATGTGTGTTTGGCTTTTAAAGAGCTTTTTAAAAATAGGAGTGTCTGACACTTTATTTGAACTCTGAAAAGCTCTCATTGTGTTTAACATGTCATCTTTTTAACCTGGCTTTTGAAGCTTTCCTTAAGGGAGGAAAAAAAAAGAAAGATCCAGATGTTTACTATTTTAATGGGGAGACATTTAGTAAATTCTGTGTATGTTTTTGTGGCTTTATTTATTTAAGGTACTAGAATGCCATAGTAGCTAATGCTAATTATTCCTGGAGGCATAGACAATCACTGTTGTAGCAGGGTTTACAAGGGATTTTCAGCAGCCTCACTTAGCATACCATTTTCCTAAAATATTTTTTAAGGTTTTGCATGTTTACATTCATTTGTGTTTTAAATGTATAAGGCTTATAGCTGAAGGCAGGCAGAATCCTAGATTATTGCTTGCAGGGCAAATGGTATYGTTGCAATTTTCCTGCAAACAGCATGTTATATCCGTGATACCTGAAGGACATAGTCTTGTGCTAGGCATCTCGCAGAAAGCCATTAAGAGCTTCCCACTTTAAGATAAGTGAACAAATGGACAGAGTAATATAGGGAAATGTTGTGTTAATATTGGTGATGATGAAAAACCGCAGTAACTTGCCCACTCACTCATTCATCTTCAGGGAATGACAGCAACAGGTTCAGAAAGGAGTTGAATTGCTGGGAAGAGGTGTGAAGATTCTCGGTGTGCTTTTGGGATAAATACAGCCTCTTCCAGGGTTATCCTGGTGATGACCCTAGACATGAACTGGGAACCAAAAGACCCCTGGGAACCAGTTTCAATAAAAAACAATCTTCTGTAGCATATTACGCAGTGTGCCCTCTTGTACTGTCTATCTATACTTCTGATTTATTCCTAATGTTAGCTACCTACTGTGCATGCCCTGCTCCTCATCTAAAAGAGTTTGACTTGGACGGGGCTAAATATTCACATTGGAGAAGACAGAAACATTRCATTGCTTCCTGTGGTGCAGCTGAAAGCAGCAGCAGACCTGATGTGTCAGTCATACAGTAATCTGATTTGATTCTGAACACTCAATATATGACAGACATGGGTTGCAAAAGGCTTTCTTTTTCCCCCCTCGCTGAAGCACATATCCCCCAGACAGGAGGACCGTTATGTTAGCTGAGTTACTGCTTTATCTGAACTGAGACAATATATTACCATAACACTTTCTTAAACGGCATAAATCAAAGCATTAGAGCTTTTCCAGAGGATCACAGCCATTAAAGACTTTTACTTTTTGCTGGAGGAAGCAGGCCCTGCTTGTTCAATAGTTTCCTGTCAGGCTGTGCTTGCTTCTCCTTGTGTTCTGGGACATGTATCAAAAGAGGACAATGCTGTGAAAAGTTCTTGGTTTTCAGAGTGTCAGCTGAGGTCAAGATCCTTTGAAACTTTTATTCCCGTGGGAAGCAGGGCACTGTTAGGAAAAGCAAAGTTTGAGTATGGGGGTCTTGTACATTCAAGAACAACTTTCAGAAACCTTAGCATTTGGAGCATTGTTGTATCATGTCTTAAAGAATAACAGATTCCTACCGACATGCAAAGCATTCAACTGGCATTCAAAATGTTCTCCTTTTTAAATGGACATGAATTATATGATACCCGGTTCCTGCCCTTGTGCCCTCTTATTTACAGTTAATTATGGAAACTGAGAAATGCAGCATCTCCATGAAGATGGCATCCTCGGAGGATGTGAACGAGGTGCTGGCGCACATTGGGACCTGCCTCAGGAAGATATTCCCTGGACTCTCGCCAGTGTAAGTGTCTTTTAAGGCACCTTTAGCGGCAACAGATTGTGTAGAAAGGGTGACAAGTCACCACTTCTTCTCCATGGGTCTCCCCACCCTAACCTCAGAAATGCACTGAGGGTATGAGAAACACCTTGAGGCAAACACTAAGCTTTTATGCAGTTATATGACAGAACCAGGAGGCAGTGCAGAGCAYAGGTAGGATATGCATGCTTTGTAGGGTCAAAAAAGCCTTTGTTTTGAAGGAGCAATGCAGGTATTTGGAGTCTTAAGTTTTCATTTTACCTTATTGCCTCTCCAACCTCAGGTATAGCTTAGGTTCTGGCTTTTTGTTGTAATTTACTCCTTTCCCCATAAACAGCTGTGATATTCAGTGGGGTTTTTTGTTTTGTTTTATTTTTTCCCTAGAAGTAAAATCTGAGTTGAGAGAAGAGGGAAAAGTTCTGTTTACTTTCAGTGTTTGTGAAATGATGCACATAATTGGGAGTCTTGTTCTTCACAACTGAGCCCTGGGCAGTCTTGTCATATACTTACCATGGTGTAACTGGCTCCTTGGATCATATATCTCCTGCTCTAGCTTTTTTTCTCTGCTTCTTTATGCATTGTTCTTGTCTTTGCTTTTTTTTTTTTTCCTTGTATCTGTGCCTCTGAATTTTATCATCTTGCAGCAATTCTTGGTAGTTTTCTTTGTTTTATTTTATTTCTTCTCTCTGTCCTTGCCTCATCTTCATCACTCCCTACCAGATCATGCAGCTCTACTATTACTCTCTTCAGCTCCTGGTTTTCAGCAATATTAGAGTAAGTGGTCTGTGTGAAAGAATTTTCCAGGACACATTGATCTTTCTAAGTGAGCTTTTATAACAGACATTAGATGGGAACGGTCAGGCTAAATTTACATGTTTTATTTTGGGTTTATGTCTTTATTATTCACCTTTCCTCTAGGTGGAGTAGGAAATCAAGTTCATAAACTCCAGCTGGCAGTTTCTTTTTCTTACTTCCAGTTTATCTCTGTGGCAGTATTATTAACTGCCTTAATGGAGATCAAGCTCTTCCTTCAAAAAGCACAGATACAAGTGAATATTTGTGAGCAGGTTTGCCATAAAACCTCAGTAATGATGTGAGAAATGTAGGCAAAAAGAGTAGAGCAAAGAGGGCAGCAAGGCTGTGCGTGTTGCTCTGGGCGTCTGTGAAGGCCTTGAGACCTATACGTGTTTTCTCTGGGCTTTCTTAAGAACTTTGCTGGAGCATTTGGTGTAGCTGTGTGGAGAGCTTGGTTCCTGGAAAAGAAATCAAATTTCTTACTCTCCTTTCAGATGGCATTACTTTCCAAAATGAAGGCGTTGGAGTTATGCAGATCACATAAGGCCAGAACAAGCGAAAAGGGGGAAAGAGGTTTCTCCCATTAATATCTTTTATTAATTCTTTCCCTTTATTTTACGGAATTCTGCAGTTTATGAGGCAGTCCTGTCATTCAGAAAAACAGATAGTTTCAGTTCTTAAAAGGTAGGAAGGGATCGTGTTTTTGTTTAGGGGAGGAAGAACACTAGCAAATTACAAAGATTGGAGCTGGGTTTCTAGAGTGCAGCCTAGAGGCCACATGTAGCTTACTCAACATGCTCTGTGGCTCTTTGCACCATAGTGCTTTTACTGCATAAAAGCACTGTATAAACAGCAGCGGTTTCAGGGTAACCAGTAATACCATGTCTCTCCTCTGTTTTGGGCATCCTTGTGTTAGTCGAGGGCCACAAGTCTGCTTAGCTTGAGTGATCCTGTCATAGAAATGGGCTCAGTTGCGCCAGTAGTTACCGGGTTAATCGTTAGAAAGAAAGAAGAGACAAATAAATGTTACTCCTGCTGGGTGACATCACGATGTGTGTGACTTTTAGGCAGAGAAGTGAGTTGTATTAAAGACGGTAATTCTTCCTATACACTCATTTAAAATTGTACTTGAAATAAAGAAGATTTATGAATTCAGAAATACTTTCAAAGTCATGAATGATTTCTTTTATTCACCCTTTTGCATCTAGGAGGATTCTGAAAAAAGTAACTATGGAGCCTTCGGAAAGACTGGCTAATCTCCAGGCCCTGTGGGACAGTCAGACAGTGGCAGAACTTGGACCTTGTGGTGAGAATGAATTTAAAAGCTCAAATATAAAAAGGCTGGACTTGCAGTGTCAGGAAGTTTAATTCTATTTCTGGCAGAAGCTTGTAAAGGTGTAATTAGTTTTAAGGTGTAATTAGTATGGAGCAGACTTCTGATTGGTAGGTGAAGGCACTATTTTAAACTTTCTTGCAACCTGCCGGGCAAAGATAGGATAGTCTCAGTTTCTTTCAGCAGCACAATGGACAGCCTTCTGGGAGAAAAAGAGAGTGAGTTTTGAAAGACTGGATCTTTAAGTATAAATATTAAAGTATCCTTTTAGATGTTTCTTTGTTTGTTTGCTTGTTTTACTATTATGTTAAATACTCTTGGGTTGTTTTTAGGAGGCTTTTCGCAGATGTATGCCTGTGTTTGTGATTGGCTTGGATTTCCATACAGAGAAGAAGTACAGTGGGTAAGTACGTGTCTTGTTCTGGAGCTCTTTTCAGCTAACTGTACAAATGATGAAACAGCACCTAAATCATGGTACTTGGAAAAAACCAACAGTTCTGTAAAGATGTATTTGGTTATGTATTTTTAACAGGATGTCGATACAATTTATCTGACACAAGATACCAGAGAGTTGAATTTGCAAGACTTCAGCCACCTTGACCACAGGTAAACAATATGCAGTAATCATGCTAATATTTTGCAAACTTTCCTTGTTCCCCCTCGCAATAGGGTTCGCCTACCCTTGCTAAAGTGGGATGCTCCCATAGCTGTTACTTGAATGTGTAGACCTCTGAAATGACCATCTGTAGCATTTTTAGTTTTCAGCACAAAACTGCTGTTTTTGCACGAAAGCCCCATGGAGAGCACATTTCATTGAGGAGCCTGAGAAGATGAATATATTTTGCTATTGGAAGCACTCCAAAAAGTTAGCAGATAGATACTTTCCCTGTGATGGTGGATATAAGAGCTCAAATTCAGCAGAGGAAACATGCAACTGCATCTAGTGGGCAAAGGAAAAAAGGAAATTATGCAGTCTTTACTCATGCAGAATCTTTTTCTCATGGTGTACACAGTAAAGGAAATTATTTTTGTCAGCAAGTCAGTAGAAGGTTTAAGTTGTTCAGCTGAATCCCAGCCAGTAGTTTCTCCACTTACAGTAGATGCTATCAAAAATGTGTACTTCCAGAAAGGAACTAATTGAGGGTAAGTTTGCTATGAGATGCTGAAACTTAGCTAAGTGTTGTATTTGGTTTACGGAATTTAGCTGGCTGAGAAAATTGGCTTCTAAGGAAGTTGAATCTGAAGATATTTAAGTAGGAGGGAATGGGAGGAAGTTTTAACTAAAATCCATCATTATACAAGGAAAATGACAAATTTAAGAAACTGTAAATAAGACAGAGAAAGCATTTGTTTCTTTGGGAAAGCCCAGTGGAAGAATTAAGAATCTGTCAGAGGAACAATGTTAAAATATTATAACAGGAAGGCTGAACTTGGTAGGTAAATAAGAGTATTTTGCCACAGCATTCTTTGTACCTTTAAACTATCTAGTATGTAAACTCGCAAAAAAACCCACTCAAATACTTACTCAGCTTCTGTGATGGGTTTTCACATCTGCACTGAATCCTGTGGCAAAGTTACTAAGCTTGTACCTGTGTTGGCTAATTCAGAAGTAACTCGAACAAGACTACAGGGCTGCAACTAGTGCATGGTAGATGTAGCCAAAGACTGTTTGGTTGATTAAGCCTTGCTGAGAGAAGATAAGGAAAGGAATACTATTCAGCACAAGCAAATGTGGGACAAGAACGTAAGAATGCTTTAAACATATTGCAAGGTGGAAATGCTGAGAAGACCATGGGGTATTCTTGAGAAAGTGACTTACAGATACCAGCTTCAATAGAAATTAAATGTTTGAACAATTTATTGGGAGTGAAAAATATTACTTATTAGGAAACAATAGACAGAAGAAGTGTTTTAAGTATTTAGAACATCTCAGCTGGTTCAAATGAGTTGGCTTTCAGAAAACAATAATGGGTTTGTTGCTTCACAGAAGCTTTTCATTGAAGTATACCTTACAAATTTGACATCACTGAGGAAATATATTTGTGTTGTTAATAAAAGTCTTTATTAAATGTCTCATGATTGTGTAAGTCCAAAGATTCAAAACAAATTTGGAGCCATTTACATGCTGTGGAATCCATCTTGTGATGAGAGTTTCTACGTGTTGAGGACTGAACTGAGAAAAAGGTTTTTGGATTGAAATTCCAAGAAAACTAAATTTTTTAGGAAGCCAAAACCTTATATTATTCATTCAAAATACAAATTAGGATCTGAGATCCCAGTCAATTCAAGAATGTATGCGAGTGTTTTGTGATATATTTAGCACAGTGGAAATGCTATAAACTAACAATATACCATCATGCTTTGGATTTTGAGAGACTGTTGTGTATCTTGTCCACCTAATTTTTGGGATTGCTGAAACTGTATGCTTCATGTTGTGGAGTAGCTCTGAAGTGAGGTAGGATGGGTACACTGGTCTCTAGATGCAGGGGCTATGCGTCACAAAAATAAACAATTTGTGTTTTTCCTAGTAAAGCATGTATGTTAGAGGTCAACATAAGATGGCATGAATTATAGATGAATTTAAGTTCCCAGAGTGTCTGACACTTAGAGTGCATAGCATGGCTTGCCACATGGGAACATGACTTCTGAGGTTTTATCTGAAGTTATGTTGTGCTGCGAACCATATAATTGTTCAACAAGAAAAAAAAAAGACTCAAAGTGAACAGGACCTATTTAACTCAGTAGCATAATTTTCATCTGTATAGCATATGTTTTAGTGTATTTGGACATTCAAAAAATTGTCAGAAAAGCGTGATTAGTTAGATTTTTTTTTCTTTGCACTGTTTAGATTTCTTGCCATCTTAAATACACTGGGGGACAGAGATGTTGAAAAAATGTGAAGGCATTAGTGAAGCTTGAATGTTGTTGAAGCTTGGAGAGATTTTCTGCATTCCAGAAGAACAGAATCTGTTTTCGTTTTAAGATGGCACAGATTTACATTTTGTAAATCTTACTTTATTCTGGATGGTAATTTAGTAAACAAATAAATATAAGCAACTCAATATAACTCAATGAAGGAAAGTTATGAGAAGGCCCTGCTTTTGGAAATGGTCAGTAGCGTTCTTTCATAGCATATTGCAAAAGAATTCAGATCATTGTTAGTACTACATCTAGAATTTAACAGAATAAAGTGAATAAAGCCATATATAATTTTGAAAAGTAAAACTCAGTAACAAGTGCAATGAGGTTAGGCAAGCTCAAAGCAAGAGAAGAAGTAAATTCCTAAAGGACCCTCATCGGTCAGAAGCACCTTCAAAAATTTGAACAAAATGAAAAAAAGACTAAACTATATAGTTTCTCCTTAAAATCAGATGGTAGAATCTGATAAAGCGAAGTTTCTAGATAGTAAGGCTACTGCAGAACGGGCAGAGGTTCCACTGTCTTCAGGCATGTGGGGAGGAAGGGGGGTGTGTGTGGGAGGAGGTTAGCAGTTGGTGTTACCGAAGTGTGCCAGTATCTGTGCTTGTCTAGGGTTTGAACAAACAGGCCTTGAATACTGTGGAAGACTAAACTATTTAAAGATGAGAATTTGCAAATCAGCTGGGTCGATTTGGTTTAAAATATTCCTGTCCTGCTGCAGCAATGTTTCTTTAACTTCTTGAAAGTGTGATGGTTTTCCCACTAACTCTGAGTACCCCCTGTTTCCCTCTGCGGCTTGGGGAGGAGAGGGAAGAAAGGGATGGCCTCAGGCAAGTTCTGCCTGCAGCCACTCTCCTGCCCAGAAGGTACTGAGCTCTTGCCAGACCTCCAAGGCGGCTGGTACCAGCACCCTGGTAGCGTAAACACTTGCAGCCAGTGATCGCCGATTGTTGTCCCTCTGTTCCTTTGGAGGGACAGGTGCTGCTGCTGACGGCTGAAATGCATCTGCTGGTGGTGCCTTCTGCTCTTTTGGGGGTGGTGGCCCACAGCATGAACGGCTCTGCTCCACCAGTGTGATGGTGGTACCGTCAGCCTGTCCAACGTTTGCCCTGCGGCATTCGCCACCAGCTGTGGCTGGCTAGTTACCACTAGGTGGATAAACCAAAATTACACCTGAAAAATTACTCTTATGTTCATTCCACTTCCAAGGCAAAGGCACTGGTGAGGGGGACATCAAAGCTGCTAATATATTACCACCTTACCGATCACTCCAGGGGAAGGCAAAGGAGGAACAAACCTCTATGTGGACATTCCTTACTCCACAGCAAGGTTCCTGCCTGCCCAGCCTAAGGGGAAAATACCTCTGGGTTGGTTTTCACCCCCCAACATTTCACTAGTCATTGCCGTTTTACATGGAGATAAAGTGTGTGTGTGTGTGTGTGTAGGAACAAAAACAACTTGGTGGATGGAAATAAATCTGTATACTTCGTGAAGCTGCTAAGACTCTACTGTGCCAGTGGAAATTAATTCGCCACGAGACTTGATGTGTGCTGTGAACAAGATGGAAAACAGGCTTAATCCTTGAAGGGCACCACACACTACTAGTTCCTCTGCAGGAGTGTGAAAACGGTCTATTTGCATGAGCTGCGCAGTTGGTAGGCTACAGTCTTTTGCTGCAAAATGCCGCACCTTCTTACTGTTACCTTAGTGATGGGCTTGTGCTTCCAAATCTAGCAACTGCAGTTCCCAATATAGCCCGCTGAAGGCTTGTCCATATGATGTTGCCTTGTCTCCTGGCTTTCCTACGTGTTTAACAACCACCCTGAAGTGTCTAAATGTTCGTGGAGGAAAAGTGAAGGAGGGGAAGAAGGAAAAGATGGGAGAAGGGTGCTGCTTGTTTAGTGCAGATCTGTGCCTACCTGCATATGTCCTGAATGAAAAGCTGGGGGGGGGGAAAGAACTAGCTTATAAAAGCCAATACTTTTAAATTTCTCCGTGCAAAAACTGAGGCTCGGATGGCACTGTTTTGCTGGTTGGATAAGTTCATGTATGTTACAGCTCTTCTATAAAGACAAGGGGTTTCTAAGTGAAGCCCAAGTGTAGGCCTATATATATATTTCATCTGTTGTGTCAAAATGATCCAGGTGCTGTGCTGCTACATAATATGCTGGTGCTTGATGGATGATTCTGCTGGGGAGTAGTGTATGGACATGACATTTGTCAATGTCTGTTATTGGAGAAACTTAATAGAGGGAGAGCAGATCACATTAAGAGGCTTGGAATGAAGAAAACAGGAATAATTTAGAATTTCATTTGTGAAATCCCTTTTACAATTAAGGAGGGTTTGTATTGAAAGTTGCATTATCCTTTCGCAGGTCTCCTGCTTCCTGGGGGAATTTAACTATAGAGATGAGACAAGGAGGTGTTCTCTAGAAGCATTCAGTCATGGAATTATATTAAATCATCAGACTGCCAAAAAGCTTTTTAGCGTCATGCTCAATTATAATTAGAGGTGATTAAGAAGCTTAAATATGTCACAGGCTGAAGAAAAAGTAATGCTAAAAGTAGGAATGGCAGCCCAGACAAATCCCTAGTTTAAAAATTCATGCTAGAATGGATGTCAGTTGGCTAGTCAAAAATTTGTATTAAAATATGAGACAGACACACAGCTGCTGGTGGTGCTCATTTTTTAGAATGCAGAGCTTTCTGTAATGGGGATGGTAGGCAATTAGCATTGCAAAAGCATGGGGAATTGGATATGGAAGAACACTTAAGAGATTGTTTCAAATGACTAAAGCCGACAGTTATGTGAAATGTGTGTAAAAGTGTTTTTCTTTTTCTAGAGACTTAATACCTATAGTTGCTGCTCTGGAGTATAATCAGTGGTTTACAAAGCTGTCCTCCAAGGATCTGAAATTAGTAAGTAATAAATTGAAACAGTATACCTGCTCCTACCAGGCTGTGCTGTATTTTAGAGGATGCTATTACATTTTTCAAGGTGAACTTTTTTAAGCAAGTACAACTGGGCAATCTATTGAAATTGKTTTTTTTCCCCTTATCATATCAGGAAAATAGAAACTGTTGGATAGTTAATTCGTGCCACAGAAACACTGCCGAGAGTCAGGTCTTGTCTAATTTCAAGTGAATAAAGTGAAAACTTTGGGCAATAACAGTAGCCCATAAAACTACTTTGTTAGTCATTGCTAGCTCCCTCAAGCAATGTTGGGTGACTAGATGGGAAACTAACTCTAAAGCAGCCAGAAATCTCAGTTGCTTTTTGGAGATGGAAAGAAAATATCAGGATTCTGTTTTTTTTCTCACATATGAAGTAGGTTTTTCCTCTTAATTTTCATTGCAACTTGATGAATTTTTCTCACAGTTGTCTGAAGCTAACTCTGTTAGTAATAAATATGTAGTGATGTGTGACATTGATATTCTTTCACATCAGTTTTCTTTCTGAAAAGCAAAAAGGGGGCAAATCTAAACAAGTTGGACTACTGAAGAAAGGGCCAAGAAAATCAGTAATTAAGTGACCTTTGAAATATATCAAAATATACTATTTCTTCTAAACTTGAAAGTTCATAGTCACAGGTGGAGTTACTGGTTTGAGAAATTGCTTTCACACTTACATCCAGAAGCTTTCGTCCTCAAAAATTAAGGTTGCATCTCACCTTGTTTAAATTGATGCAATTTTATTGATGTGGAAATGATCTTATTGCATTCCTAAACTATAATTTTCCATGAAAGTTCAGTAAAAACTAGCTTATGTGATTCTTGGCAGAAGAGTAGGCAATCTTTCTTGCTGGGACATTTTGAAATTATGCATGGAATGAAACTGGGAGTATTTTTAATCCTGTTGTAGTTTGCTGTTAAAATCATCATTGTTAAAAGGTATAATGCAATTAATCAGTTTCTGCTTCAGTGAAATGAGATAGTTTGCTTAGTTAGAAGACTGGCCGGTGTAGTTTGCTTAGAACAGGAACTGGCCGTATTATCTGTCTGAGATACCTTTACGTGCAAGTTTTTTGGAATTCTTAGCAACTTTTCTGTGGAAAACAAATAAACTTTGTCAACCTTGAAAATACACCAATTCCTTAAAAAAAACCCAAAACAAACACACCAAACAAACAAAAAAACTTTACCTTCCACACATTCCATTTTCAGTTAAAACCACCAAAAAAGCATAAATTGTTGGACAGTAAATCTGCCACAGGAGCACTGCTGAGGGTCAATATGAGGTCAGACATATCCGGAGGCCATTGAACGCTTTGTGCTTTGTGAGTCCCGCTCTGACATTGTGTTTGATAGATGGTATCCATAGTGTTTTTATAGTACAYGCATGAAACTTTCCACTTGCAGTCACACTGCTGTAGAAGCATTGTGATGATATTCTGAATTATTGAAATATGGAAGGCAAAGATAGAATTTGGAAGATGGCTGAGTTGATAGTCTTTAGAAATAATTGTCACCTTTACTGTGTAAAGAATTAATAAGGTTTTATGTGTGTAGTAGATCAKGTTTTTTTCTTTTTGGGACATTAAATTAGTTAAAAATTTAAAAAATCCTAGATGATGTCAGACTGTCATTAGAGAGACAGATGTCCCAGGTATGAATGTCACATTTTTTTAAAAGGCGAATAACAGTAGTTACAGCACTTCATGATCATAACTGAAATTCAGCTTTGGACTTCACATAAATGTTGGTTAGTGCATGCTGTGGGGAAAAAAAAAAAGGCAAATCCAGAAGCAAAATAAAAGATTATAATAAAAGGTGATGTGGTACATAGTTCACTGTATGGCTTTTGAATCATTAAGGTTTTATATCTCTATTTAAATAAGCAGCAAAGAAACTTTTGTAGTCATGTTTTGTTCATGTTACTTGCAAATGTCCTTGCAAATTCTAGAGTCCAACAACAGTAAGATCATGAGATGGGATTTACTTCTATGTAGATTGGGAGAATTCATACACTGACCCTTAAGCACTAGTCCTTGGCAGTCTTTGGAGGACCTGTAGCTAGTGTGCTTTTGCTCTTGAGTTTGTTAGGGGTTTTTTTGGTTTTTTCTGTCTGCCTTATAACATCTTTCTTTGTGTTTAGTTGTCATTCCTGGTCAGGCTTTATTCTCCTTTGCACTACTTGCCACTTTCTTCTGAAGGATTAGCATGCATATGAACATGACTTCTTTAAAAATTAAGTGAGCGTTTTTTCTGAATCACAGGGTTTGGGTTTTTTACTATCATTATAAAAATTCTGCCCCCTATGATTAGGTGGCCTGCTTCATAAATTACTTGCTTTTAGTCTGCCTCTTGCTTCCCCTGAGTCTTTTCCAGAAGTCCTCTGTTCCCATCTGACTCTCTCTCTGGGATGTTCCTGGTATTCTTTCTTACTATCTATGTATGACAAAAAGCTGATCATGGCCTAGATCCCATTACGATGTGCAGCTTATAACTCGGTAACTGTCTGTTCTATGTTTGTGTTCTTTAACGCTGTTTTGTCTTTTCTGTGGCAGTCCACTGATGTCTGTGAGCAGATACTGCGAGTGGTGAGTAGGTCCAATCGATTGGAAGAACTGGTATTGGAGAATGCCGGGCTTAGAACGTAAGTAATTCCTTTGAAATGTATTAGTTACTGCTTACTCTCAGCAAAAAGGATGTATGATGTGTGTTAGCCAGAATAAGCATTAAAAAAAACTTCGTGCTCAATGTCTACCTTGTTCTGAGGAGCCTGTAGTCGCGAGCTCGTCATCAGGTTTTTTGGAGGTTCCTTATGTCCAAGAAAACCCTTTAAGCTGATGGCTTTTAAGATTCTGCCTGGAGAGTTGGGTTAAGTGGAGCAAAATGGATCGGATAAGGGCATAAGCCCTAAATCAACTCACCTTTTTGTCATTTAAAAAACAGCATTTGAGGCTTTGTTAAAAAAGCATATTATTCCATCTTGCCTAACAGATTATAATTTTGTTCCCAAGAGAGCTGGTTTTATCTTATTGTGGATTGCAATTAGCAACTTTTTTAAAGCAAGAAAGTAGATAATTAAGTTTAATGCCTTGCCATAGCCTTAAAAGAAAGGTACATAGAGGTAAGCCATACAACTTAATCCTTGCACAGTAAGTTGTAGTTACTAGATATTTGCCTTTTTTTCCCTTCACAGGAAATAGAAGCAAAGTTTAAGGTACAAACTAGCCCAGTTGGAAGTATTTGTGGCTTGTTTTAGTGTTAGAGTAGCATCCAAGACAATGTAGACAAGATAAAGTCTAGCACTAATGAATTTTTATGTTAATAAAAAAGCAGTGGAAAGTTGGGAGAAGCAGATCACTATACTGAATTAAAAATAAAGAAGGGAAACAAGCACAGGGAAAATATTTGGTGTGCTTTACATTGTCTCCTCTTCCATTGTTTGGGTCTTTTTCCCCTTTTTAAAATGGGTTTTGCATTGAAATACCTTTAAAAGAAAATTTCCTAAATGACACAGGAAACTTGAGGTGGAGTTTGATCACTAGTGCATTGCCGTTAATAACTGTCATTTCAAACATAAGCACCTGATTTTAATCTCGTTTTTCTTGCGATATGTGCCATGAAATCCAGTGATAATCATGAATATTAAGATATATTGACTACCTTTGCACATTGACAACCTTAACTTATTGCAGTTGGATTAACTGGTTTCGGTTTTAACAGGACTTGACAGATAATCAACCTGTGACTTTTGTTTTTATGTCTCCATCTATATGCCTTGGGGTGTATCTGGTCTGATCAGCATTGTCTGTCTGTTTTTGTCAAGGATGCATTTATCAGTTTTGCCAGTTATCATATCTGCTTGGTAGGAGGAAATCCTGGTGTTACTGGGTATCTTCACTTCACATAGCTTGTAGACCAGTCATTTTTAATGAGCTGTGACAGACTGCCAGACCAGGATTAAGAAAGAGCTACCAAGAGCAATGCTTTGAGAAATAACCTGAGCAGCTGCAAGAGCGTACTTCCTCCTGCAGCAGAGTCAGTTTAAGACAATTCCATTCTTTTCTACTTCCAGCCACTCATTTATGTGATTTAGTTTGGGACATGGTCCCATAACCACTTGTTATCCTCCCAGCTGATGAGACAGCAAACTATTGTGCAGTAGTAGTTTTAAGGACCCAGGACTAGGGAAATGTGGACTTATTGTTGGGGAAAACAGGTTGTCAGATTGAACCCCCTGTCTGATAAGATTTGTGCCAGTTTAGATGCTCTTTAAAATTTTATCCCCATTGCCATTTCTTTAGCTGATGTAAAGGGTGTGGTCTAGATTATTTTGGATGGCTTTAAATGCATAAAGCAAACAGTATTGTTTTGTTAGCTGTTAGGATGCTAACTAAGGTAGGTGATACCCAGATTTCAGGGAAAGGAGAGTAGTTCAGACCTGAACAAATGAGCTTGAAAAGAGAGTTACATCCCTGAGGTGTTTTAGAGGAATGGGGTAATATGTGATAACCAGAATATTCGTTTCCATGAAACTGCAAGGTGGATTCTTCAGTCTGCAAAGACCTGTTTGCAGGAGGTGGTGAAAATGRTCTATTTGTTGTGCTTACGTACTCTCTGAAAGCTGGAAGGCAGAATGTCTCTGCTGCCTTCCACGCCGTCCTGTGCAGCCCTGTTCCAAAGGGAGTGGCCAGCTATGACAGAGGGGGAACAACAGAGGTGGCTGCTGCTGGTACCCAAAGGGCCTTTGACAGTGACGTTGCATCTCATCTTCCCCTGCTGGATGGGCTCTGAATGTCCTTAGACCTAACCTAACTTCCACACATGTCCTCTTTTTTCTGTTACAGGGATGTTGTCTAGACAGATCTTGAGAAATTGTTTTGTTTGTCTGAGATTTCTAGATCTGTGGTATTCTTACCCTTGGTGAAATATCCTTACTCTGCCCTACGTGTAGTTAAATTGAGTCTTTTKGGGGCTTTATCTTTAAGCCTGAATGTCCTGAACCAACAACGTTCAGGCAAGCATGGCTGTGCAATGCATACAGAGCGAGTTTGATGCTTTATAGAAAGTGTCAGGTTTACATTGCATGCTGTGTGCCTGAAGTGTGCAGCCAAAAAAAGCAGTAAATTTTAGGACTTGAAACAAAGAGTAGACAAAGGAGAGGAAGGGATTTTGCCCAGTGAGCAGAGCCCAGGTGCCTACATTTGTGGTAGAGGCTGTGCAGGGAATGGGGCAGTTGCATTAGTTTTTTCCAAAATGAGCCTTAGAGCCCTATGCGCCCTACGTAAGTAATCCAGTGCTTTCTGGTGGCAGTCGATTTACTGTGCCTTTGCTAAGTAGTTCACACACCCCAGTTATCCAAAAAGTTCTGGTAATCCTGCCTATATTGGTGGCAAAAGCTGGAGAACAGTTTGCAAACAAGCCTGTAAACAAGCAGAACACTGTAATGACAAGAATCTGTTAGGGATAAAGGAAGAGGAGGAAACTCCCCATGAAGAAAAGGTTTTTTGTTTGTCTTTTAACTCAAAACCTCATTTTTCTTGGCTGGACACAAGGAGCTTGATTCAGTTGCCTAAGCACAGGCATCTAGTACCATGTGAAATGCTGGAGGGTATCCACAGAGTGTTGGCAAATGTAACTGAGAACCTACAGGAGATATCTAGTCTTCTGCAGCAGCAGCTGGTAGCAAAGCAGGATACCCTGAGGCCTGTCAGGTGGCGCAGATTCAAGCCCAGAATTTCTTTTTGTTCAGTGTTTGTATTCACATGCTGCTTGTATCTTAGGAAGAGAATACACTTTTCCTAAAGGCAGCACATCATCATGCATTTGCAGCACTAGAACCTGGTCTACCTCCAGGGGTCCATCTAAGGACATGGGGTTTCAAAAGGAAGCTAAACTTCCCTGGAACGTCTGTACTCTAGACCTTGCAACAACAGATAACCAAAAGCTATTGAGACTACTGCTGTCCAGTCTCCACAGTTTTTCCAGAGACTGGAAGTGGATGCTACCCCACTGCTATTCTCAGCACACAGGCTGATCGCTTTTATGGTAGACAGGATCTGTCCTGAGGAAAATGGGCAGTGTTAATTAACACTCTTCTAGCAATGGAGCTGGTAGTTCTCCACCACTGGCCTAGAGGAGGTAAGATACTGTACTTCAAGGCAGAGAGAGACAGAAGCTCTCTGAAGGAAGCTCAAGGGATATTTTTGATTTCTACCTCAGTATCTAACTTGGGTGAAGTAAGAACATTGAAATTATAGTCTCAGTTTAACAAAAGCACACAGTAGGGCTTTTAATACATGAAAACTTCCCAGTAGGTACAAGGACAGAGGATTTGTCTTACAGCTGGTAGCAGCCAACAGCCTTGTGACTTAATGCAAGGAACATGTCTCCATCTGAGTCTGACAGTGTGGTCCTGTAGGAAAACCCAAGCCAGCTTTGAACTTAGTGCTGTGGGTGGTGGTGGTCCAGCTGCAGCAAAACACTCTGAGATGGAGCAGTGTTCCTTTGCCTCTCAAGTGGATTTGAAACAAAGGTACTACAGCTACCTACCGTAGTTGGTTAAATTTAGTTCAAAGCTCTCTGTGCTACCTGGCCTGGCTGTTGTGAGCATTATGGAACTGATATACCACCCTCTCTCTTGGGACATGTTGCTAGGACTATGATCAGCCAGTTATGTACTTTGATGCTTGTCACTGTAAAAAGAAGCAAGCAAAGACCAGTTCATCAGTGTACTGCTGTTCTTTGAGAGCGTTACTCCTGCTGTTTTACAAGGTCGGAAATACTCTTGGTGTGTTGACCTTCTGGATATGCTGCAAAGCCCATCTGTTTGAGTGACCGTTGGTAGAGAGTGGCTGCAAGTGAGGGGGTTGGCTTGCGAGTGAAGGAGGCAGTGGTACGCAAGTTGATGTATATATCCCACCCATGCGTGGCATGGAGGAGATGGAAGATGTGCTCAAGTTTTAAGTTATTCTGTGTAACTTCTTTATCTCTTCAGACCTTTATCAAAAGCGGTTTGAGCTTTGATTGAGTTCCCTTCCGTCTCTTAGGCCACAGAATATATAAATAATAAAATAACCTGCTTTGAAAGATAGCAAATTAGCCAGGTAAGCATTGTTTAAAACTGTGAAGAATCAGTTACTGCTCTGCAGTAGGATAGGCCACTTCTGTCTAGTAATCCCTCGAAATTTTTAAACCTCTGAATGTGCTGTTGATACAGGAGATAAGAGGAGTCTTTCTTCCACTCTCTTCTTTTCTTGCAGAGATTTTGCACAGAAACTAGCCAGTGCCCTAGCCCATAATCCAAACTCAGGACTGCATACGATCAACCTTGCTAGCAATCCACTTGAAGATAGAGGTACTGTAATATTTATGTTTTTCTCTTTCTACAAATGTAATAGGAGGATTACTGCTGCTCCATTCAGCTTTGCCTGAATAATAGGTTATTGTTCTGTGTGTAAAGCTGTTGTAAATACCTGTTGTTCACAAATGACTGAGAATCACTATTCTTTTTTGATTTATAGGTATCCATTAGCTTGTTGAGAGATATTTAAATGTCTTAAACCGACCATGGACTTAATTAGATTTCATTACATTTTCATAGAGGTTTCTTTTGAAGGAAGATAGAACACAGTGACTGTTTAGGAGTAGAGAGTAAATAAAGTGGTGTGCATTTTTAAAGGCAATGTAATCAGTTGAAAGATGAAGTGTGAGGCAACTTTGTTGCTTGGATTATATTTTCCTGATGGTTCTGTGTTTTTATTTCAGCCATAATTCTGTACTTATTTTCAGTATTGAAACGATTCCTTTTCTCAGCTTTGTGCTAGTCCATCGTGTTGACCGGTATTTGGCGATGTTCAGTAATACCGGCGTAACTGGCATCCTTATGAAGCAAAGTGCTGTTGACTCCACAAGATGGAAATTCAAGCTGAACAGCTCAGCTTTTCTGAGAGTAGGCACCGCTAGGCATGATTTCAGTACATATCAAGTCAAGTCATTCCCCTCCTTTGTCGACTCTCTTTTCACCCAAGASGCATTTATTTTTAAAATAAGGTTACATTCTTTCAGTCTGGAGTTGACCCTTCAGCGCTGCCCGTGTGAGATTTCCATTTGCTTCGCTTAATGCATTCCAGGCACACAGTGTTCTGGGACCAGACTATCTTGTGCTCCTGTTAGGCCAGAAGAAAAATAAGAATTTTTTACAGTGAACCTTTTCTTGTTTTATTTGGTTTGTTTTGGGGAAATTTTCCAGTCTCTTTGCTGCCATGATTCAAAATGGAAAAACTGTTCATTTTGATTACAACCTGACTGAATCAGAATGTTGTTAACACGGCGTTTTGTAGGTGTCCTTCCTTTCCTGCTGTTTCAGTGAGGAAAAAAAAGATGAGAGAGGTTTTTTTCCCTTCCTCTTTTGTATCTCTTTTCCTTTTGACTAGAAACAAGCATGAAAGTATTTTTAACCTATTCAGAGTAGTTTTTTATTTAAAATTGTTCACATTGCTTTAACTCTTCTGATTACCTCTTGCCTGCTGATTACCGCTTGGCCTCCTTAAGAATCCGTATCACGTGAAAGCCAATGTTTTGCTGAAGAACATTATTATTACAGTGTGCCATAGGCCTAACTGCATTGTACAAAAATGTCTGTTGTAAGTTCAAAAAAAAGGCTGTCACATTGTTGGTTCTGCTTTTGAAGAAGTGTATTTAGGTTGTGTTACATGAAAGGTTTTTTTAAAAGGAACTCATTTTTATCTTGAAAGCAAAACAAATGACCAAAGCATTTGGTAGATATTCTACAGTGCAGGGGATTTTTGGTGGGGTTTTTTTGGTGGTTTTTTTGTTTGTTTGTTTTTTGGTGGTGTTTTTTTTTTTTTTTTTTAAATTTGAAAACATATTAGTGTGGGTACTTTTTTGCTACAAACCTAGAGATTCAAACCATTTATCAGTATCCACGTACAAGATACAAATGAAATGTAGAAACTACAACTTGGAGAAATTAGTAGGGTTTTTTCATTATCTCAGTCTCTCCTATCACATATGCAATTAAGATTTGACCTTTTCATTAGAGAATTAGATAAGTTATATGAATACTTAAAGAGAAAATAACTATAATTGCAACGTGCAAGTATTGCAGCTTTTCAGTTTAAGAAAGATTTGTGTGTCCTGTGAACTGATATTCACTGAGCGTAAGGTAGATTTGATTTTTTTAAACTGAAGGGGCAGCAAACATTTCACAAGTAAAAGCTGGCATAATGGAGATTCATGTAAGCATATGGATTTTGGAAAGTACCTCTTGAAAAATCACCTGCAGGAACTGGAAATTTAACCAGATTATTTTGCAATTATAAGGGAAATAACAGAGTAGTGTGAATTATGGGGAAGAACATATCATTGTGCCTTGTTTGAACAAAAAACCACCCTAAGCTAATATATATTATTGAGTACCAATAAGTAAAGACATTGTATTATTACATTAATGCAACTCTCTGTATTCCAGTAACATGGGAAGTGTGTTTAGTTTAACTAAGGCATAAGACCTGGCCTCAGTTCAAATACAAAACGGTTTTTATATGAAGTGATTTACACTGAGACCAGTCTCTTAATTTGTGATTGGCGTCCCTTTATGGTACTGTCAATATTTGTGAGACTAACACCTGGAAAGTTTATTATCAATCTTGGCTTTAAAATCTAGCCRTGCTAAAGCAATGGGAGTTTTGCTTTTGGCTCTACTAGGATCAGAATTTAATCCCATATTTTGTTAAAAATAATGCAAAACAAACGTACTGAAGCCTAGAAATACTCAAATTCAAAACTGTGTGCCTGGATGCAGTTAACTCTACTTCTGCCAATTAGAGCTCTCATCTCTGTTACGAGGTTAGCAAAAATTGGTGGCTTAAAGAGCGTTCAAGGGCCTGAGTGACCAGAAGCACTTTTTCTTTTCTGCACCCGATTCCTGTATCTTATAACTGGGTGGATCCTTAACCCCCACTGCTGGTAAGATGTTAAAATTGTTCAGCTTGGCTAGAGTAAACATATATATGTGACATACTAGCAAACTGTTTCATGTCTGCATATGTGGAGAAGGATATCAGCTTTTTCATTTGTTGTGTTTTGAAACAAGTAAAAGGATTTACCCCCTTTCTTTTTGCCCTTTTCTCCCCGAGTGAGTTGCTGTAGAGGACTATATTTCACACCTCAGGTTAAGCCTGGAGTTTCTGTGTTGATTTATTCCTCTAATAAATATTTCATGGATCGGTCCCATTTTTATTTAAGATGTGCCCTCTTAATCAAATTTCAATCTTATGCTTAAATGGGGGTATTAAATTTATGGAATGTGGAACTTGGATACACTGAGAAAGGGCTTTAATGAAAAGTGCCTTTTTTTTTTTCTTTTGTTGGATTTGTGCTGAGATAGTCCAGTCTGTGTCAGCATCTTAATAGGTTTTTACTGTTTGGAATCGCAAGCAGTTGTAGCATTTCCAAGCCCGTGTCCTGGCTGGTAACCTGCAGGCTACTGTAAGGGCATTAAAGTGGCCATTCTGACTCCGTGGAGGTTTCAGGCTCTTAGGAAAAAGAGGGCAGTGTTAGCTAATGTGGGTGTGTCTCTTGCCTTGACAGCCCTTCCTTTTAAAAGAAAATAAAAATAGTTTGAAGCTTAATTTGAAGTACCATTGTTCAGTTTTATTTTGTGGTTCTTTTTTTTTATGGTGTTGGTTGGGTTTTTTTGGCTGAACCATAAAGCTTCTAGATTTCCCAAGTGCTGACTGTTTGACATATGTAGTATCTTCCCTTTGACTCCTTCTCAAAAGTATGTGTGCATTATATAGTTTTTAAACTATTTAAGGTGGCTCACTGATCGTTAACAGCAAAGTTTGCTATCTGTTCAGTGGTTAGCAAAGAAGGGGTCTTGACTACATCAGTCATTTCAAAGATTTATGGTCATAAAAAGACAGGGTCATTTTGGGCCCACCCCTACAGTGAGTGCAGTTCTTCCTGTAGCTCCACCAGTGCAGTTTGCCCCTGGTGTGATTGCTGGGAAAACCTGGGATCACACAGTTAATGTGAAAACGTCCATTTTCTCTTTGCTTCCCCAACAGGTGTGTCATCTTTGAGCATCCAATTTGCCAAACTTCCAAAGGGACTGAAACATTTAAATTTGTCTAAAACCTCCTTGTCACCTAAAGGTATGTTTTATAAGTATGCCTCTTTTTCTGTTTTAAAAGTTTCAGGCTTCCATCTTAATAATACCTTTTGTTACCAGATTATAAATTAATTAATTCTGTAAATGATTTACACGCGTATTCTCAACAGCACAGCTGCTTTTTGCAGTCCCGGGTTGCTGAAAAGTGGGCTGGGTTCTGTGTCCCCTTCAGCGCTTTGAAAAACTCTAACTCACTTCTGTAAGCTTTCGGCTTGAACCTGTATTGTGAAGAAAGATTGAATTTAGAATTGGCATAAATGATATATTTCATATATGCTTCAAAAAGATGTCTGAAGCAAAAATGTGTAGGAAATTTTCCAAATGTTTTTCATGCAAATATTTTATGAAACCAAGTGTTGTGACAATAGCTGTTAAGTGGTTTGCTCTGAGATTTTTTGTTTAATAATTCGCAAATTTCCGATTTGATATCATAATTGAAATGTATGTCTATTTTAAAAGCAATAACAGTACTGAAACACAAGTCAGAAGCTTTCAGGGGTTTTTGCACTGCTGTTTTTCAAATAATAGATGCATTGACCTCTTAAACATACTGCGCAAACTCAGGGTCTCCTGTTTAGAACATGAGTGTTAAAAATAGAAAAAATCCACTGACATTATTGCAGCTTTTTCACAGATGTTGATGACCTGGAAAAGATGAGTGAGTTACAGGCTATAAAGGACATCAGTTGATAAGAGATAGGAGCCATGCTCTTTTATCCTGTAAATTATTGCTCTGTGAAGTGCAGATTCTGTGTTCTCCTAAGCTTTAAGGGTTGACCTGGGGGAATATAGGTGGGGAGAAGTGGTTTTTGTTGGTTTTATGAGTGTTCTGTAGTTCTTGTTATGCTCAAGTAAATAGTAAACCCTAAACTGAATTTATTCAATCATGATTTTCATTAAAAGACTTTATTAAACTCTGGAGTTGTTTTTTTCCACTGCTAACTCCGTTTTTGGTGACAAGCAATTCTTTAAGAATCTTGACTAACCTTGTGTGTACTCTTGAGATTAGGTGTTCATGAATTTGACAGAAATTCATGCAGTTCTGGTATGTTCATTCATCCTGTGCTTTTCTTCATGTGATCTGAAGGATTTCAGCAAGTGCTTGTGATCATTGAGTCAAGAGAACACTCTAGCTATGTTCCGTCTTCATAAAGAATAAATGCCAGCTTGATGAAGTTCATCCACAAAACTCTTGGCAGTAAAAATGAATTCTGAGGTTATGAAAAGAATTCGGAAGGTTTTTAACACAGTTTTTTAAGACAATCTTTAAACAGAAGCTGAAAATATATTCCAGTCTAACACTGACCTCATGTGAATCTTACTCCAGACTGCATTGCAATGACTATTTATTCTCCAGAGAGTAACATGTCATCATGAATATTGTCCCATAACATTTCTTCAGAATTCCTTAAAAAAGTGTATGTGGTGTCTTAAAATTGGAATTCTTATAACCCTCTGGACCTGAAGAAACTCAGCTTCACCTCTTCGGTTGTCTGTAAAACTGTCTGTCTTAGCCAGTTTTCCTTTAACTGAAGAAGCCAGTACTGAATTGGTTTTAACTTGGGAGGCTATTTTTGAACTTGTAATATTGAGGGGGGAATATTGTAATATTTTCCGTGGGGAAAGTAAAGGAGACCTTGGATCTTGGATTCAGTAGACTCCAAGGTGTATGGATTTTTTTTCAAGCCTTTCTTTTTCTTTTAATTTTTTTTTATTTTGAACTTCTCAGTTTCAGAAATTCTGTACAATCCCTCACTGGTTTTGACCTTATTTAAAAAGTGCTTTCTGTTTGAGATAAGTTTCTAAGATTGAGAAGTGAAGTTCAGGTGGTAACTTCCCAGCTGATCTTTCTTCAAATATTGTATCTCAAAGTTCCTGAGAGCTATTAACACTCTGGGCCTCCTGAGAGTAGTAAAAGAGCATGAAAAAATGTCTGCAAATGAAAGTGAGATTACCATTAGAGTATAGCATGAGGTAGGTGAAGTTCAAACAAAAATTTATTGATTTGAAGATTCTGGTTAAATGGAAAATTCTAGTGTACTCGTTCAAAGATGGGCTTGCTTTTCTGAGTCTGAGCCAAAGCCTAATTAAAAAAATCCCTCATTCACATTGTTTGCCTTCAGTGATGTAGCTGTTTTTGAGCAGTTGGCCCTTTTTAAACATGAAACAAGCAGCAACATTACAGATGGTTTGATAGGTCGTCTTCTCCCCCAGACTCAGACACTGCTCCTGAATTCCCAGAATTGGTTCTTGATAGTATATGCTGAATTGTTGACAGTACATTACATTCATTTCTACTACTTCTTGTTGCTTATAAATGCTGTTGAGAAGACTCACTGAAGTGAATCCAGAGCTATAAGCTCTAGTGGTTAAATAGAGCTTTCAAGTCTTTCAAAGTTTCAAAAAGTAATTGTTTGCAGTTTACCTTTGTAGATAGGGTGTGGATTCAACAATGCAATGTCAAGATAAAAGAAAAATTAAACCAAACGGAAAAGTTTTGAGACTTGGCAGAGGTGTCACTGTGCTTTTCAGTATCAAAAGGCTCCTGAAACCAAGAGCCATGCTACTAACATGGGAGACTTTCTTAATATTTGGAAGCTTGGAAGACTAAAGCACTGAAGTGGGGTATTTTGGTCTCCAGTGGCTTGCTAGCTGCTTCCTCCACATCCTCTCTGATAAATCCATTTCATAATAGTTTTTAATTGAAGAATGGACATGTTCCGTCCATTGAATGCCAGTCTATTTTCACTGACCAGTAGCTTTGAGAAATTGCCCAAAATTGTGTAGTAGATCAAAACACATGCCTACTTTATAGCTTTGGTCAGGCACTTATAAAACACACGCATGTAAGAAACACATGCATGTACTGCTTGAAAGGCAGCAATAGCCATCTACAACAAATTAAAAACTTGGTGATAAGCTACAGAACCCTCAGATGAAAGTTAGATTTGCTGGAAGTAGCCATGTCCTAATTTGTATTTGGAAAAGCTGAAGAATTTTAGAGGAAGAAAGGCCTGACTGGTTTGTTCCTGTCGTGGTTTAACCCCAGCTGGCAGCTAAGCCCCAAAAAGCCGCTCGCTCACTCTCCCCTGGTGGAATGGGGGAAAGAATCGGAAGGGTAAAAGTGAGAAAACTCGTGAGTTGAGATAAAGACAGTTAGTAGGGAAAGCAAAAGCCGCGCACGCAAGCAAAACAAAACAAGGAATTCATTCACTTCTTTGCATTGGCAGGCAGGGGTTCAGCCATCTCCAGGAAAGCAGGGCTCCATCACGCGTAACGGTTACTTGGGAAGACAAGCGCCATCACCCCGAACGTCCCCCCCTTCCTTCTTCTTCCCCCAGCCTTATATGCTGAGCATGACATCATATGGTATGGAATACCCCATTGGCCAGCTGGCCTAGCTGTCCCGGCTATGCTCCCTCCCAGCTTCTTGTGCACCTCACAGAGCATGTGAGCTGAAAAGTCCTTGAGAAGTAGACTACCTAGCAACAACTAAAACCATGAGTGCGCTATCAACATTCTTCTTATACTAAATCCAAACATAACACTATACCAACTACTAGAAAGAAAATTAATTCTATCCCAGCCAAAACCAGGACAGTTCCCGATGTGAGCTTTTTAATTTTAATGTGGAAAAAGTATGTATTTGTTCTAATCAAGAATTGGGAGTCTTTATGCATCTCTTCATATTTTAATTAACTAACTATTTTTCTGAAATTACAGGCAAATAAGTAGTTGAAATACTTTTAGTTTCTAGGTCTCATCAGTTGCTTTTGAAGTTCTGGCAATTATAATTGTTAATGTACTTGGTCTTCCACAGATACTTTCATCTACTTCCACATATACTTTTTATCTAAATATAATTGTCTGCAAGAAGACACTGACTTAACATTATGGAGTAAACTCTGTTTTAAAAACCTGTTTCAAAATGGGATTGCACTGTTAAAGCCATTGCAGACTTCGCAAAAAGACTTCTTCCCTGGATCCAGGATCTATGGACCTGTGGCTCCATCTGATGGAGTGTGGTCCAGGCAAAACCAGGCATGCTATGGCAGGGAAGAGTCTCGTATCTGCCTGGTGATCTATCTGTCTTCCTGCTGCAGTGCAGTGGTGGTAACAGGAGGTCATTAAACATTTATGTATGTCTTTGTTCACTGAAGTTGTGCACTTGCAGGGTCTGGGCTAGTTTTGTCTAGAGTTGCTAAGTTGAGTACTAACTTTTTTTTTTTTTTTTTTGGTCAGGGGTGAATAGCCTTTCCCAGTCACTGAGTGCCAACTCGCTGATCGCGAACACGCTTGCCTATCTTGACCTCTCAGGGAACGCGCTCCGCGGTGATGATCTCTCAGTAAGTACTTTCTTTTCATTTGTGAGTTAATAGATGTTTTAATGTATTGTTAAGAGAAGGGCAAAGCCGTTTTGTTTGGATCCTTTTTTGCCTTTATTTCAGTACAGTTCTAGTAGGGGTAGAAAATAACATTTTGATCTCTACTATTCATTATGTAGTCAGAGAATTAAATTGCCCCACATGACTAAACAAATCCACATAATTTTAGTTCATGCTTTCAGTCTTTGGCTTCTATTGATAAATGAGAAAACTGCAAATGTGCCACTTGTTTCAGTGGACTTAACATGCTCCCTGAGTTCTGTTTGAAAGTGACCAAAACACAATTAAAAAAAATCATCTTTTTAGTGGTAAATGTATTACAAATTTTTCACTGGAAGGTTGGAAAGAATTGCTTTCTTTTGACTTCGAAAGACTTAATTTCAGGGTTTTAATATTTTTGTTTGTATAAATAAATCTGTGCACCTCCTTGACACATGCTGTTAAAGCTCATGATTCTTTGAAGAGTGTAATTATTTTTGAAATTCCTTTGTTCAGTTTATCAATTGCCATAGAGGTGCAGCTCTATTTTCTCCGTAACAAAATCCACTTAGTTCTCAATTTGTATGTATTCACTTTTTGACTGTTACATCCATATTTTTCTCTCACATCAAAAGTTGTGTGCATGTAAGTGTCAGATTTTGAATTCTTTAAGTATTGAGCATCTAAAATATGCAACACTAGAGTCACCCAATCTTACCATTTAAAGTGCAGTCAGACACGACTGTTACTTTTTCACAAATCTTACTAGTTTCAGATTCATCAGCACATTCAAAGAACTAATCTTTTCAGATGGAAGAGGTGAAAACTTCAGTAGGACAAGAGGTTTTAAAAGGTAGCAAACAAATAGTTAAACATAAATAAAGACACAGTGAATTGCTCTTAAAGAGAGAATAGCATAGCAAATAATGTAAAAACAAAAAGTAAAATAAAATGTACAACTTTGATAGGCAATGCTTAAATCTGATGTCTACCTACAATATTTTAAGGGGCATAAATACAAGAAGTGGGGCTTTTCTTAGCCTGTCAGAGAGAGAGAGATGGTTCAAAGAAAGATTATTAATACTGAGATCTCTTAATCTGTGGAACAGTTTTCCAACAGGAGTAAGGAAGTTCTGTTATTTAGCATTTAAAATAAACCCCAGCAAAGCACAGGGATTTTTAAAGCAGGGACCTTTCTTGCACTGTAGGTATAGGGGCAAATGACCTAATTTTTAGAAAGATTAATCTATTTTAGAAATGTTGAACACGCTGTTTGGCTGGATTTCATGTGGAGTTGAGCGTTCCACATTTCTGTGAATTAGGTCATACTTTTATCTTTGTGTGTTGTACTCTGAGACTCAAGAAAGCCCAAAATAAAACAATGTATAGTAAGAAGTTTAACATACACTAAAATTTGCATTACATATCCTATGCATTACTGAAGCCATCAATATTAAAATCTTGTTACCTGTTCTGTATTCTCCCTTAAACCTTTAATGCACTGCTGATATTAAGAAATAACCGTGGACTTCAGACACAAATTAGTTGCTTCCCTCATGCTTAAAGGGGCTGGCTTAAACTTACAAACCAATTAGCCTTTCTGAAATGTAACAGCAACCTGAGTGACATTCCAAGGTATTTCTAAGTAAATTAATTATCATTTGCTGTGAAAATGAATTGCAAAGAGATGTAGTCTGAACACCGTTTTTTCCCCTGTTGTTTTAAAAAAGTATAGCTTTCAAAAGTAAAACAGGTTATATTGATTAGGTGAAAAGAAGTTTCAGATACAGCTCTTGTAGTGCAACTTTATAATAAAAGCCTAAGATACAATGAGAGTTAGTGATCCAGTAATTGGTGTCATAATATCAAAATTAACATGGATAATTTTTTTTTTTTCTCCATTAATTATAGAGCCTGTACAATTTTTTGGCCCAACCAAATGCCCTTGTTCATCTGGATTTATCTAACACGGAGTGTGCGCTAGATATGGTAAAGATGTTTTTTGTGGAGATTCAAATAACAAGGAAACGTTCTGCACCTTCTATCCCTAGGTACTCTTCTGGGTTAATATAAAGTAAAATCAATCTTCTTTGTTTTAAACCAGGTATGTGGAGCCCTCCTTCGTGGATGTCTTCAGCATCTAGCTGTCCTTAGCCTCTCTAGGACTCTTTTTTCTCACAGGTACAGTTTAAATGTAATTTTCTCAATTCCTGCAATATTTTGTTTTATAATTTCTTGCTCTCATATTTCACCTTTCTTTTTAAGAAGATGTCTCAGACTTTATAAAAGTCTTAGAAGTCTGAATTCTCTATGAAGTAGGTATTATTTATTCCAAGCAAAATATTTTGTTTCCCTTTCCGCTCTTTGCTAGATGGCTGTAAAATAATCTACCTCGTCTAATATATTTTTTGTGATACTGATGCAGCAGAAAAATCTATATATATCTTTTGTCTCTAAGAGGCATAACATCAGGCTTTGAAGTCTGACTAACTTGACTTCTCTTTAAATTTGGTTTTTAAAGTTTGTATTTTTCATGATTTGGTGATGGTTACAAATGCTTTTTTTCCTTTTTTGTCCTTTCCTGGGAGGAAGTCCCGTTGAAAGTCTTTGAGACTGAACATTGACTTTGTAGAATACTTGCATTGTAGGAAATATCAACATTAGCTTCCCTTTTCTTCAAATCAGTGTCTTGGGTCTATATCAGCGATGATATCTAATTGGGGGTAAGCTACTCCAGCACTGAGTAATTATTTCTAGTGGTGAAAAGGCAATTTCAGGGTTTTTGTAATGTCCTGTTTGATCTTCTACTCATAAGATACAAGTATGTTCACTACTAACCAGACCTAAACAATCACTCTTTGTAGTTCACCAAACAGAAGCTGGATAGTAATGTCTTCTGAGCAGTAGTGTAATGCTGAGRATTGTTTGTTGAATCAACATTTTGATGACATTATATTTCTAAGCTAATTGAGAGCCACTGATTACAGAGCTGTTGAAGGTAGAGCAAATTAAACATGTAAAATATCATTACAATTCTGACGGCTTGCATTAACTATTTATTGGAATGAGGAGTGTCTAGATGCTACTTCTTAATTAATTTGTTTACTTGCAGAAAAGGAAAAGAAGTCCCTCCCTCCTTCAAACAGTTTTTCAGCAGCTCACTTGCTTTGATGCAGATTAATCTTTCGGGAACTAAACTCCCTCCTGAGCCTCTAAAGTAAGAATTTCATTTCATTTTCTCCTGTTGCCTAAAACCTAGTTTGCATTGTTATTATGCGAGTGCCTCATATTAAAAATGAAGGGGAAAGGATTTTGCTTTTTTTTTCCATTGTACATTACTGATATTGCAAGAGTGAGTTTCATAATGATCACACATTCAAGAAATGTTGTTTCCATCTCACAGCTGAGACTATTAATCATATTTTGTTCTGTGGGAATGTCACAGCTGTTTAGCTTCCATCAACATTTTTTTGTGATATATTTCTTACTTTGTAGCTTACGAACAAAACTGTTTGCTTCACAGTAAAATGGGATTATGTACTTGTGTGAGTGCGATTCCTTTGAGGCTGCGGTATTGCAACAGCCGTTGTGAAGCTGAACCTGTTGCAATGCTTGGGAGGAGAGACCTATTGCACAGAGCTATGTCCTCCTTTTAGGGGGAGAGATGATGGCAGAAACTTCTAGGATTGCTAAGTGTAATACATTTCTTCACTATACGTCACCCATCCTGTGGCTAACAGGTTCTGGTGATGTGGATTGGGCACTTCTGTTGCCCACCCATCACTGGAGAGAAACTCCTCTTACAGCCTAATGCAGGCTGAGGGACATTGTGTAGCACTGTGTCACCCTTCCTGTGACGTGTGCAGTTTTGAACTGCGTTGAACTTTCCAGACATAAAATTCAAAGCTGTGTTTTAAAGTCAAGATAGGTCTAGATAGACAAGTCTAATCTAGATAGGTCATTATGTGATTCTGGCAGAATCCTTGTGTTTATTGAGCTAAATTAAAGAAAGGGCTCTTTCCAGAGTGTCAACTTGCTAGGTAATATGCATTAAAACATACATAACCCTATCCGCAGTAGACACCCAGACAAGTTCACTAACCATTTTGGGGAACACACCTCCAAAATCCTAATCTGGACACAGATATAGATATATATGCGTATGCATGAATACTTGTGTGGTTGGGAGCCTCTTCCAGAGGGAGAACAGGGAAGGGAAGGGGGCAGTAGCTCAGCAAGGGAGTAGCTAATGAACAGGAGTTGATGGCAAAATCAGAGATGTGGRATATAAAGTGTAGTTAGTGAGTACCGGATGGAAAGCTTTTGAAACAATCCAGGGGAAGCTAAGGGAGAGAAAAGTGACAAGTGCCACACAGGAAAGAATAGTGCATGTTGTTTTGGGATATTTTTTTCTTAATGCAGTTTGACATTGGAGAGGACAGTACAATATGATGCTGAAGTAAGATGCAGTGGATTGAAATCAATATTCAGCTGCAGGAGCTCTGATATTTCACTCTGTTCTGTGTGATGCTCTTGGTTGCTGTCTTGCTTGCTTAGACTTTGCTAAGATTGGGAAGGTATGGTACTGATGTGTTTTCAAACAGAAGGTGGTTATTGAGAAACACATTGGTTGATTCTGATTAATTTAGGGCTATTGATTCTGTGGTGGAGGACAGTAGGGAGCTATGTTTAAAGAAGCAAGAAGAACGGAGGATGTATGTGACTAATACACAAGACAATCTTATCAGTGCTACAGGAAAAAAAGAACACTGTGAGACATTGAGTAGATCTACACAGATAAGGAAAGGTGAGAAGCCCCAAACACTAAGGTTCATATTTAGCTCTTCTCCCTGGCACGTTGAGTATTTCCTGGGCTGTGAGGACTTTTGGCAGGTGAGTGCTCTACAGTTGTCTGTGCTCATGGAAGATGTTATTGTATTAATTTATCCCAAATACTTGTGACTCCTTGATCTGCCAGCTGTGCAGCAAATGAGATCTTCCTAGTCCTTTTCAGCCAAAGTGATCTGTATTAGCAAAAACCTACTCTGTTGATAATGTTTAAGCTAATCTGGCTCAATTTGACTGAGCTGGATTAGAGGGAGTTACTCGCATGACTGGTGTTGGTGGAAGTAAAGAGGCAGTGACGGATAGCGTAGGATGAGTTGAGAGCAGTAACTCTTTGCCAGCACAGACAGCTCCAGAAAGGAGCATCTGTCCAAAGTCCAGCTGGACACAGATGGTCTCAGACTGTCCATGCCACTCTCAGCTGGCTGGCATTTTGGCATGGGCTGCTTCTGTTTTGTTCTGATGGCAGTGTTCACCTCTGCCTAGGAGGTAGGAGAGAGCTCTTAATATTTTTTAGTAGTTTACTTGATGTGCTTTTTCTCTGACCTGAGGGTTTTTTTCAGTCTGAGCTGAGTGTATTTCACAACAGTACAGAGAACTATGATCTGGAGTACACCTTGCTTTCCCTCTCAAACCCTGTATGGCTTGACTAATACACTTGAAAAGCATCCTGTGGAAGTTTATCTGATGTTTAAAAGGACTGAGGATGTGCTATAACCTGGGGCAGCTGTTTAGCCTTTTGGTCTTAACTGTGAGAAATTACAAAACTTCTACAGAGCAATCAAGATCGTAGGATTTGTTAAAGACAAGAAGATGGAAACACCTTTTTTAGACAGACTTATTTGTCATTGCCAAGATTGCAGTAGCACATGAGGGATGATTTTTAGAAGGAAAAATAAAAATGCCATAGTGTATGATAATAGTACTTCTCTGGCATCTTTGATCAGTGCATGTCAAAAAGCTTTTGACAACATGGGCCTTGGAACTGTCCTCTGACAAAGTTCTTGGTTTGTGTCCATGAACCAGAGGTCACACAGTCGGGTGTGTGATTCAAGATCAAGCCAGCCTACAGAAGAAAAAAATAGATAAAATGCTGTTACCTGACACCCTGAGTCCCAAATTCCCCTGATTAATTGTTATTTGGTTTCTTTCTTATCAGCTTCCTTTATATCAACAGTTGTGGTATGTTTAATCACATGTGCTAACTCAGTGAGTTTTAAGATATTGGTTAATCAGTGTACTCAGGGAAGGAGGTGAACTTGCTTGTACAGTGGTGGACCTGTTAATAAAGTCAAGCCTTTCAGGGAAGAGGTTTGCTGATAAAGCTTGTACTGCGAGGATGCCACATAGTGGGTGGGGAAAGGGTGCTTTTAGTTCTTCTATGTGGTTAATATAGTTAATGTTCCATCACAGCTTGCGCCTTTTTTTTTTTTTTTAACACCTGAGTGAAGCAGTTTATACTCTCTTTTCCTTGTTTAAGTGTATGTTGGCGGTTTTGTTCATTTATAGACATTGCCAAAAGTTGTATTTTGATCTGTCAGTGCTATAACAAGACAAGCTTCTGATACGATTCTCATGCAAATGCTAATTACAAGGCCAGTTCTTGCATTCTGTATGAACCACAGTTGACAAGACCTTTCCATGTATTGCCATGTGTGTGATTAAACATAGTGGCTAAGTATAATTATAATAAGTCTGCCTTCAGCACCTTTGAGTGCTGGTGATTTTTAATGACAAAGAATTGAGAAATCATGAGATTTTCTTAGGATGAGTTTATAGGAAAGAGGTTAGGAAAAAACCCAACCCTTTTTTCTTCCTGTGAAGAGAGTACATTTGAAGCAGCACCATCTCCTTTTTAATCTGCATTTTTTTATGGTTGCACTGTATTTTTTAGGTTGCCTCAAAATGTTTAGGAAGTTCTTTGCAAAGTTACCATCAGCCAGACTAGCTTTGAATAAAAGCATGTTTGGGAAGGAAATACAGAGAAGGACTGTCTAAAAATTTGTAGAAACTGTTGCAGAGCTTTCACATTTTTTTCAAAGTCTGCGTGTTAATAGCTTAGGAAGTAAATAAGCACAAGATATTTGCCTTTGTTAACAGCAAAGGTTTGATTAACATTTATATCTGCAGGGCAGATATAAATAGGTTTAAATGAAAAACCTTCCCAGGGCATGCACATTTTAAATATGGCTTTTACACACTACTTGCATAGCAAGTGTATAGGCAAATGGCTCAGCAAAATGGATTGTTTTTTATCCTCATGCATCAGTAGTTTGGATTCTGTTAGCTTGCTTTTGGCTGAAATGAAGTTTGGGGAGGAAGTCCTTCTCTCTCTGTCCAATTACTAATTCAAAGCAGCATCTATTCTAAAGATATGAGAAGGTATACACAGATTGTGTTTGCTCCTTCTCTAAGGCACATACTGTCGTGCTTTCTGATTTGTCAGTGTTAATACAAATGTGATATTAACACTAACTTTTATATGTGGAAACAAAATTCTGTAAGGCTTTAAAGGTGGATTTATGAAAATCATAATCAGTCGTTGCTACACTTCTCTGTCATTCTGCCTAAAGACAAAGGATACCATTGTCTGGGAATATCATTTTGAAATCGGTAAATATTTATTGGGTTGTGGAAGTGGAGAATTGTGTGATACCTGAACACGATTCAGCATTTGAGTGTTAACAGGCACTATGCCTGGTTGAAATGGCCAGCTGCACTGCATCTTGCATATATTAAAAACCCAATTTTTTCCTGAATTTTTGGAAAATCAGAGCGTTAGTACGGTCGTACAACAGAACACTCCTTTTATAACCATTTGATGCTTTTTGGAAGCAAATGTTGAAGAAAATTCATCTCTGATGAATGTTATTAAATGTTGATGTAGCATTAGCTTTACAGTTTCTTTATTAGCCTTGCATCCCTGCAGTTTTTGAAGCTGCTGGAGTGTTCTAAGTGTGGCAGGTTTGTGCTGCCGTTGTCATTTAAGAAATAACTGCTCAGCTGGTGTGGTTTTATTCTGAAATGGTTCTTCACATTATAGGTGTATTAACCTGTGATCGCTTAGATGATGATGATGATGTAAAGCTGCCTATTTTTTTTTTTTAAATGGTTCTAAAATTGATCTTTTTCAGAGCGCTTTTATTAGGCCTGGCTTGCAATCACAATCTGAAGGAGGTGTCTTTAGATCTCAGTAGCTGTGAGGTAAGGAATATTTATCAGGATGTGTTCAAAAGATGCAATGATGTGGAATTAGAGTTCCCGTGAAATCCACTGGCCAAGATTTTCTTCTTCTGTAGTCAAAAGTTGTGGGAAGGGTAGAACTTGGAGAAGCAGTTATGGTAAAAATCAGCTGCTGTTTGTTACAGCATCATCCTAAATCATGAGCACAGAGGTTCAAAGCACCTGCAGCACCTGACTGGCAAAACCCTCCTTGCAGTGTAGCTGTTCTAGATACTGAGCCAGTGCGCTGTTTGCTGCTTGGCAGCTTCTGCTCTCTGGTGCTGTGATTACACAGGACCCTGCAACAGGACTTTCCAAGGTGCCCAAATTTGAATGGGTCACAGGAAGCTGCATGCCCTGAAGGCATGTCTGTGGTTTGATTGTCTACCTTCAAAATGAGAGACATGCTTCCTCTTCTGCAGGTTTGCTTTTTAACCTTGGGAGAAATTCTGCTTTCCTAATCAACTAATCAGTTCAGGCCAATAGGGAACTTTGGTAAAAGTTGATTGAAGCATGCCATTAACTTAAGAGGCACTGTACAAATGGCTTTAAATATCTCAAAAATAAATTAAACCAATTGTGACAGCTTGATTTGCTTTATCTTGTTCCCTCTTGCTTCTCTGTGCTTTGCTGTGCACTTTGTTTCTCAGGATTGTCCATATGCTTGCAGGATGATACCTGCATGACTACAACTTATGACAAAAGATCAGCCAAGACCCTGGGGAGCCAGTGAGGCAAAGTTACACAGAGAACTGTGTGGGCTTCTGCCAAAAACAACATGAACCAGCTTTGGCTCAGGCTTTCTGTAGCTCAGCGGCCACCCTTTCCTTTTTAAGCTGCAAAGAAGGCCTCTCACTTGTTAGGCAGATCTTTCCAAGTCACCGGAGTATTAACTGTTCTGGAAGTGCCTTTCAAATGCAGTGGCTTCATCCCCTTTTAAGTAGAAAACGTGCAATTTGAGGAACATGTTGAGGTGCAGTAATCCTTGCCTTAGGTTTGTGGTTGATTGCTTTTGGAATGTGCACAGATTTACTTAGGAATTAAAAACCAAATCATTGTGAATGCATTTCATGGGTTGTTTTGCTATTTTATACTTTTTAAAAATGGCATTACTTTGAAGAGCATTACATGTAAATTCCAAATAGAAAAGCTTTCAAGTCAAGTACACATGCTTCTGACTTCTGAGTAGAGAGATCAGACAGATGATAATTTTTCTTTCAGAGGGAGGAAGGAAAAGGGAGGAGTAATTAAGCTAAAAAAACCCGAAGTCCTATAATCATAACTTTAAAAGAATAAATCAATAAAACACAAACATAAGTAGTGAGAGTATAAATTAGCATGTAAATCAAYGAGGGCTGACAGGAGTGAAAACGTAAGCCTTTCATTAAATAACCCCCAGGATGGGATATGGAGGAGCCCTTCGAGGAGCGATTAGCAGTATTGGACACCAAAGCACAAGTGGACATAGCCGACTCTCATGACAGAAAGGAAGGAATTGTGCCCAACTTGCGGTGTTGCATTCCCGTAGCTGGCCCCTCCGAACTGACAGCACTTCCTTAGATCCTTCCCTGAACATTTTTTCACATCACTGAGCTTTTTTCATTCTCATGTGCTTCCGAAGGAAGAAGTTATGCTTCCACCAGCAGGGGAGTTGATGTGCCAGGAGCTGGGAGTACTCTCAGTGGGCCCAGCACTGCAGGGTCCTCCTCTACCTCTCCCTGACCCTGTGTGAGCTGGGCAGGGTAATCTGTGCCCAGGAACAGAGCTGTGGGAAGCTCAGAGCTGGTGACCTGCACTACTCCCAGTTCCTCCAAGCACACGCTGTTAGGAGGCTATTAAGCTGATGCTTCAGCTTTGCCCTCCTCTTTCCTACATCAGGCAAGCTGTACTCAACTATGGAAGGATAAATCTCTCTGTTCCTTCCCTCTCCCACCACTTTTAATTTGCTCCCATAATCTTCTGGTATATTAACTCCAAGCTTAATCATTTTATATTTCTCGTTTGGTTGTTTTTTTTATTATTTTTACTATGAAAATTACATTTTTATTTCTACCTGCTCAGCACTGATGTATTTCACTCTTTTCCCTTCTGCTTCCCTTAGCTTGGTCACTGTGTAAGTACCCTCCATGCTTTACCTTAATTGTTAAATCAGTAAGCAGCTTTGTTTGCCCTTCCCATATTGGTACCTCATAGCTTTGGACGCGCTTGGCATTTTTAATTGTTGAAGGGTTGTTCTTAATTTTCTGAATAAGAGCTTGTATTTGTAGTCTCAGAAGTATGTCATATAGGAGATGTTGCAGAGGTGGGTTTTTTTCAGTATCGTAGTCCATGTTGACAAATAGCCCTTCAATTAATCTCTGCTTATATTTTTATATATATATATTATTTTAATGCAGTTGCAATAAATTTTGATCCTAAAAGTCAAGTTGTTATCATCACCCTCAAATTAAATAGGTATCACCATTTGTGCACATGAAATGTTTGTGTATTTAAGATGTTGAATATAGAGTTACTGGTACAAGATTGGAAGCTGCTCCTGAAAAATTGTGCACTTCAACTCTTACAGTATGTATAGCATAAGCATTTGGATTCTATTGTGAGTATAATTTTAGTGTATAGAACTTTTGCCAACAACCAATCCAAGACCACATATAATCTGCCAGTTCCATAGATTCTGCAGTAATAGATGTGACGCTTTGTGTAAAATGGTTGTCTTGTGGTGGGCCACACAGAGAGCAGCACAGAGCAAAACTGAATGATTTTGGCAGTCATACAGAAAATTCTACAAATGCTCTTACAAAAATGAAGTTCAGTCAAAATTGCACACTTCTGGGCCAAATACAGACTTTAATCTGACCACTTCTTGAGAGGATAGGGTGAAGGATAGGTAGGCTTTATTTTATGCAGAAGAGGAAAGGTGCCTTACATTCTGTATCTCTTACACTTCCAGATGTGACTTACGATTTAGATGTTGTCTTTGACCACCACTGTTCTTTAAAAGCTCAGGCCAAGTTGTTGAGCTGCTTGTTAACCAATCACATATCTCAAATTTTCTAAAAAGTGCCAGATCAAGTCTTTATTGAAAAATATTTCTGAAGGCATTTGTGGTTCCTTAATTATAGCATGGATAAAAGAGACTATTTACAGAAATATCAGCAGGTTGATTCAGGATATTTAGCCAAGTAAGTTGACTAAGTAAAATTTTACTCATTTTTTATGTACAGGAGGTGAAAAGGCTATTTGATGTTTGAAAAGACTTTCCRGTTTTTTTGAAGCAAGGAAAGTGAAAACAGAAAATGCAAAAATAGAATTTTTTAGAACTTCTCCCTTCTTTTGCTTAAGTCTTTTTCTGGGGGATGTTTATAAAGTGAAACACATTTTATATAGTTTGCATAGCCACAAGAAATAAGAAAATGCTTTTACTTCTTTGGAAAAAAGAAGTTGTGTTGTTTAATTCAGTAGCATTAGTAAATAAGTGTGTAAGTTTAAAAACTTTGATTCTTAGTGTTGATGTTTTCCCCTAGGCGATTTCATTGTTTTTTCATTAAATCCTGACATTTCTTTTATATTCATTTAATATTTCAGATTAATAATATTACTGATTTCTCCTGTTTATGGTCTTTTGTAGCTATTTTACAATTGGATTATTAAAATTTTCTTTTCAGTGACAGGGAAACATAGTTTCATTGAT